>CM033476.1:193674569-194209747 GCA_019447015.1 Hymenochirus boettgeri | reverse complement strand
TGATACAGGTACAGCAAACTGGGAGTTATTGATACAGGTACAGCAAATTGGAATGGTTGATACAGCCACAGCATTTTGGGGTTATTGATCCAGGTACATTATACTAGGATAATTGATATGGGATTTTTTGACACAGGTACGTCATACTGGTAATATTGATACAGGTACATCATACTGGGATTACTGATACATGTACATCATACTGGGATTATTGATATGGAATTTTTTCCCCTGCTGCTTTGCACTTGCTATTTGATCGGCAGTGCAGAGCAGTGGCTATCAATAATCCCAGTTTGCTGTACCTGTATCATTAGTCCCAGATTGCTGTACCTGTATCAATATCCCAGTTTTGCTGTACCTGTATCATAGTTCCAGTTTGCTGTACCTTATCAATAATCCCAGTTTGCTGTAGCTTGTATCAATAATCCCAGTTTGCTGTACCGTTATTAATAATCCCAGTTTGCTGTACCCTATCAAAACCCCTAGTTTTCTGTACCTGTATCAATAGTCCAGTTTGCTGTACCTTATCAATAATCCCAGTTTGCTGTACCTGTATCCAACCACAGTTTCTGTACCTGTATCAATAGTTCCAGTTTCTGGACCTGTATCAATAATCCCAGTTTGCTGTACCTGTATCAAACCCCCAGTTTTCTGTACCTGTATCAATAGTCCCAGTTTGCTATACCTGTATCAATAATCCCAGTTTGCTGTACCTGTATCAAAAAAACCCGTTTTTCTGTACCTGTATCAATAGTCCCAGTTTCTGTACCTGTATCAAAACCCCCAGTTTTCTGTACCTGTTTCAATGTACAAGTTTGTCTCTACCTGTATCAATAATTCCAGTTGCGTACCTGTATCAAACCCCCAGTTTTAGTTTCATGTACCTGTCTCACAGTTCAGTTTGCTGTACCTGTATCAATAATCCCAGTTTTCTGTACCTGTATCAATAGTTCCAGTTTGCTGTACCGTATCAATAATCCCAGTTTGCTGTACCTGTATCAATAATCTCAGTTTGCTGTACCTGTATCAATAATCATTATACAATTAATTGCTAAAAAAGAACAGGATAATTACCATTTAGGACATTGATTATAAAGAATGTGTTGGTGGAAGCTTGCTAATGGTTATATTAAACATAAAATGATTTCCAGGCAGTTTACCTGCTTTTACCTTGACATAAAAGAATGATCACATGGTGTGCACAGGATGTGAACATTCCTTCTCTTTATTTTTACACTTTTTCATGTGTGACTGTTACAAGGTTATTCAACAAACCATCAGACCATTACAGAGTATTTAAAGGAGAACTAAACCCATTTTTACACTCTAGAATCTGAATACATTTCTAAAAACACCAATAAGCTATGATATCCCACTCCAGTTAATTGTATTAAAGTAAATGTAAGCCTGTTAAGAACTGGATGTGGTGTCAGACCACACTTCCTGACCTCAGTCACATGCTTCCTTGCTTTATCTGACCTGTAAAAGGATTGGCTAGAGATTATTAATGGGTGTGACCAACTGTGACAAGTTTCTGCCATAGATAAGAACTGAGCATGTGCAGAACATATGGTCATTGGCCAATCTGTGTGATACTAGAATGCTGAGAAGTAAAGCACAAACCATAAGTTATTTTTAATCTGTTCAAAAATGACCTATTAGTAGATGGGGTTGAGAGCAAGGTCTCTGGGTTTGCTGATGACACTAAGCTATGCAGAGCTTTGGAAACTTCAAAGGATGTGCAATTGCTGCAAGCAGATCTTAAAGATACACAAGGTGTGAAGTAAAACGAACCCTACAGTGCAGTTGTTTTGCAGTGTGGGCAGTGGATCCCATTCACAGCTGTCATTGTCATAAAACTACATATTTCCGTAGCTGCTTTCTCTGAACTCTGCACCAGACTGCTGAAAACTGTGATCTCTATGAGTAGTTTGCCAACCCCCCCCCCCCCCCCATGATTTCTCTGTAGAAAAATTAAATTACTGTGCACTGCCCAGATCTTCTGCTGTACTTTTAATGAAAGGTAGAGGGAGAGTCTCAGCCAATCGCGAGTGTTACCAAAATCAGAGTGAGATTCAAACTCCTGCTCTGACTCTGTCAATCACTGCTCTGCACTGCCGATCAAATAGCAAGTGCAAAGCAGCAGGGGAAAAAATTCCATATCAATAATCCCAGTATGATGTACATGTATCAGTATCCCAGTATGATGTACCTGTATCATATTACCATATGACGTACCTGTGTCAAAAATCCCTATCAATTATCCAGTATAATGTACCTGGATCAATAACCCCAAAATGCTGTGGTGTATCAACCATTCCAATTTGCTTGTACCTGTATCAATAACTCCCAGTTTGCTGTACCTGTATCAATAACTCCCAGTTTGCTGTACCTGTATCAATAACTCCCAGTTTTGCTGTACCTGTATCAATAACTCCCAGTTTGCTGTGCCTGTATTAATAACCCTCAATTTGCTGTACCTGTATCAATAATCCCAATTTGCTGTACCTGTATCAATATTCCCAGTTTGCTGTACCTGTATCATTAGTCCAGATTGCTGTACCTGTATCAATAATCCCAGTTTGCTGTACCTGTATCAATAGTTCCAGTTTGCTGTACCTATATCATAATCCCAGTTTGCTGTAGCTGTATCAATAATCCATTTGCTGTACCTATAATAATCCCAGTTTGCGTACCTCTATCAAAACCCCTAGTTTCTGTACCTGTATCAATAGTCCCAATTTGCTGTAACTGTATCAATAATCCCAGTTTGCTGTACCTGTATCAAAACCCACAGTTTTCTGTACCTGTATCAATAGTTCCAGTTTCTGGACCTGTATCAATAATCCCAGTTTGCTGTACCTGTATAAAACCCCAGTTTTCTGTACCTGTATCAATAGTCCCAGTTTGCTATACCTGTATCAATAATCCCATGTTTGCTGTACCTGTATCAAAAAAACCCCGTTTTCTGTACCTGTAATCAAGTCCATTTTCTGTACCTGTATCAAAACCCCCAGTTTTCTGTACCTGTTTCAATAGTACAAGTTTGCTATACTGTATCAAAACCCCCAGTTTTCTGTACCTGTTTCAATAGTACCGGTTTGCTCTACTGTATCAATAATTCCAGTTTGCTGTACCTGTATCAAAACCCCAGTTTTCTGTACCTGTATCAATAGTCCAGTTTGCTGTACCTGTATCAATAATCCCAGTTTTCTGTACCTGTATCAATAGTTCCAGTTTGCTGTACCTGTATCAATAATCCCAGTTTGCTGACCTGTATCAATAATCTCAGTTTGCTGTACCTGTATCAATAGCCTAGTTTGCAGCACCAATAATTTACCTATTGATCTATCTACCTATCTCTCTTCTCTCCATCTGTCTCTATTTCTCTCTTTATATGCATATGTCTAGCACTCTATTTGTAGATTGTGTGCCTGTATCTCTCTCTGTCAATATCTTTATGTCTGTCTCGTTTATCGTATCTTTTTATATTTCTGTCTGTCTCTCTGTGAACTATCAATTCATATCTCTTGATGTGTCTATTTCTGTTTACTGTCTATTATATTATGCTATTTTTATATTTTTTAATATTATATAAAATTTTCCAAACTATCCCCCCCACAAGGCCACGCCCACTCCCACGGCGGTTATTATTCCCTCAATTTGCTGTGCCTGTATCAATAATCCCAATTTGCTGTACCTGTATCAATAATCCCAGTTTGCTGTACCTGTATCATTAGTCCCAGATTGCTGTACCTGATTGACAGAGTCAGAGCAGGAGTTTGAATCTCACTCTGATTTTGGTAACACTCGCGATTGGCTGAGACTCTCCCTCTACCTTTCATTAAAAGTACAGCAGAAGATCTGGGCAGTGCACAGTAATTTAATTTTTCTACAGAGAATCATGGGGGGGGGGGGGGGTATGGCAAACTACTCATAGAGATCACAGTTTTCAGCAGTCTGGTGCAGAGTTCAGAGAAAGCAGCTACGGAAATATGTAGTTTTATACAATGACAGCTGTGAATGGGATGCCACTGCCCACACTGCAAAACAACTGCACTGTAAGGGTTCGTTTTACTTCACACCTTGTGTATCTTTAAGATCTGCTTGCAGCAATTGCACATCCTTTGAAGTTTCCAAAGCTCTGCATAGCTTAGTGTCATCAGCAAACCCAGAGACCTTGCTCTCATGCCCCATCTACTAATAGGTCATTTTTGAACAGATTAAAAATAACTTATGGTTTGTGCTTTACTTCTCAGCATTCTAGTATCACACAGATTGGCCAATGACCATATGTTCTGCACATGCTCAGTTCTTATCTATGGCAGAAACTTGTCACAGTTGGTCACACCCATTAATAATCTCTAGCCAATCCTTTACAGGTCAGATAAAGCAAGGAAGCATGTGACTGAGGTCAGGAAGTGTGGTCTGACACCACATCCAGTTCTTAACAGGCTTACATTTACTTTAATCAATTAACTGGAGTGGGATCATAGCTTATTGGTGTTTTTAGAAATTGTATTCAGATTCTAGAGTGTAAAATTGGGTTTAGTTCTCCTTTAAATACTCTGTAATGGTCTGATGGTTTGTTGAATAACCTATGTAACAGGTCACACATGAAAAAGTGTAAAAATAAAGAGAAGGAATGTTCACATCCTGTGCACACCATGTGATCATTCTTTATGTCAAGGTAAAAGCAGGTAAACTGCCTGGAAATCATTTTATGTTTAATATACCATTAGCAAGCTTCCACCAACACATTCTTTAAATCAATGTCCTAAATGGTAATTATCCTGTTCTTTTTTAGCAATTATTGATTAATTGTTATTGACAGGTACAGCAAACTGAGTTATTGATACAGGTACAGCAAACTGGATTATTGATACAGGTACAGCAAACTGGAACTATTGATACAGGTACAGAAACTGGGATTATTGATACAGGTACAGCAAACTGGAACTATTGATACAGGTACAGAAAACTGGGGGTTTTGATACAGGTACAGCAAACTGGAATTATTGATACAGGTATACAACTTGTACTATTGAAACAGGTACAGAAAACTGGGGGTTTTGATACAGGTACAGAAAACTGGGACTATTGATACAGGTACAGAAAACGGGTTTTTTTTGATACAGGTCACAAACTGGGATTATTGATACAGGTATAGCAAACTGGGACTATTGATACAGGTACAGAAAACTGGGGGTTTGATACAGGTACAGCAAACTGGGATTATTGATACAGGTCCAGAAAACTGGAACTATTGATACAGGTACAGAAAACTGTGGGTTTTGATACAGGTACACACAATGGGATTATTGATACAGGTACAGCAAACTGGGACTATTGATACAGGTACAGAAAACTAGGGTTTTGATAGAGGTACAGCAAACTGGGATTATTAATACAGGTACAGCAAACTGGATTATTGATACAGCTACAGCAAACTGGGATTATTGATATAGGTACAGCAAACTGGAACTATTGATACAGGTACGCAAACTGGGATTATGATACAGGTACAGCAATCTGGGACTAATGATACAGGTACAGCAAACATGGGATTATTGATACAGGTACAGCAAATTGGGATTATTGATACAGGCACAGCAAATTGAGGGCTATTAATACAGGTACAGCAAACTGGGATTATGATACAGCTACACGCAAACTGGGATTATTGATATAGGTACAGCAAACTGGAACTATTGATACAGGTACAGCAAACTGGGATTATTGATACAGGTACAGCAATCTGGGACTAATGATACAGGTACAGCAAACTGGGATTATTGATACAGGTACAGCAAATTGGGATTATTGATACAGGCCAGCAAATTGAGGGTTATTAATACAGGCCCAGCAAACTGGGAGTTATTGATACAGTACAGCAAACTGGGAGTTATTGATACAGGTACAGCAAACTGGGAGTTATTGATACAGGTACAGCAAACTGGGAGTTATTGATACAGGTACAGCAAATTGGAATGGTTGATACAGCCACAGCATTTTGGGGTTATTGATCCAGGTACATTATACTAGGATAATTGATATGGGATTTTTTGATACAGGTACGTCATACTGGTAATATTGATACAGGTACATCTACTGGGATTACTGATACATGTACATCATACTGGGATTATTGATATGGAATTTTTCCCCTGCTGCTTTGCACTTGCTATTGATCGGCAGTGCAGAGCAGTGATTGACAGTCAGAGCAGGAGTTTGAATCTCACGATTGGCTAAGACTCTCCCTACCTTTCATTAAAAGTACAGCAGAAGATCTGGGCAGTGCACAGTAATTTAATTTTTTCTACAGAGAAATCATGGGGGGGGGGGGGTATGGCAAACAACTCATAGAGATCACAGTTTTCAGCAGTCTGGTGCAGAGTTCAGAGAAAGCAGCTACGGAAATATGTAGTTTTATGACAATGACAGCTGTGAATGGATGCCACTGCCCACACTGCAAAACAAACTCGCACTGTAAGGTTCATTTTACTTCACACCTTGTGTATCTTTAAGATCTGCTTGCAGCAATTGCACTCCTTGAAGTTTCCAAAGCTCTGCATAGCTTAGTGTCATCAGCAAACCCAGAGACCTTGCTCTCAATGCCCCATCTACTAATAGGTCATTTTTGAACAGATTAAAAATAACTATGGTTTGTGCTTTACTTCTCAGCATTCTAGTATCACACAGATTGGCCAATGACCATTATGTTCTGCACATGCTCAGTTCTTATCTATGGCAGAAACTTGTCACAGTTGGTCACACCCATTAATAATCTCTAGCCAATCCTTTTACAGGTCAGATAAAGCAAGGAAGCATGTGACTGAGGTCAGGAAGTGTGGTCTGACACCACATCCAGTTCTTAACAGGCTTACACTTACTTTAATACAATTAACTGGAGTGGGATACATAGCTTATTGGTGTTTTTAGAAATTGTATTCAGATTCTAGAGTGTAAAAATTGGGTTTAGTTCTCCTTAAATACTCTGTAATGGTCTGATGGTTTGTTGAATAACCTATGTAACAGGTCACACATGAAAAAGTGTAAAAATAAAGAGAAGGAATGTTCACATCCTGTGCACACCATGCGATCATTCTTTTATGTCAAGGTAAAAGCAGGAAACTGCCTGGAAATCATTTTATGTTTAATATAACCATAGCAAGCTTCCACAACACCTTCTTTATAATCAATGTCCTAAATGGTAATTATCCTGTTCTTTTTTAGCAATTAACGTCTATAAATAGTAAAAAAAATTCTACATTTAGAGAAATGCCCTCTCTTGAGGAAACCCTTTTTGCTATTGACATATAAACTGACAAGTATCAGCTGTCAGATCGAAAATTGGCCAGCATTTCACATAACCTTTATCTTTTAATGAAGTCAGTGCACCCCTCACAGCTATTTTGGGAATGAGGAGAGGATTGAATTACCTATGTTTAACTTGCGAGGAAGGGGGGTTTCTGAATAATATATAGGTGGAAGCTTTTTTTAGCAAAGGAAGGCTGTGGAACCTCTATTCTCAGGTTGATGAAAGTCAAAAGGGATGTGTATGTTCTCACAAATCTCAATGCATTTAATGGATAGAACTCATCTAGAAGCTTTTAACAAACTAATCACCAACATATGTTTAATACTTTTGCTCATTAACAGTATACCACTATATACAGTTGAATTTAACACTTTGATTAAAACTGGATAAAAACTATAACCATATCTGCTAATATGACAGTTGTGGTTGTTAGATGGGAGAAGAAAATTTGATCACCAGGATCTACAAGGATACTATTTGCTTTCCTTATAAGTCTTTTCTCAAAGAGAATCAATGTCTTATGGAGTAAGGTTGGTACCAATTTTCATTTGAGCCTGTTTAATCTTTCTAGTTTATATCATCAGTACAATTGCCATACAAAACCAGTAAACCACTACAGTATATAAATTTTTAATCAACTCCTTATAAAACATAATCATCGGGAGATTCAATAAAAGTTCTTATCATTAAATGGTGCTAATTTTGCCCAACCAATCAGATTTTAGCTTTCAAATGTTAAATAAGATCTGATTGGTTGGGCAAAATTAGCACCATTTGTAATAGGAACTTTTTGAATAACCCAGAATATCTTCTTCTTATCTTAATATCTTAAATTTCTCAAAAAATCAACAAACGTTGATAAGCCTTTTTTAACAATGTTTCTTCGTGTGCAAAACCATATTAACTGCATCTTAAATCGAACAATTTGGTTTATATGCAAATTGTTATTGGTCGAAATGAGGGTCGAATTTTTGGTCGAAAGCAAGTTTCTCTTGGTGCCTTTTCCCCCACTCAAACTCCACCAAACCACCTATTACATTGTCTTTGAGTAGATTGGAAAACCTGAAGAGATAGGAAATCATACTGTATTTGGCTGTGTCTAGTTGACATTTTCGAATACATTATATCACACTGAGAGCACAGACTGCTGTGTATTAGAATTAAGTATATTCTATCACTGCTGTATACTCATGGGTGTAAATACAAACAGGGCGATAGAATAAAAGTTTTTATTGTTAAAAATGGGGCTAATCAGATGATCATTTGAAAGCTTACATCTGATTGGTGGGGCAAAATTAGCACCATTTTTAATGACACGACCTTTCATTCATCTCCCTGAAAGTGTCAGAAAAAGATGAACTTAGCCAAGAGAATATACTGTATGCACAGAGCATACTTTATGACTGATACAAATCATCTCCCCTGGCTCCTGCCGGTTTATGAAGAACGGGAGGTAAGACACAGCTCCTTTACCTCCCGTTCTTCAATAAAACTAAATGGCCATTAGTCATTGAATTCCTCAGGGGTATTGAAGGGGTTTCCGCTAGTGGAATAACATTAGTTGTTTAAAACAAAACCGGTACCTCACCTGAATTTAAAGATCTTAACTGCTGCTTTAACCCATAGTAGGCTAAACAAATTTAGTTTCTTTAGGAACACTGTTCTTCAGCGTGAGGTTCCATTACATATGCTGTATGACCATATTGGGCTTTTCAATAATGTTTATGTCTAAATCCTTAAAAAATCAAATCAGCACTCTATGAGTGGGAACATGCCATGAATCTTATGGTGAGAGAGAACTCTATTTCTAATGTTTCTATGGGTGGCAACACTGAAAACAAAATCAGACCTTTTTAGCTATAATTGTAGACACAAGCTAAGCATGCAGAGCACAGGCAGAAAAATGAACAATTCCATGGCCACAAACTACCACCATCAGCCATAACCAATAGCAGCCACTGGCCACTCATATATTATCCTTACACAAAGTACTGAGTACTCAGATCTGTAGCCCATGTCAGACAACTTCCAATGAAATCTGTCTGCCTTTGGATAAAAATCTGGACTGTGACTAATAGCCAGCATTACATTTTTGCCTTGATTATTCTAAAATCTACATCTATTAATTTGCAAAATATAGCAAATAATAGGCAAAGTGAATGTTGCACTCATTCTCTTTCCTTTTTCACCCTGTATGCACTTTAATTTGCAGTAGATAGGGGGCATATTTGTGTTCAGTAGTATTCCTCGCACTACTTGTTTGTTGACTTGATCGTGCTGTTTTACTCCATCTGCCTGAAACTTATGCATGCAAACATGTCACAACTAAAATAAGTAAAAGCTTGATAGTGTGCATTTTTCTACTAGCAAATACCATATAAGGGCATATTTATAAAAGTTTGTTACATTTTTCGCCTCCGTTATCGCTGCCTTTTCGCCAAATTTGGACTTTTCACAATTTATAAAGCAAAGCTAACCAATGTTTAAAAACTCATTACCGCTGCTTTTCACCACACATCACTCACTGCGATAACTGCTTGAGCATATTTATAAATGGCGAAAAGTATTTTATTGCATTCAAATTCGCCAAGTCTGAGGTGGTGAAAAGTGGCCATTTATTTAGCCTGCCTTGTGGAGTGTTTCTCAATACAAAAGTACCAGGGGGGTTTATACTATTTTCGCATTACTGTAATAGATCTGAGATTTGCCCCCCCCCCGCTTTTTAAGATTGTTTTTTTTAATTTTAGGTTCCGATTTTCTTTATTTACCAAAGTCAAATGGGGATCTAAGGGGCATATTTATAAAGGGGCATTATATTCGCTTTTTTTTGCCACAGACTTCACCACAATTTTTAAACTTTCACCTTTCAACTTTCTTAAAAAGGCGAAAATAATGTAGCAAAAATCAGCACTAATAATGCTGAAAATGTGGCATTAAGTTCAGCGCAAATGATGGTAAATAGGTAACACTCCCTGGTGGATTTTTAAACTTTCGACCGCCGTTTTGCCCGACAAAGTGCCCATACACAGCAAGATTAATGGCCGAAATGGCCATGCATATTCCCCGGGCCTGCCCCCCTGATCGCACATGTGCATCACAATGTGCATACACATGTGCCCCCCTGATCGCACATGTGTATCACCTTAAGATATTTGGTGAATGTAAAGACACGCTGTCCTAATTCACGTTTTTCAAAGGTCAAAAAAGGAGCCTAATTTTGGCTCACTTGAGGTCTGTATACTGGTTCTTTGGCCTTGTGGTTTTAAAGTAAATGAATGGGATTTAATCATCAGAGGATGAACTGCCTAGGAAATAAGAGTTACCTCCTCATTTCATGCTTTTTATCCAAGAAGGTATGAATGAGTCAGTGATCAATGAAGAATCAGCATTCTTTCATTTGAGAACTGCAGGCTGTGAGCTTTCCTCTTTTATTTCCTTGGTTAAAGTCAGTTCTGAAATGTTCCCTTCGCTATTTCTTCTTCCACTTTTTTTCTGTCCACTTGCAGCTGGTGAATTTGTCTGGCAGCGACTGCCGGATTCTGACCCTGGTGTCTTCCTTTCTTCCACTTTGCAGCTCTGTGTGAACAGGCAACAGAGGTTAAAAATTTCCTCTGGGCCAAAATCAAAGACTGATAAGGATGGAAGTGCTATCTCTAAGTCTTATCTAAGAGGAGGGCAGTGCGAAATGCATTTGAAACGTTTTTAATTTGGACTACCGGTAGATTTTGCATGCAGTGTAATTGATTTCATTTGCAGAACAGCAAACTAGACATTGCTTATTTTATAAACAAGTACTTCCCAAATCTTTATATTATAGTATTGACTTACAGTAGACAGCGCTTATGTGTAGACAGATCAAGATCTCTGTAAAAAATCAGTTTAAAATGACGCTTCCACATATTAAAATTCTTAAAACACTCACTTGTGCCTATCCACCACTAGGGGTAATGCAGGATTTATTCTGTGCTGTTGCAATATTTGCTTTGCTTTGTCTGTATAACTCCCCAAACCTCTGCACATAGGAATAAGGTTGCAACAAACTATTATTGCAATTAAAAACAATAAAAAGCACTTAAAACCTTGCAGAAACATCAGCAGTTATTAAAGGGTATGTCCCCGTTATTTAAAACTTTTATGTTTCCAGTTTAACTGAAGGATTCGAGGTAAATCGATATGTCTTACCTCCTGTCCTTCAGTAAAACTTACAGGAGAGCAGAAGAAACTTACCACGTATCGCTCCAGTGCTGCCGTGGGCACGGCGGAGACTGTCAGTGAAGCCGGCGTGGAGCGATACAAGTTTCTTCTGCTCTCCTGTAAGTTTTACTGAAGGACAGGAGGTAAGACATATCGCATTTGCCTCCAATCCTTCAGTTAAACTGGAAACATAAAAGTTTAAAATAACGGTGGACATACCCTTTAAAGTTGCAACTCTCTGCTATGGTGTGGCCTTTTAAATCGTAGTGATCTTGTGGTAAGGTATAATCCACTTGGTAATAGTTTGTGAGGTAGTTCCTACACGTTTTGCTGTTTTAATCCTTACAGTTTGATGGCAACCTTATTCCTGTGTGCAGAGGTTTTGGGAGTTATACAGACCAAGCAAGCATCGAACAGCACAGAATAAAGCCTGCATTACCCCTAGTGGTGGATAGGCACAAATGAGTGTTTTAAGGATTTTAATATGTGTAAGTGTCATTTTAAACAGAGATCTTGATCTAAAACTATTTATCTTTTCTTTTTGTTTTTTGTTATTACCCTTCCCATACCCATACCCCCAAGTGCAAGCAAGATACTTTAAACATTTTACCGTATAAAAAATTCTGGACTACCTGCATTGCAGCCACCCTATTCAAGTAGACATTCCCTACCACACCAGAGCGTCAATTAGTTCTCTTATTTGGCAGTCCTGACCTATTCTTCACCCAAAACAAATCATGACACAAAAAAACTATATGCACAACGTTTTGGTGCAATGATTCCGCACCAAAATGCTCTATAGTGTAAACATAGCCTTCAATAAAACAGAAAGCAGATTGGATCATATCATTTAGATTATTTTATATACTAATATAACCCACAAGGCAGCAACAGTCACTTTTCTATTGATAACTCTGTATGCTTGTATTTCAGTGTTTAATGTCTTTGGATCCTTTTCCAGTTTTGTTAACGGACTCTTTTTAATTATTGCTGTTTTGAAACCTAAGCTAATTTAAAATAACAGGTTTACAGAGATTTAAATCTTTGTCCTCTCTGGTCCTGATTGACTGTTTTCTTTAATGGATGACTGCCTTAGGTGGCCACGACACATTCTTGGTTCAATATTAGTAAAAACTAGGCTTTTTTCCATTTCGATATCGCAGGACATTGCAATGACAAATAGCGCTATTTTCGCCTTATTTATAAAACCGTTCGCTTTCACCTTTGCGGAAAAGTATTGCTAAGGCGATGTGTGGAGATAGTTTTCACCTTTATTCATTGCGTTAAGTGTGGTATCACTGCGAAAAGAGAGATTGCTCTCTAGTGTAATTACGGTAGCTATTTTTGTCACTTTTTATTTAAAGCCATTTATAATAGGTGAATTTTCGCCTTTTTGTCCCTTTCTGCCTTTTGTTGCATTTTTTTGCAGTTTTAACCAGAATTTTCGCCAAACATCATTACTACTGGAATGTTCCATTAACATAACTATTTCTTACACAGCACTATGGTATGTTCCCATATTAATGGAACTGGTTTGATAATTAGCTGCAGTTTGCAGAGAAATTTGCCTTTTTAAATTTACACTATTTACCATGTCCTATTAATGAAATAGAGAAAATTCGCCTTTTGAGTTTTATACTATTTATTATATCTTTGGCTGAAAAAACACCACTGTGTTAGGCTATTTTTAATAACAATGATATTGTTCAGTGTGTATTAACCAATTTATACTACTTTGAAAAACCACCAGGGAGTATTGCCTATTTACCATCATATGTGCTGAACATTTCCAGCATTATTAGTGCTACTTTTTGCTAGATCATTTTCGCTTTTGATGAAAATTCGCCTTTTAACACTTTGATGAAAGGAAAATTGAAAGTTGAAAAATTGTGGTATAGGCTGTTGGGAAAAAAAAGCAAAAATATGCCCCTTATAAATATGTCCCTCAGACCCATTTGACTTTATTGGTAATAAAGAAAATCGGAACCTTAAAAAAAAAAAATCTTTAAAAAGTGAAAATTAACCTTATAAAGCGAAATCTCTGATCGTATTACAGTAAATGCTGGGAAATAGTCTAACACCCACCCGGATACTTATTAGTATGGAGAAACACTCCACAATGTACTGACACCTTCCATGGACAGGCTAAATAAATGGCCACTTCGCTACCTCAGACTTGGAGAATTGGAATGGCTGAACTTAATGCAAAAATACACTTGTCGCCATTTTATAAATATACTTGAGCGGTTACCTCAGCGATGTATGTTGAAAAGCGAAATGTAGTGGTCATGACCTTTCGCCACTGGTTAACACTGCTTTATAAATAGCGAAAAGTCCAAATTAGGCGAAACGGCTGCGTTAAAGAAGGCGAAAATTTAACGAACTGTTAAATATGCCCCTTAGTACTTGAATTTTTGTTTAAATATATATGTTCTTCTTAATAAATGGGAACCAACCCTGGGTGAGAATGTCCCTTTGTCCAGGAAGCAGCTATCAGCAACATTATCTTTTATTTAGTTAATTGGTCCAGTTTAAATTACTCCAGACCTTTGTTAAATTTAAAAATCCTCTTCTGGAAATCACTGGTCTTCTTGTTGATACAGCTGCACATTTCAAGTCATTGTGCCAAAAAGGCATATACCAACATTTTCTTAAGCACAAAATAGTTAACTGAACACAGATGCTTTATCTGCGGTATAAAGTTAGATCAACTGGACTTGATATTTAGTACTTTCAAGCCCTACTGAATATAACAAATATCCATTTACCTGGTCCTGGATAATTGAGAACATTCACAAGCATGATGCTTTGTTTATTAAAACATCATGTGACAAGTTAAATGCTTTCAGCAGGACAATATTCTGCTTTAATAAACCCAAACATAGTAATCAGGTGCCAATGCCAATATCTTTGCTTTTCTTATAGTTTGAATTTTGGATTTTCTCTTTATAATTAGCATTTATTATATATATATATATATCATATATATTATATCAAAGTATATACTTTTTTTCACAGTGACCAACATAATGATACAGGAGTTCAAAATGGAGCATGAGAAAATCTCTTCATTCTGTTTGTGCTTCTGTTTGTCACATAACTGAAGTTCTCAATGATTAGCTCAGAATGGTGACACTGTCTCCCATCTACAGATTTTAGCTATTATTTAGTTTCACATTTTTTCAGCTTGGAAAATATGCTTCCCCTTCAAAAGGTTATAAGTGCAGGTCATAGACTTTGCTATGTCTGGCAATTCCCAATGTGCAGGATTACATTACCTCTTGTGGCCATTTGCAATTTCTTAAATTATGATAAAATTTTAGTATTTTGAACCTCAAACTGGTTGTTCGAAATGCTTGTATGTGTCTAATCAGCTTGTAATTGGGGAAATGCAGCTTGCTGAAACAGAAAGAATGTAATTATAACAATCTAGATCCAATAAAACACTTAAATTACACAATCAAAGAAATTACAAGGCAATTTAAATTGAAATAAAATGTTTAGTACCAGGATACTGGTACTAAGCATTATAAAGGAGAATGATCAATGAACAAAATGATCATTTGGCTAAGATCGCTGTCTCAAATTTTGCAAAAGTTATATTTTTTTTAAAGGATATGTACACTGGGATACCTTTAAAAATCCTTTTTTTTAATTGCCCATAATGAAAACTATAATCCTCCCGGCTATCACTGTACTATTTTTTTTGACCTGTTCCCTATTTCTTTAGATATCCAGTCTGAACCATCTTACATTTCAGTAACAGTTGTTAGAGAACTGCATGGTGGGAAATGTTTTCATTTACAGATTGAAATGAGGCAAAGTCATTTTTTAAGTGTACAATCCCTTTAAATTTATTAATATCTTTGTTTTGTTCCTGTGGTTCTGGTGCATGCATGAAGAAAATACTGTGTGTTCTGCAATTTGATCCCACCACAAACAAAAAAGGGAGGGATTTGATATGGGTATGCCAGATGGTGTCAGGATTCATGCATATCATTTTCTACCTGCTGGAAGCACTAGATATTCATTCTACCTGGTGTTCTACTGATCACTGCATCCTTATACTAATTACTGCCAGGTTAGACTTTACATTTAACAGAGAGTATGCTCTTGATGGTCATAATTTGAAAGTGTAAACAGTGTTAGGGAAACTAAAGAATACCAACAATGTATGAATATGTTCTGCAGTTTTTTAGTTAACACTATTTACAAAGTGCCAACATTTTTGCCATACTTCGTTGAACGGGTTTTGCCACATCTTCGCAATAACAAGATATCAACTAAGCAAATGGAAGTTAAACCCTACTGTGAGGGGAAGTGCACAATGGCAATCAAGCTTGCATACAGAAAAAAGAAAGGATATGCCAGGCACACTCTAATATTTGCAATGAAAAAAAAACTTAATTAGCCACAGGGTGGATAATGCAAAGCAGTTAAAAAAATATAAAAACAACCATCCCAATCACCCAATCTCTATAGTGCAGCAGTATAGTACATAAGTAATTGAAGGCAACCTTTAAACATCATGGAGGTACCCAAACACAGATATGCCTAAAGTTTATACTAGAAGCATAGCTACCATCTCTAGTCACTCGGGTTAGTGTAGGGTATGGTGAGAGGTCAGGTCAAATAGGGCATCCGGCAGATGCGTCTCGCCCCTGACGGGTCTGGGGGCTTCCTCATGTGGCAAAAAATACCCTAGGAATTTATTTAGAAATTTTTTTAAGGGATAAGGATTATAATACATTTTAGATCACAACATTGTAAGTAGGTGAAACAGGTTTTATATGCAATAGGTGCCTACCAATGTTGTGGTTACTGTGGAACTGTTTCTGAATTTGGCAGAAAGAACACTAATGCTTGGTATACCTTAAATGCAATGGTGTTGGAAGATGACTTTAGGAAAGATATGTTCATGCTAGGTAATATTCTTTACTGTGAGGGCAGCAAGGTTACGCAAAATCTTCCTGATAATATTGTTATGGTGGAATTCTAAATGCCTTAATGCAGCTATAGTTCTGTTTACTGGGTAAAACATAACCTAGGCTTAAAACCCCATAACCTCATTTGCACAATACATACCTGGCGCACCTAACATGTGATGGTCCTTGCAGCACATTACCTTTCTTCCTGGTTGCAGCCATCAGTCAAAGCTGTGATGCTTACATCACGGCAATGACAGCATAATCCAGGAACTTTATGGCTGCACAATTTCATATTGAGCTCGCAAATCTTTTAGAGATGGCAATTGTGAGAAAGGCTAGAAAGGTAAGTATTGTGCAAATGGAGTTTGGGGTGTTAAGTCTATGTGAACATTTTATTTGGGGAATGAACATGCCTCTTAATTTACTTTAATATATAGTTGGTAACAGAAATACCAGGGCATGTCCACCACCCCCAAACTACAATTTAACCCACTGTGGCCAACTGTGTAGTTTAAAAATATCCTTACCTTACATCTACTGAAGAGTAGTAGCTGTCTTCTCTGTCCAAAAGGTTTCTGCCTCCTCCTTGTCCCTGACAGGACAGTGACAAGCACAGGGGAATCTACGATATGCCAAAGTTTATTTTTAGGGTGGACATGCCCTTTAATTCACCCAGAGCAGCACTGCTTTTGGGGAATCTCTCAAAAGTGCTTACGTAAGAGAGCTTTTTATATTCTGAACAATTTGTAATAAATTCTTTTAGAAAGAATGGCCCCTTTAAAAGATGTTAAGAATTCATCTACTTTGTTCTTGTGGAAACATTAGCTTATGCCTGCTATGCTTCCTAGCCTTGTGAAAACTATGGGGAGTTTGTTAACAGCTATATATGTTTACGCCCCCCTTCTGCAATTTAGTGAGCTGGTTATGAGCTTGAGAATGCTCAGAGAGGCAGCTAGAGGATTGGCTGCGATGCAACTTTCATATCCTTAAGGGCATGTCCACCTGTGAAAAAACTTTTGATATGTGGTAGGGCTAGTTCCCCCAGCCCCAACCGCTATAATGTTGTATCCAGAAAGTGCCCCGATAGTTACTTACCTTCCCTCTATCCTTTGCCGCTCAATCACAGCCCCCTACTGCATAGAACTGCAAGCAGGGGGCAGGACCGGCAGCTGAGGCTGTGATTGGCTGAGAGGCAGTCAATCACGGACGTGGCTGCCGGCAGTTCACAATGGCAGAGGATAGAGGGAAGGTAAGTAACTATCGGGGGAGTTTCTGGATATAACATTATAGCGGTTGGGGCTGGTTAACTAGCCCTACCACTAATACAGGGTTTAACACTAGGGGGAGGAGAACCAAATCGGGTGGGAGAGGGAGGGGGGGGGAGGGCTGCAGTACGCATGCCAAACTTCCTCCGGAGGGGAGACAGGAGGCAGAGTCCTATATACCTGCTATCCTCCTGGTGGCCAGTTTTTTGACTTTGGGGGGGACTACTGGAGAACCACTTGGAGCTGGGATGTAAGGTAAGGATTTTATTGCACACAGAGTGGGGCCAGTAGTGGTCTTATGTCTCTTAACTTTTTAACTACTGTATTGCAGATTGTGGGGGGAATTTATGTATATACAATTTTTCATCTGAGGGGGGATTTGTCCTTAATTTCTAAAGAATGTTTAGACATATACTGTGCAGCTTATGCATTGGATGTGCCACATGATTTAGGTACTGCACTGATAGGGATGCTGATAATAGGCTGCACAGGTGTTGAGTCTATTTGTACTATAGCCGTTGGGTATTTATGTTTCTGTTTTATAGCATCTTTATCTCATACTTTGTGTTTCACTCCTTATATGGCAATTTATATAAAGTATAAAGGCAGGAAATTACTAAAAGCAGGAGGCGGCACTGAATGACCCCAACAGATACCCACTGTAACTTTGTTCATTTACTTTTAGAAGCCATGATGGAATATTTAATGAAGTTTCTGCTTCTTTTTTGCATGCCAGGTCATACTGAATTAAAAAAAAAAACTCTTTGGAGTGAAAGGTAAATCCTTTTTTATGGAAAGGAACCATAATGTACCTCTCCTTCCTAAGCGAATTCTAAGAGGCTCTATAGGAAAAGCAATTTACTAATGTCACAGAGAATTTGCATCTAAACAGCAGTTAAAGATACACATTCATATTCTGTTGTTCTATCATCTTGTTTGTCTGCTAATGCTAATAGTGGTTGGTCATATGAAATCTGGGAAACAGATACTATAATACTAACTATAATCTAATGTTATGGAGATACTAAACGATACATAACAATAAAAACCTGTAATAAATACTTTATTAAATATATAATGTTATACTTCAAAACAGTTATAAACCTGCACTGGGTAAGAGATCTAGAACCTGTATTAATATAGATAATGTGCTGTAACACTTGTATTTATTACATGCAGAAAAAAACAGTAGCAAATCAGAAAGAACACTGTGTCATGTTTAGTCTTGGAAGACCCCTGCTGCTTTGCACTTGCTATTTGATCGGCAGTGCAGAGCAGTGATTGACAGTCAGAGCAGGAGTTTGAATCTCACGATTGGCTAAGACTCTCCCTCTACCTTTCATTAAAAGTACAGCAGAAGATCTGGGCAGTGCACAGTAATTTAATTTTTTCTACAGAGAAATCATGGGGGGGGGGGGGTATGGCAAACAACTCATAGAGATCACAGTTTTCAGCAGTCTGGTGCAGAGTTCAGAGAAAGCAGCTACGGAAATATGTAGTTTTATGACAATGACAGCTGTGAATGGGATGCCACTGCCCACACTGCAAAACAACTGCACTGTAAGGGTTCGTTTTACTTCACACCTTGTGTATCTTTAAGATCTGCTTGCAGCAATTGCACATCCTTTGAAGTTTCCAAAGCTCTGCATAGCTTAGTGTCATCAGCAAACCCAGAGACCTTGCTCTCAATGCCCCATCTACTAATAGGTCATTTTTGAACAGATTAAAAATAACTTATGGTTTGTGCTTTACTTCTCAGCATTCTAGTATCACACAGATTGGCCAATGACCATTATGTTCTGCACATGCTCAGTTCTTATCTATGGCAGAAACTTGTCACAGTTGGTCACACCCATTAATAATCTCTAGCCAATCCTTTTACAGGTCAGATAAAGCAAGGAAGCATGTGACTGAGGTCAGGAAGTGTGGTCTGACACCACATCCAGTTCTTAACAGGCTTACATTTACTTTAATACAATTAACTGGAGTGGGATATCATAGCTTATTGGTGTTTTTAGAAATTGTATTCAGATTCTAGAGTGTAAAAATTGGGTTTAGTTCTCCTTTAAATACTCTGTAATGGTCTGATGGTTTGTTGAATAACCTATGTAACAGGTCACACATGAAAAAGTGTAAAAATAAAGAGAAGGAATGTTCACATCCTGTGCACACCATGCGATCATTCTTTTATGTCAAGGTAAAAGCAGGTAAACTGCCTGGAAATCATTTTATGTTTAATATAACCATTAGCAAGCTTCCACCAACACCTTCTTTATAATCAATGTCCTAAATGGTAATTATCCTGTTCTTTTTTAGCAATTAACGTCTATAAATAGTAAAAAAAATTCTACATTTAGAGAAATGCCCTCTCCTTGAGGAAACCCTTTTTGCTATTGACAATAATAAACTGACAAGTATCAGCTGTCAGATCGAAAATTGGCCAGCATTTCACATAACCTTTATCTTTTAATGAAGTCAGTGCACCCCTCACAGCTATTTTGGGAATGAGGAGAGGATTGAATTACCTATGTTTAACTTGCGAGGAAGGGGGGTTTCTGAATAATATATAGGTGGAAGCTTTTTTTAGCAAAGGAAGGCTGTGGAACCTCTATTCTCAGGTTGATGAAAGTCAAAAGGGATGTGTATGTTCTCACAAATCTCAATGCATTTAATGGATAGAACTCATCTAGAAGCTTTTAACAAACTAATCACCAACATATGTTTAATACTTTTGCTCATTAACAGTATACCACATATATACAGTTGAATTTAACACTTTGATTAAAACTGGATAAAAACTATAACCATATCTGCTAATATGACAGTTGTGGTTGTTAGATGGGAGAAGAAAATTTGATCACCAGGATCTACAAGGATACTATTTGCTTTCCTTATAAGTCTTTTCTCAAAGAGAATCAATGTCTTATGGAGTAAGGTTGGTACCAATTTTCATTTGAGCCTGTTTAATCTTTCTAGTTTATTATCATCAGTACAATTGCCATACAAAACCAGTAAACCACTACAGTATATAAAATTATTTTAATCAACTCCTTATAAAACATAATCAGGGAGATTCAATAAAAGTTCTTATCATTAAAAATGGTGCTAATTTTGCCCCAACCAATCAGATTTTAGCTTTCAAATGTTAAATAAGATCTGATTGGTTGGGGCAAAATTAGCACCATTTGTAATAGGAACTTTTATTGAATAACCCAGAATATCTTCTTCTTATCTTAATATCTTAAATTTCTCAAAAAATCAACAAACGTTGATAAGCCTTTTTTAACAATGTTTCTTCGTGTGCAAAACCATATTAACTGCATCTTTAATCGAACAATTTGGTTTATATGCAAATTGTTATTGGTCGAAATGAGGGTCGAATTTTTGGTCGAAAGCAAGTTTCTCTTGGTGCCTTTTCCCCCAACTCAAACTCCACCAAACCACCTATTACATTAGTCTTTGAGTAGATTGGAAAACCTGAAGAGATAGGAAATCATACTGTATTTGGCTGTGTCTAGTTGACATTTTCGAATACATTATATTCACACTGAGAGCACAGACTGCTGTGTATTAGAATTAAGTATATTCTATCACTGCTGTATACTCATGGTGTAAATACAAACAGGGCGATAGAATAAAAGTTTTTATTGTTAAAAATGGGGCTAATCAGATGATCATTTGAAAGCTTACATCTGATTGGTTGGGGCAAAATTAGCACCATTTTTAATGACACGACCTTTCATTACATCTCCCTGAAAGTGTCAGAAAAAGATGAACTTAGCCAAGATGAATATACTGTATGCACAGAGCATACTTTATGACTGATACAAATCATCTCCCCTGGCTCCTGCCGGTTTTATTGAAGAACGGGAGGTAAGACACAGCTCCTTTACCTCCCGTTCTTCAATAAAACTAAATGGCCATTAGTCATTGAATTCCTCAGGGGTATTGAAGGGGTTTCCGGCTAGTGGAATAACATTAGTTGTTTAAAACAAAACCGGTACCTCACCTGAATTTAAAGATCTTAACTGCTGCTTTAACCCATAGTAGGCTAAACAAATTTAGTTTCTTTAGGAACACTGTTCTTCAGCGTGAGGTTCCATTACAATATGCTGTATGACCATATATGGGCTTTTCAATAATGTTTATGTCTAAATCCTTAAAAAAATCAAATTCAGCACTCTATGAGTGGGAACATGCCATGAATCTTATGGTAAGAGAGAGAACTCTATTTCTAATGTTTCTATGGGTGGCAACACTGAAAACAAAATCAGACCTTTTTAGCTATAATTGTAGACACAAGCTAAGCATGCAGAGCACAGGCAGAAAAATGAACAATTCCATGGCCAACAAACTACCACCATCAGCCATAACCAATAGCAGCCACTGGCCACTCATATATTATCCTTACACAAAGTACTGAGTACTCAGATCTGTAGCCCATGTCAGACAACTTCCAATGAAATCTGTCTGCCTTTGGATAAAAATCTGGACTGTGACTATATAGCCAGCATTACATTTTTGCCTTGATTATTCTAAAATCTACATCTATTAATTTGCAAAATATAGCAAATAATAAGGCAAAGTAGGAATGTTGCACTCATTCTCTTTCCTTTTTCACCCTGTATGCACTTTAATTTGCAGTAGATTAGGGGGCATATTTTGTGTTCAGTAGTATTCCTCGCACTACTTGTTTGTTGACTTGATCGTGCTGTTTTACTCCATCTGCCTGAAACTTAATGCATGCAAACATGTCACAACTAAAATAAGTAAAAAGCTTGATAGTGTGCATTTTTCTACTAGCAAATACCATATAAGGGGCATATTTATAAAAGTTTGTTACATTTTTCGCCTCCGTTATCGCTGCCTTTTCGCCAAATTTGGACTTTTCACAATTTATAAAGCAAAGCTAACCAATGTTTAAAAACTCATTACCGCTGCTTTTCACCACACATCACTGCGATAACTGCTTGAGCATATTTATAAAATGGCGAAAAGTATTTTATTGCATTCAAATTCGCCAAGTCTGAGGTGGTGAAAAGTGGCCATTTATTTAGCCTGCCTTGTGGAGTGTTTCTCAATACTAATAAGTACCAGGGGGGGTTTATACTATTTTCCAGCATTTACTGTAATAAGATCTGAGATTTGCCCCCCCCCCGCTTTTTTAAGATTGTTTTTTTTTAATTTTAGGTTCCGATTTTCTTTATTTACCAAAGTCAAATGGGGATCTAAGGGGCATATTTATAAAGGGGCATTATATTCGCTTTTTTTGCCACCAGACTTCACCACAATTTTTAAACTTTCACCTTTCAACTTTTCTTAAAAAGGCGAAAATAATGTAGCAAAAATCAGCACTAATAATGCTGAAAATGTGGCATTAAGTTCAGCGCAAATGATGGTAAATAGGTAACACTCCCTGGTGGATTTTTAAACTTTCGACCGTCCGTTTTGCCCGACAAAGTGCCCATACACAGCAAGATTAATGGCCGAAATGGCCATGCATATTCCCCGGGCCTGCCCCCCTGATCGCACATGTGCATACACATGTGCATACACATGTGCCCCCCTGATCGCACATGTGTATGCACCTTAAGATATTTGGTGAATGTAAAGACACGCTGTCCTAATTCACGTTTTTCAAAGGTCAAAAAAGGAGCCTAATTTTGGCTCACTTGAGGTCTGTATACTGGTTCTTTGGCCTTGTGGTTTTAAAGTAAATGAATGGGATGTTTAATCATCAGAGGATGAACTGCCTAGGAAATAAGAGTTACCTCCTCATTTCATGCTTTTTATCCAAAGAAGGATATGAATGAGTCAGTGATCAATGAAGAATCAGCATTCTTTCATTTGAGAACTGCAGCTGTGAGCTTTCCTCTTTTATTTCCTTGGTTAAAGTCAGTTCTGAAATGTTCCCTTCAGCTATTTCTTCTTTCCACTTTTTTTCTGTCCACTTGCAGCTGGTGAATTTGTCTGGCAGCGACTGCCGGATTCTGACCCTGGTGTCTTCCTTTCTTCCACTTTGCAGCTCTGTGTGAACAGGCAACAGAGGTTAAAAATTTCCTCTGGGCCAAAATCAAAGACTGATAAGGATGGAAGTGCTATCTCTAAGTCTTATCTAAGAGGAGGGCAGTGCGAAATGCATTTGAAACGTTTTTAATTTGGACTACCGGTAGATTTTGCATGCAGTGTAATTGATTTCATTTGCAGAACAGCAAACTAGACATTGCTTATTTTATAAACAAGTACTTCCCAAATCTTTATATTATAGTATTTGACTTACAGTAGACAGCGCTTATGTGTAGACAGATCAAGATCTCTGTAAAAAATCAGTTTAAAATGACGCTTCCACATATTAAAATTCTTAAAACACTCACTTGTGCCTATCCACCACTAGGGGTAATGCAGGATTTATTCTGTGCTGTTGCAATATTTGCTTTGCTTTGTCTGTATAACTCCCCAAACCTCTGCACATAGGAATAAGGTTGCCAACAAACTATTATTGCAATTAAAAACAATAAAAAGCACTTAAAAACCTTGCAGAAACATCAGCAGTTATTAAAGGGTATGTCCACCGTTATTTTAAACTTTTATGTTTCCAGTTTAACTGAAGGATTGGAGGCAAATGCGATATGTCTTACCTCCTGTCCTTCAGTAAAACTTACAGGAGAGCAGAAGAAACTTCCACGTATCGCTCCAGTGCTGCCGTGGGCACGGCGGAGACTGTCAGTGAAGCCGGCGCTGGAGCGATACGTAAGTTTCTTCTGCTCTCCTGTAAGTTTTACTGAAGGACAGGAGGTACGACATTATCGCATGCCTCCAATCCTTCAGTTAAACTGAGAAACATAAAAGTTTAAAATAACGGTGGACATACCCTTTAAAGTTGCAACTCTCTGCTATGGTGTGGCCCTTTTAAATCGTAGTGATCTTGTGGTAAGGTATAATCCACTTGGTAATAGTTTGTGAGGTAGTTCCTACACGTTTTGCTGTTTTAATCCTTACAGTTTGATGGCAACCTTATTCCTGTGTGCAGAGGTTTTGGGAGTTATACAGACCAAGCAAGCATCGAAACAGCACAGAATAAAGCCTGCATTACCCCTAGTGGTGGATAGGCACAAATGAGTGTTTTAAGGATTTTAATATGTGTAAGTGTCATTTTAAACAGAGATCTTGATCTAAAACTATTTATCTTTTACTTTTTGTTTTTTGTTATTACCCTTCCCATACCCATACCCCCAAGTGCAAGCAAGATACTTTTAAACATTTTACCGTATAAAAAATTCTGTGGACTACCTGCATTGCAGCCACCCTATTCAAGTAGACATTCCCTACCACACCAGAGCGTCAATTAGTTCTCTTATTTGGCAGTCCTGACCTATTCTTCACCCAAAACAAATCATGACACAAAAAAAAACTATATGCACAACGTTTTGGTGCAATGATTCCGCACCAAAATGCTCTATAGTGTAAACATAGCCTTCAATAAAACAGAAAGCAGATTGGATCATATCATTTAGATTATTTTATATACTAATATAACCCACAAGGCAGCAACAGTCACTTTTCTATTGATAACTCTGTATGCTTGTATTTCAGTGTTAATGTCTTTGGATCCTTTTCCAGTTTTGTTAACGGACTCTTTTTAATTATTGCTGTTTTGAAACCTAAGCTAATTTAAAATAACAGGTTTACAGAGATTTAAATCTTTGTCCTCTCTGGTCACTGATTGACTGTTTTCTTTAATGGATGACTGCCTTAGGTGGCCACGACACATTCTTGGTTCAATATTAGTAATAAACTAGGCTTTTTTCCATTTCGATATCGCAGGACATTGCAATGACAAATAGCGCTATTTTCGCCTTATTTATAAAACCGTTCGCTTTCACCTTTGCGGAAAAGTATTGCTAAGGCGATGTGTGGAGATAGTTTTCACCTTATTCATTGCGTTAAGTGTGGTATCACTGCGAAAAGAGAGATTGCTCTCTAGTGTAATTACGGTAGCTATTTTTGTCACTTTTTATTTAAAGCCATTTATAAATAGGTGAATTTTCGCCTTTTTGTCCCTTTTCTGCCTTTTGTTGCATTTTTTTGCAGTTTTACCAGAATTTTCGCCAAACATCATTACTTACTGGAATGTTCCATTAACATAACTATTTCTTACACAGCACTATGGTATGTTCCCATATTAATGGAACTGGTTTGATAATTAGCTGCAGTTTGCAGAGAAAATTTGCCTTTTTAAATTTTACACTATTTACCATGTCCTATTAATGAAATAGAGAAAATTCGCCTTTTGAGTTTTATACTATTTATTATATCTTTGGCTGAAAAAAACACCACATGTGTTAGGCTATTTTTAAATAACAATGATATGTGTTCAGTGTGTATTAACCAATTTAATACTACTTTGAAAAACCACCAGGGAGTATTGCCTATTTACCATCATATGTGCTGAACATTTCCAGCATTATTAGTGCTACTTTTTGCTAGATCATTTTCGCTTTTGATGAAAATTCGCCTTTTTAACAACTTTGATGAAAGGAAAAGTTGAAAGTTGAAAAATTGTGGTATAGGCTGTTGGGAAAAAAAAGCAAAAATAATGCCCCTTTATAAATATGTCCCTCAGACCCCCATTTGACTTTATTGGTAAATAAAGAAAATCGGAACCTTAAAAAAAAAAATCTTTAAAAAGTGAAAAATTAACCTTATAAAAGCGAAATCTCTGATCGTATTACAGTAAATGCTGGGAAATAGTCTAACACCCACCCGGATACTTATTAGTATTGAGAAACACTCCACAATGTACTGACACCTTCCATGGACAGGCTAAATAAATGGCCACTTCGCTACCTCAGACTTGGAGAATTGGAATGGCTGAACTTAATGCAAAAATACACTTGTCGCCATTTTATAAATATACTTGAGCGGTTACCTCAGCGATGTATGGTGAAAAGCGAAATGTAGTGGTCATGACCTTTCGCCACTGGTTAACACTGCTTTATAAATAGCGAAAAGTCCAAATTAGGCGAAACGGCTGCGTTAAAGAAGGCGAAAATTTAACGAACTGTTAGAAATATGCCCCTTAGTACTTGAATTTTGTTTAAATATATATGTTCCTTCTTAATAAATGGGAACCAACCCTGGGTGAGAATGTCCCTTTGTCCAGGAAGCAGCTATCAGCAACATTATCTTTTATTTAGTTAATTGGTCCAGTTAAATTACTCCAGACCTTTGTTAAATTTAAAAATCCTCTTCTGGAAATCACTGGTCTTCTTGTTGATACAGCTGCACATTTCAAGTCATTGTGCCAATAAAGGCATATACCAACATTTTCTTAAGCACAAAATAGTTAACTGAACACAAGATGCTTTATCTGCGGTATAAAGTTAGATCAACTGGACTTGATATTTAGTACTTTCAAGCCCTAACTGAATATAACAAATATCCATTTACCTGGTCCTGGATAATTGAGAACATTCACAAGCATGATGCTTTGTTATTAAAACATCATGTGACAAGTTAAATGCTTTCAGCAGGACAATATCTGCTTTAATAAACCCAAACATAGTAATCAGGTGCCAAATGCCAATATTCTTGCTTTTCTTATAGTTTGAATTTTGGGATTTTCTCTTTATAATTTAGCATTTATTATATATATATATATATCATATATATTATATCAAAAGTATATACTTTTTTTCACAGTGACCAACATAATGATACAGGAGTTCAAAATGGAGCATGAGAAAATCTCTTCATTCTGTTTGTGCTTCTGTTTGTCACATAACTAGAAGTTCTCAATGATTAGCTCAGAATGGTGACACTGTCTCCCATCTACAGATTTTAGCTATTATTTAGTTTCACATTTTTTCAGCTTGGAAAATATGCTTCCCCTTCAAAAGGTTATAAGTGCAGGTCATAGACTTTGCTATGTCTGGCAATATCCCAATGTGCAGGATTACATTACTCTCTTGTGGCCATTTGCAATTTCTTAAATTATGATAAAATTTTAGTATTTTGAACCATCAAACTGGTTGTTCGAAATGCTTGTATGTGTCTAATACAGCTTGTAATTGGGGAAATGCAGCTTGCTGAATACAGAAAATGAATGTAAATTAATACAAATCTAGATCCAATAAAACACTTTAAATTACAACAATTCAAAAGAAATTACAAGGCAATTTAAATTTGAAATAAAATGTTTAGTACCAGGATACTGGTACTAAGCATTATAAAGGAGAATGATCAATGAACAAAATGATCATTTGGCTAAGATCGCTGTCTCAAATTTTGCAAAAGTTAATATTTTTTTTAAAGGATATGTACACTGGGATATCCTTTAAAAATCCTTTTTTTTAATTGCCCATAAATGAAAACTATAATCCTTCCCGGCTATCACTGTACTATTTTTTTTGACCTGTTCCCTATTTCTTTAGATATCCAGTCTGAACCATCTTACATTTCAGTAACAGTTGGTTAGAGAACTGCATGGTGGGAAATGTTTTCATTTACAGATTGAAATGAGGCAAAGTCATTTTTTAAGTGTACAATCCCTTTAAAGTTATTAATATCTTTGTTTTGTTCCTGTGGTTCTGGTGCATGCATGAAGAAAATACTGTGTGTTCTGCAATATTGATCCCACCACAAACAAAAAAGGGAGGGATTTGATATGGGTATGCCCAGGATGGTGTCAGGATTCATGCAATATCATTTTCTACCTGCTGGAAGCACTAGATATTCATTCTACCTGGTGTTCTACTGATCACTGCATCCTTATACTAATTACTGCCAGGTTAGACTTTACATTTAACAGAGAGTATTGCTCTTGATGGTCATAATTTGAAAGTGTAAACAGTGTTAGGGAAACTAAAGAATACCAACAATGTATTGAATATGTTCTGCAGTTTTTTAGTTAACACTATTTACAAAGTGCCAACATTTTTGCCATACTTCGTTGAACGGGTTTTGCCACATCTTCGCAATAACAAGATATCAACTAAGCAAATGGAAGTTAAACCCTACTGTGAGGGGAAGTGCACAATGGCAATCAAAGCTTGCATACAGAAAAAAGAAAGGATATGCCAGGCACACTCTAATATTTGCAATGAAAAAAAAACTTAATTATGCCACAGGGTGGATAATGCAAAGCAGTTAAAAAATATATAAACCAACCATCCCAATCACCCAATCTCTATAGTGCAGCAGTATAGTACATAAGTAATTGAAGGCAACCTTTAAACATCATGGAGGTACCCAAACACAGATATGCCTAAAGTTTATACTAGAAGCATAGCTACCATCTCTAGTCACTCGGGTTAGTGTAGGGTATGGTGAGAGGTCAGGTCAAATAGGGCATCCAGGCAGATGCGTCTCGCCCCTGACTGGTCTGGGGGCTTCCTCATGTGGCAAAAAATACCCTAGGAATTTATTTAGAAATTTTTTTAAGGGATAAGGTATTATAATACATTTTAGATCACAACATTGTAAGTAGGTGCAAACAAGGTTTTATATGCAATAGGTCCTACCAATGTATGTGGTTACTGTGGAACTGTTTCTGAATTTTGGCAGAAAGAACACTAATGCTTGGTATACCTTAAATGCAATGGTGTTGGAAGATGACTTTAGGAAAGATATGTTCATGCTAGGTAAATTATTCTTTACTGTGAGGGCAGCAAGGTTACGCAATAATCTTCCTGATAATATTGTTATGGTGGAATTTCTAAATGCCTTAATGCAGCTATAGTTCTGTTTACTGGGTAAAACATAACCTAGGCTTAAAACCCCATAACCTCATTTGCACAATACATACCTGGCGCACCTAACATGTGATGGTCCTTGCAGCACATTACCTTTCTTCCTGGTTGCAGCCATCAGTCAAAGCTGTGATGCTTACATCACGGCCAATGACAGCATAATCCAGGAACTTTATGGCTGCACAATTTCATATTGAGCTCGCAAATCTTTTAAGGAGATGGCAATTGTGAGAAAAGGCTAGAAAGGTAAGTATTGTGCAAATGGAGTTTGGGGGTGTTAAGTCTATAGTGAACATTTTATTTGGGGAATGAACATGCCTCTTAATTTACTTTAATATATAGTTGGTAACAGAAATACCAGGGCATGTCCACCACCCCCAAACTACAATTTAACCCAACTGTGTAGCCCAACTGTGTAGTTTAAAAATATCCTTACCTTACATCTTACTGAAGAGTAGTAGCTGTCTTCCTGTCCAAAAGGTTTCTGCCTCCTCCTTGTCCTCTGACAGGACAGTGACAAGCACAGGGGGAATCTACGATATGCCAAAAGTTTATTTTTAGGGTGGACATGCCCTTTAATTCACCCAGAGCAGCACTGCTTTTGGGGAATCTCTCAAAAGTGCTTACGTAAGAGAGCTTTTTATATATCTGGAACAATTTGTAATAAATTCTTTTAGAAAGAATGGCCCCTTTAAAAGATGTTAAGATATTCTACTTTGTCTTGTGGAAACATTAGCTTATGCCTGCTATGCTTCCTGATGCCTTGTGAAAACTATGGGGAAGTTTGTTAACAGCTATATATGTTTACGCCCCCCTTCTGCAATTTAGTGAGCTGGTTATGAGCTTGAGAATGCTCAGAGGAGGCAGCTAGAGGATTGGCTGCGATGCCAACTTTCATATCCTTAAAGGGCATGTCCACCTGTGAAAAAAACTTTTGATATGTGGTAGGGCTAGTTCCCCCAGCCCCAACCGCTATAATGTTGTATCCAGAAAGTGCCCCGATAGTTACTTACCTTCCCTCTATCCTTTGCCGCTCAATCACAGCCCCCTACTTGCATAGAACTGCAAGCAGGGGGCAGGACCGGCAGCTGAGGCTGTGATTGGCTGAGAGGCAGTCAATCACGGACGTGGCTGCCGGCAGTTCACAATGGCAGAGGATAGAGGGAAGGTAAGTAACTATCGGGGGAGTTTCTGGATATAACATTATAGCGGTTGGGGCTGGGTGAACTAGCCCTACCACATAATAACAGGGTTTAACACTAGGGGGAGGGAGACCAAATCGGGTGGGAGAGGGAGGGGGGGGGAGGGCTGCAGTACGCATGCCAAACTTCTCCCGGAGGGGAGACAGGAGGCAGAGTCCTATATGAACTCTGCTATCCTCCTGGTGGCCAGTTTTTTGGACTTTGGGGGGGACTACTGGAGAACCACTTGGAGCTGGGATGTAAGGTAAGGATTTTATTGCACTACAGAGTGGGGCCAGTAGTGGTCTTATGTCTCTTAACTTTTTAACTACTGTATTGCAGATTGTGGGGGGAATTTATGTATATACAATTTTTCATCTGAGGGGGGATTTGTCCTTTAATTTCATTAAAAGAATGTTTAGACATATTACTGTGCAGCTTATGCATTGAAGTGTGCCACATGATTTAGGTACTGCACTGATAGGGATGCTGATAATAAAGGCTGCACAGGTGTTGAGTCTATTTGTACTATAGCCGTTGGGTATTTGATGTTTCTGTTTTATAGCATGCTTTATCTCATACTTTGTGTTTCACTCCTTATATGGCAATTTTATAAAGTATAAAGGCAGGAAATTACTAAAAGCAGGAGGCGGCACTGAATGACCCCAACAGATACCCACTGTAACTTTGTTCAATTTACTTTTAGAAGCCATGATGGAATATTTAATGAAGTTTCTGCTTCTTTTTTGCATGCCAGGTCAGTACTGAATTAAAAAAAAAAAACTCTTTGGAGTGAAATGTAAATCCTTTTTTATGGAAAGGATAACCATAATGTACCTCTCCTTCCTAAGCGAATTCTAAGAGGCTCTATAGGAAAAGCAAATTTACTAATGTCACAGAGAATTTGCATCTAAACAGCAGTTAAAGATACACATTCATATTCTGTTGTTCTATCATCTTGTTTGTCTGCTAATTGCTAATAGTGGTTGGTCATATGAAATCTGGGAAACAGATAACTATAATAACTAACTATAATCTAATGTTATGGAGATACAGTAAACGATACATAACAATATAAAACCTGTAATAAATACTTTATTAAATATATAATGTTATACTTCTAAAACAGTTATAAACCTGCACTGGGTAAGAGATCTAGAACCCTGTATTATATTAGATAATGTGCTGTAACACTTGTATTTATTGACATGCAGAAAAAAACAGATAGCAGAATCAGAAAGAACACTGTGTCATGTTTAGTCTTGGAAGAAGCTTTTAACTTTATCTTACTTCACTTAGGTTCTGAAGCTTCCCCGGTGGTTAATATGTCTCCAGGCAAGCCACAATTGGAGCAGGCCTTTCCATCTATTACCACAGCTGGTAAAAACCCCACGGTGAGATGTATCCTCAAAGGTAGTGTTGTTAGTCACCATGTCCTGTCTTGGTACCGCCAGATAAAGGGAACAGAGATCCAGTTCCTGGTGAGTCACAGAGAGAGAAGTAGTCCAACTTATGGAGACGGGATTGCACACAGATTCATTCCTGAACTGCTGCCACTGTCTAATGCCTTTACTCTGACTATTGGCAATGTAGAGAAAGCAGATGAGGGCATCTACTACTGTACAATATGGTTTTCCAACAAATACCTCTTTGGTGAAGGCACAGAGATAAAAGTGCAAGGTATAGACATTAAACTGGTTTTCATGATTTATTTTTTAATGTTTTGGAAATAAGGCTGTGGTTGCTTAAAACTATTTACATTTAGCATTAGAAATAATAGCTTAGGATAAACCTGGGAATATATATATATGTGTAGATATCACAGTAAAAGCTATTATAGTAGTTAACCTCTTGGTATAAGAAGTTATAAATGTACATGTACTACAGACCTAAAGGTAAAAGTCACATACTCAACTAATATCCCCTTCACATGTTTATTGTGCCCTATTGCACTAAATGTCTGTGCTGCATATTTCTATTTACTTATATATTACTTATATCTTGCACATACTTTATTCAACTGATGCAATGTCATTAACTGTCTAGATGCTATTTAAACTTTAGAAGGAGGGCTGAATTCTTCATAGGATATTTCCATTTACTCTACCTAAACCATGTGGGATTATTTTAAATAAATATGAAAACATTGTTCCTCCAGCAGTTTTGCAGAAATAGCTGTAATTTTGTTTTCGAACCCCAACAATGCAAAGCAAAAGTATGCTTCAAGAGCTTAAACATCTTGCCCTGGTACCAGCAGGAACATCTGGGAAATTGATCCAGAAAGTACCGCCGTTCAGAAAATCAGCATACAAAACTGGGAAGATGACCCAGAAATCATCCACTGTTCCACCTTCCCAGCTGTTCTTTTTTAATACTAAGACAAGAAAAGGCAGCAATAGTGGCTCTGCAAATACGAGCAGAGTTTAAGCATAGCTTCTCAATTTGCAGAATGGTTGAAATTTCTGATCGTGTCTAACTTTAAATGTTTTCACTTAATATTCTTGGTTGAAAGTGTACATTTGAAGCCTTATCTCAGTTTGCTTTGTGTTTAGCTATTAACATCTCTCCTATATGGCACCATTCCCCATATTTTAGGTATTTACTATAAGCCTTTGCCCTGACACGCTAACAGTTTTTAACTTAAATTTTATAAATTCTATGAGTTGAAAGGTTTGTGTGATTCGTAATTTTCTAACAGATTTTCAGGAATCACGCAGACCCCAGTTGACTCTTCTGGGACCATCTTTTGTGGAAATCCAGCAACTTCACACTGCTACATTTCTCTGCCATGCTGCAGACTACTTCCCCGAGTCTTTGCGTATAAAGTGGTTCTTAAATAGAAGGTTAAAACAATATAAAGTAGCCACCTACCCATCTTACCAGACTTTAAACAATACATACGAACAAGCTGCTGAACTAACAATACCAGCTCTAATGTGGGAGAGAGGAGCTGAGGTGACGTGTATGTTAGAGCATGAGACAGGTGTAGAAAATGTAAGCACAAGAGATGTCACCACAAAGGAAATAGGTAAGTCGACAGTATTTTTGTCAGAGAAGAAATAAACGCACAAGAAGTGATAAAAATAATTATATTAATGTTTGTTTGAAAATCAGTAAACACTGGCAAACATTTGTGATCAAATCAAATTCAAAAATGTTTAAAAAATTGTCGATACATTTGAATGCATTTAACATGCCACATTATGTCTAGCTTTCTGTTACACAACTTTCATTTTATCAGTTACTGTGGGCCTGATTGACACCATTAACCAGCATTGTCTATAACAAAGATTCTCTAAAGAAAGCTAAAATATTGTTAGTCATTAGGTCACCAAGGGGGCCTTGTGAACCAGAACAGCTACAGGGAGATGCAATATCCCTTGCTAACTGGAAAATAAGCGCTAAATTCACACTTCTTATGTACTGACGTGTTAGCGAAGGTTTTGTGCTGCCTGTGCCATGTTACAATTTTTTTACATTTTGCACAGTTCAAGCGATGGTATAAATTTTGTGCCGGTTTTCGCGCAATTTATTTTTGCATGAAAATTAACGCCTTTTCAATTGTGTCTTTAAAGCTGCGCAAAAAGCTTGCAAGTTTAGCTAAACTTAGCTAAACTTGCTAACCACTAGCATTTTCGCAATGTATTAACGATCGCAAAGTGGTTAATTCATTGTGGGAACAAGTGCTTGTAGGTTGCAAATGCGAAAATTATTGCATCTCCCCCCTAGTGTCTGATGCTAGCCAATCCTATGTCTGTCATCCTAAACCTTCATTTGATGATCTGTATTAAATACAAAATAACAATTTTAGCATTAATGCCAGTTAAAGGACAATTCCCCCTTATAAGAATATCTTTTAGAAAGAATGGCCTCTCTAAAATATGTTGATATATCATAGTTTGTCCTATGAATTCATTACTGTATGCCTGCTATGCTTCTGGAAGCCTCATGGAAACTGAGCTATTTAGAAACCTGTACTAAGCCTGGGCATGCTCAGAAGAGGCAGACAGGGGATTAACATTCAGTCATTGGCTGTGATGTCAACTGTCCATAACTGAAAGTTGCTAACTGGAAGTACCAGGAAGCAGAAACAGATGAAACAGGACATTGTGCAGGATTTCAGGTTAAACTTATATATTTCACATTTCAAACTATTACCGTTTAGGGTTTTGGGGGGTGATTTACCTGTATGTAAGTTTTCATTTTGGGTCTGGACTTGCCCTTTAAGATGTCCCTGCTGATGTTGGCAGGTTTTTTTGATCCATTGTCCCTTTAGTAAAATCCATTGGTAGAGGAACTATTAAAGGAGAACTCTGTGCTATTATATGATATAAATCACCCAGCAGCCACAGCAAAGATGGAGGCAAGACACAGCTTATTGTATGTTTGTGAATGTGCTCTGTCTATTGGGAGAATGTTACACAAAAAAAAGAAAGAGGTGGAATATAATGGGCACACCCAAACAAGAAGTATATGATAAAATATCCTTTATTCAAACAACTTGTGGGATAAATAAAGTGCAAAAATATTGTAAAACTCAATCCCTATAAACACATCCAATAATCCTCTCATACATATCATGCAACATAATGTATAGACAACATGAATGTATACAGGGATTATTTCACAATGAGAGTTAGAAGGACCCCCTAAATAAAGATATACATAAATATATTGCAACCGAAATAAAATCATAAGGTGCAGTTCCCAATAATGTTTCTCTACACCCAGCGGCAAAGCAAATCTATATTGAGGGTCTCACCACATACACCAGACCAGTAATAGGACCACAAGGGATGAGTGGCCGTTGAGAAAGTCTGAAACCCGTGGATGAAGCACGTCTGGCATGTTTTAACTTTCACTCATCCCTCGTGGTCCTATTACCGGTCTATTGAAAATCCCTACCTCCCAATATCCTTTTTGTAAGGAGCACCAGTATTAAGAAAACAAAACTGCTTATGCCAGGCTTCCTACTGGCTTCGGCACTATCTTTAACACAGGCAGGCCCAGGACACTAACCTGGCAGATGAAAGATGTACGTACTGTAGCTTCACAATAAAACAATATTGGTAGATATGAATAATCAATCCAGCCTCCCTGACCCAGGTACTTTTCATTTTAAAAAGTTAATTTGTCCTTTACTCAGTGATGGAAATACAATCACACTTTTGTAGAACATTATTTCCCTAATCAGCCATTGAGAACAATACCCAGTAACTTAGGCCTCGTACACACAAGTGATAGTGTGCGCAAGGCCCAACACATGCTTGTACGGCAAATGCACAACAAATGGGCGTTTAGGACGATAATCACGCATGTTTAAGTGTTCGGTTGTTAGTTGATCCACCAGGCATGGAGCCTTGTGCATATTATTGTACATATGTACAAGGTATAATGTTTAGTGTAAAGTTTCGTACACTGACCCACGACGCACAATGTGTTTTATGAACAAACGTTTCGGCCGATAATCAGCCAGTATATAGGCACTTTATCGGCCAAAACGGTTGTTCGGGACCCGCGATCGCACGTGTGTAAGAACCTTTACTCATTTGCAACATGATATTGTGGATTTGTAGTTACAACAGAGAAATTATTAGCAGAGGCCTTTTTTAGAAAAAAAAAAAAAACCATGGTGAAAGATCTTGTTGTATAGGCTACAAGCTACTTCGATTGATTTGTTATGTACAATTACTTGTTTGGATTACGGTATCTAAGCTTGTCTGAAAATCATATATGCATACAGTAGGTGATGATCTGTGGATCTGGCCTTTGCTTGATAAACTGCGGTGAATTTTGGAGTGGCCCATATCTGGAACAATGTTCATGCAAATCATTTGGAAAATACCAATTTGCAAGATTGTAGGCATTTGACTGTATTTAGTATGGCACTGACATAATGATAAATCAAATGATAAATCAAAGGATAATTACGTAATTAATAATCTTAATAATTAATTAAATAATTATAATAAAAATATTCAATTATAAAATAATAATAAAAACTGTTTTTATATCTTCTCACTTTTTAGCAATTAAATCTGCAAATCAAAAATTGAATCTGGTCAGAAATAAAACTGAAGAAGGTTCCAAAAGATTGTGGGGTATGTAACTATTTTAGTGAACTTATACAATAGAAGCATATGTTTTCTTATTTTACTTCTTTAGTTATACTTTGGGGCATATTTATAAAGCTTTGTTAATTTTTTTGCCACAGTTATCGCTAAATTTGGAATATCGCAATTTATAAAGAGGCAATAACTTTTGCCATTTCACGTTTCCCCTTTTCGCCATACATCGCCACGGTAACCGCTTGATCATATTTATAAAATGGCAAAAAGTGTTTTATTGCGTTAAAGGACAACTCCACCCTCATAAGAACTTCTTTTAGAAAGAACGGCCTCTTTAAAATATGTTGATATATCATAGTTTGTCCTATGAATTCATTACTGTATGCCTGCTATGCTTCTGTATGCCTCATGGAAACTAAGCAATTTAGAAGCTTGGGCATGCTCAGAAGAGGCAGATAGGGGATTAACATTCAGTCATTGGCTGTGATGTCAACTGTCAAATCCATAACTGACAGTTACTAACTGGAAGAACCAGGAAGCAGAAACAGGTGAAACAGGAAATTGTGCAGGATTTCAGGTTAGACTTATATAGTTCAGATTTCAAACTATTACCGTTTAGGGTTTTGGGGGTAATTTACCAGTATGTAAGTTTTCATTTTAGGGCTGGACTTGCCCTTTAAGTTCAGCCATTCAAAATCTCCAAGTCTGAGGTGGTGAAAACGCATAAGTGGCAATTTATTTATCCTGCCAATGGGTCCATGGAAGGTGTCAGTCCACATTGTGGAGTGTTTCTCACTATTAATAAGTATCCGGGCGGTAGACTATATTCCAGCATTTAGTGTAATACGGTCTAAGATTTCTGATTTCCTAAGGTTCAGATTTTCTTTATTTACAGATAAAGTCAAAATGGGTCTAAGGGACATATTTATAAAGGGGTATTATTTTCACAATTTTTTTCTGCCAAACAATTTTTAAAACTTTCATCTTTTTTTTTCGTCACAGTTATTAAAGAGGCAAATTTTCATTAAAGGCAAAAATTAGATTAGAAAAAGTAGCACTAGTAATGCTGATAATGTGGCGAAAAGTTAAGTTCAGTACATATGATGGTAAATAGGCAATACTCCCTGGTGGCTTTTCAAAGTAGTGTCAAACTGGTTAATACACACTGAACACCTATCTTTGTTATTTAAAAATAGCCAAACACATGTGGTGTTTTATTCAGCAAAACATATGATAAATAGTGTAAAACTCACCCAGGGGCATTTTCTCTATTTTATTAATAGGACTAATTTTTTAGCATCGTCTTATTTTTAGCAAATTATTAATTATCAAACCAGTTACATTAATATGGGAACATAACATAGTTCTGTGTAAGAAATAGTCATGTGAATGGAACATTCCACTAAGTAAAAGAACCCATTTCTGGACCATTTTGGCTCTTTATAAATAACGCTTTAATTTTCGTTTAATGCTTATTAAAAATGCCTTAACGATGTTTGGTGAAATTCTGGTAAAACTGCAAAAAATACAACAAAAGGCAAAAAAGCGAAATTTCACCTATTTATAAATAGCACCAAATAATTTTTTTTTAAAAATAGCTCTAAAATTCAAATATACATTCGTTTTTTTCAGCTGAATAGCCCCCCTTAATATTGGCCAATTTTTGCAGCCCTGTTCTGGTAATGGCCGATGCTAGAGAGCAATTTCTATTTTCACCGCAATACCACAAAAGAATAAGGCGAATTTGTCAGTACACATCACTGATACTACCTCCACACATTGCCGCAGCGATACCTTTTGCGGCGAAAACAAGCGTTTTTTTATAAATACAGCTAAAATCTGTGTGGTTAGCAACACTGCCCTGAACACCAAAGTACTGAGTTCTATTCCACCGTTGAGCACATCTGCAAGGACAACATTGGAATCTACACACCTTTAGCTACGTAACCCTGTAGTTTGTTCATTCATACCATCAATGTTGTGGGCGCACTTTCAGAAACGCCATAGACTATACACTAACCCCAACTTTTTTCATCTTAATCTTTATATTTCTTAAAAAACATCTAAAACTGTGGTTAGCAACCCCACCCTGCAACACCAAAGTCCTGATCTCTATTCCACCATTGGGCACATCTGCAAGGACAACATTGGAATCTACACAACTTTAGCTACGTAACCTTATAGTTTGTTTATTCATGCCATCTATGTTGTGGGCACACTTTTAGAAATGCCATAGACTATACACTGACCCCAAATTTTTTCATCTTGATCTTTGTATTTCTTAAAAAACATGTAAAACTTGGGGCAGCAAGGTGGCTCAGTGGTTAGCAACACCACCCTGAACACCGAAGTCCTGAGCTCCATTCCACCATTGGGCACATCTGTAAGGACAACATTGGAATCTACACAACTTTAGCTACATAACCTTGTAGTTTGTTCATTCATATTATCAATGTTGTGGGCACACTTTTAGAAACGCCATAGACTATACACTGACCACAACTTTTTTCATCTTGATCTTTGTATTTCTTAAAAAACATTTGAATCTTGGGTCAGCAAGGTTGCTCAGTGGTTAGCAACACCACCCTGGACACCAAGGTCCTGAGCTCTATTCCACTGTTGAGCACATCTGCAAGGACAACATTGGAATCTAGACACCTTTAGTTATGTAACCACGTAGCTTGTTCATTCATGCCATCAATGTTGTGCATGCACTTTTAGAATCGCTTTAGACTATACACTGACCCCAACGTTTTTCATCTTGATCTTTGTATTTCTTAAAAAACACCTAAAACTTGGGGCAGCAAGACGGCTCAGTAGTTAGCAACTCCACCCTGCAACACCAAAGTCCGGAGTTCTATTTCACCATTGAGCACGTCTGCAAGGACAACATTCAAATCTACACACCCTTAGCTACATAACCTTGTAGTTTGTTCATTCATATTATCAATGTTGTGGGCACACTTTTAGAATCGCCTTAGACTATACACTGACCCCAACTTTTTTCATCTTAATCTTTGTATTTCTTAAAAAACATATAAAACTTGGGGCAGCAAGGTGGCTCAGTGGTTAGCAACACTGCCTGAACACCAAAGTCCTGAGCTCTATTCCACCATTGGGCACATCTGAAAGGACAACATTGGAATCTACATAACTTTAGCTACGTAACCTTAGAGTTTGTTTATTCATGCCATCTATGTTGTGGGCACACTTTTAGAAATGCCATAGACTATACACTGACCCCAACTTTTTTCATCTTAATCTTTGTATTTCTAAAACTAAAACATCTAAAACTTGGGGCAGCAAGGTGGCTCAGTGGTTAGCAACCCCGCCTGAACACCAAAGTCCTGAGTTCTATTCCACTGTTGAGCACATATGCAAAGACAACATTGGAATCTACACACCTTTAGCTACATCACCCTGTAGTTTGTTTATTCATGCCATCAATTTTGTGGGCGCACTTTTAGAAATGCCATAGACTATATACTGACCCCCAATTTTTTCATCTTGATCTTTGTATTTGTTAAAAAACATTGTGACAGGAGATCTGGTCTGGTTATAGAGGGAAGTTATATAAGTCCCGATTTGCTGTGCAGCGTCTACCCTGAAAGGTGGAATAATAGGCCCAGAGAAATGTGTGTGTGTGTAGATACAAATGCAGGTTGAATTTGACAGACAGTTTAGGGTCTCTGGGTCTGGAACAAATGGAAAGCGGGTAGGCTGTTTGTTCCATTCCACTGGTAATCCTGCACAGCTCTTTGGTGAAGCCCTGAGAGGCCAGGTAGATGTTACACCTGTGCTAATCAGGACTGTTAAAACAGAAGTCTGGGGTGTCTCGCTCTCTCTCTAGCTGCCCAAAGCCACTGTGTTTGGAACTGAACTTATTTTGTTTTCTATTGTGTTATTTATGTGTTGGAGTAGCTACCCAACGATAGATAGCTTGAACTGTATAGCCAGCGCTATGGTGCAAGGGTTTTGTTTTGTTTATTTTGTTTTGTTATGTTAACACCAGTGAAGACCATTAAAGACGGTTAAATTGCCTTTAACCCTTAACTGTGTTGCTTCATTCCCTGAAAGACTGTGGAGTATTTCCCATAAAAGGCCCAAGCAGCTCTTAAGGGCCAATCTGTCACAACATCTAAAACTTAGGTCAGCAAGGTGGCTCAGTGGTTAGCAACACTGCCCTGAACACCAAAGTCCTGAGCTCTATTCCACCGTTGAGCACATCTGCAAGGACAACATTGGAGTCTACATACCTTTAGCTACATAAATCTGTAGTTTGTTTATTCATACCATCTATGTTGTGTGCGCACTTTTATAAATGCCATAGACTATACACTGACCCCAACTTTCTTGATCTTGTATTTCTTAAAAAACATCTAAAACTTGGGGCAGCAAGGTGGCTCAGTGGTTAGCAACACCACCCTGAACACCAAAGTCCTGAGTTCCATTCCACCATTGAGCACATCTGCAAGGACAACATTGGAATCTACACACCTTTAGCTATGTAACCTTGTAGTTTGTTTATTCATATTATCAATGTTATGGGCACTTTTTTAGAAACGCCATAGACTATACCCTGACCCCAACTTTTATCATCTTGATCTTTGTATTTCTTAAAAAACTTCTAAAACTTGGGGCAGCCTTTGAGATGTCCTGCGATAGCAAAATGGCAAAAATAGTAATCATTTATAAATATGCCCCTTTGTCTTAAAGCAGATTATGTTTCCTGGGGCCATATTTATATAAACCCGCTAAAAAGCGATACTGCGGCTTTATAAATATGGCCCCATGTAAGGTAATGAATAATGTTGTAAAGGCCAACACAAAATTATACTATTATTTTCAAAGTAGGTGTCTTACTGCTATTAAGGGCTTGTTTTAGCGTGTTTTATGTACATGGGCATTACATTTTGTATAATATCAATTCTATTGTGCATTGTAATAAGTAACAATGCAATTATGCATGTATGTGGGGGAAACCAGTGGACACCAGTAGAGGTCATTGGGGCTGTCATTAAAAATTCATTGAATTGCATTCTACATTGATAAGATTTAATCAAATTGGATATTCCTATATTGTCAATTGGTCTTTGGCACATCTCCTTAGCTAAGTAAGGAAAAGATAAAGCTTATACCAATGAGGAAGTGACTAGAGGGCTGTAGTGAAAAAGTTTCACACCTCAATAACATGTACTTAAGATGACCTAATACTGAATGTCCCTGGAGAAAAATACCTTTAAAATAGATTGAAAAAAGATTTTTGAAAAATGTTTTATGAAACCGTTTTCTATTTAACTTTTAATTTGGTTCAAAGAGACAAATTACTGTTCTTTCTATTTCTTCTTCATCATCTTCTTCTTACCTTTTATTCTTCCACTTTTTTGGACCATTTCTCCTCTCACAGTTTTTGAGATGGAGACACGAAATTCAGTAGGTTTGTGCAGGACATATAGGAGAAGTGCTATTACCTAGCTAAGGAATCCGTAGAAGCGTACCCAAGCTATCGGTGAATTTGGAGGATTTTTTCCCATTAACTATAATGGGAATAATCAAATGAGGACAATTTGAGGTTTCAGTCATATGATCAAAACAGTTCTATGGTCATAAAAACAAACACTGATACCCCCAACCCCAACACAGACACAGGTACACCGACCTAATGACCTACCCCTCCATTTCTGGGGCAGCCATACTTAAAGTGTAACTATAGTCAAAAAACTAATTTTCATAAATTATTAAAAATTGTTAGTTTTTTCTACCTCCCAACTTGACACAGGTGGGCACACCAACTGACCTGCCCTTTCAATTACATGGTAGCCATATTTAAAGGGTAATTATAGTCAAAAAACAAATTTCAACCTATCATCAAAAAAGATACAGGGAGATTCAATAAAAGTTCTTATTGTTAAAAATGGTGCTAATTTTGCCCCAACCAATCTGATGTTATTTAACATTTGAAAGCTAACATCTGATTGGTTGGGTTAAAATTAGCACCATTTTAAATGATAAGAACTTTTATTGAATAACCCGGTTAGGTACAAACACCTACTGACCCATTCTTCCATTCCTGTGGCAACCATACTTAAAAGGTCATTAAAGTAAAAAAAAACATCAATTTTAAATCCAAATTTAAACAGGCTCGATATCGGCTCTGGGTAAATCTCCCGAACTCGATTCAAAACTGCATTTTTGACTATGGGTAAATCGCGAAAAGAGATTTGCTCACAGCGTGATTTTAATGTCAGCCGTTCGCTAACCCTGGAATGTATCGTTCGGTAACCCTTGAACGTCATGTTTGCTTTCGCTAACTCTCAAATGTATCATTCACTAACCCTCGATTGTAATGTTCATTTTTGCTAACCCTCAAATGTAGCCTTCGACTTTCGGTAACCCTTGAATGAACTGTTTGTTTCCTCAACCCTCGAATATAGCCTTTGACTTTCAGTAACCCTCGAATTTAATGTTAGTTTTCGCTAACCCTCGAATGTTGCCTTCGACTTTCGGTAACCTGCAAATGAATCATTTGTTTCCCTAACCCTCCAATATAGCCGTCGACGTTCGGTAACCCTCAAATGTATCATTTGATTTCAATAACCCTCAACTGTATAGTTCTATTTTCGGTAACCCTCAATGTAGCATTCAGTAACCCTCGAATGTAGATTGCGCAAACCCGATAATTGCCCAAACGTGGGAAAAGAAGTGTTTAAACAGGTTTTGATGACAGGTGCATGTTCCTCCAACCATTTCCCAGGTACCACAGCCATTTAATTTACAGTAAGTTACCATTGTTATTTTGTGTGTTATTGATCCAAACTTTTTGAACTATTAGCTCCCTATTGACTTTAATGAGTTAGTTTCCGAACTTTTACTGAAGTTCGGAAATGAACGTTCAGCCATCTCTAATGATAACTTTCAGTTCCGAAAATACATGGAGCCATCTGATTCTATCCAAGACTAAACCCACAGTCACACACCTATGTAACTGATTTCCACAATCAATGGTGGAGATAGAGCTCTTGACAAGTGGCTGTCTCCAATAATTTTTTGATTTAAAAAACAAACATTCCAATGCGATTTGCCAATTGTTGGCTGTGTGTGTAGCCAACAAACTATTGCCAGTGGCCAAGGGATGGGTCCGTTTTGACTCAAATTTTCTATTGGTCACTATAAGCTCACCCAATTATCTACCTAAACAGAATGTAAGGAGATAAGACTGTTAAAATGCATTTCCAACCGTAAAACTTAAAAATGGTGCCTTGTCAGTTACCTGCCCCAATATATTCAGCACATAATTAGATATATTAGGGGATATAACCAGATATTTAGGGTAAATGATTGCTCTCATTGTGGCAGAGGAACCCGCCCCCTCCCCCTATTCAGTCAATCTTATGACATCACAGCCAGTAATTGACTGCACTTTCTTCTGCTGCCTTCTCTACACATGCTCACGTTCCTAATAGCTCATTGTGCTGGAAGGAGGTGGCTGCAACCTCTGCCAAAAAGGGAGATAACGAGATTTTAAACATCTGGTTAAAAAATCATGTAATAAAGTGCTAAAAATAGCAGTTGGGATTATGGGTTGGATCCAACCTTGTTTTAGTTTATTTCCTGTATAATTTCATTTTTATATTTTACGTATTGGTTAAGAAAACTGCCTTGAAAATATAATGGGGGAAAAAATGATTATTCTATATAAATAGCTGTGAGAAAATGTACCAGCCATATAAAGTATTCTTTAGTTGCTGACCTCCATAATCCTATACATATTTCAAAACCAAGATACAATTTATTTTAATTTATATACTGTAGTATCATACATTTTCAAACATATGCTTCTAATACATTGAGTGATAACATAGTTAGGCACCAATAGTAACTGATGACATAGCTGAGCTCCCTTTATAAGGATATAATCAACCCCTGTAGTTGATCCCAATGGGAACAAACAGTAAAAAATATCCTTATAATTGGCATGCTTCTACGTTGTAGCGCGACAATTATAACCAAGAACGATGTCTGCTTCAAACATTTCACACGCATCCCACCGCGTGCCTGCAGATGAAAACTCACAGCTTTCCATAACACCCACTGTTAACACCATAACTGCTTCACAGCTGGTGTTAGTACACGTAAGCCAAAACGCTGCTTGGGCGGAGTCAGAATGACAGAACCACATGCAGTGGGAATTGTATGATAGCTAGAATTGTGTTACAAGTATTAAAGAAAGAGGGGGACTGTAGGTTTGCATTCTAGCTACTGAGAAGGGGGTGGATTATAATGAAAAATGTACCTCCTATTGTAAATGATACCAAAATTGGAAGTTACTTTACTTCGAAGTTCCATGACCATTAAAAAAAGGCTCTTGTATCGTAATGGAACTCTTTGATGACTTATAATAACCTTATTATTTACAGTAGGGGTCCATTATTCAAATGTTTTGTATATCCTAAACACATAAACCTTTTTGTTATAATTCTGTAACTCTTCTTCCATTCTCAGGCAACATATTCAATAGTATTTTGTATTTCTTTTTCCAGAAGACCCTACAATTTATTACACTCCTTTCTATATATACAGTTTTCTTATTGGTGCCAGTGCCATCTATGGGTTATTGCTGTTGTTCTGTATCTTGAGAAGACACCTTGCTACCTACGAAGAAAAGAAAAAAGATAATTTCTCAATAACAACATCTAACATGCAAATAATTAATGTCGCTTAAAATAACACCATAAAAAAATAAAATAATACCCTCTGAATGTTTGCCTAGAAATTGCTTGTTTAAAATGATATATCACTTACATTAATTTTCTAAGTTTTGTTTCATTTGTTCTAGAAATATGTCCTAATGCATTTAGTTACTGTATATGATTCCATTCTATGTACCGGGGCATAACTAGCATAGTAGATTATTGTCCTCTTGCCAGTGAACCTATTTTAAATATTTTGTTTCCTTGCGTGAATAGGGAGTTTAAAAACCTTTGATGAAATGTTATTTTTATATTACCCTTAAGCCTCACCCAGCATTTTTACACACTTTTGTAAGTCATTACAATTTAATTTAAAAATTCACTTTGAGACATCTGCAGAAAATGTTTAATTTGGTAAATGTCAGCAGTCTTCAAACATGTCTTTCCTAAATAAACATTTTTTTAAAAAATGTATTATTAGCAATCTTTGTTTTTACCTGTTTGCCTGGTTATAGTACACAAATGGTTTGATACTCTGAAATGGTGCAATATACTTTTCTAAACTAATGTGTGTGTGTATTATTCCATTTTGTTGCCCATAATTAGACTTTCATTAACTTGGAAATGAAAATACTAATGCACGAAAGTCTCTCTTCTTTCATTCAACATCAAAATGTGGAGAGGTGTTGCCAAGTGTAAGCAGGGGTAATTGCTTTTTAAAACTTTTCTACGACCTGCAACATTAGGTTTTAGCGTAATTGTATATGTATAAAACCAGGTGTGCACTAAAGAACGTAACATAAATATAATTATTCCTTGTATTGTGAACTAAACATTCATCTCTTTTGTTAAAGTGTGAATGAACTTTATTTAAAATGGTTTTGCCAAGGTTCTCCCAGGAAACCAATAAAATATTCTGAGATGCATACCAGAGACAATACTGGAAACATATCACATTCCCTATATTATTAGCAGCTGGATTCTCTATTGAGATCTCTGTGCCTTTAGACTGAGACACAGCTTAGATCTGGGCTGGGAAACCTGTTTCTCTGCAGCTGTTGTTTAAATAACTCCCTTAGGATGGTAGAAGTTGCAGTTTAGCAAAATCTGAAAAGTTGGTGTGTGTTTTCTTCCTGTCTGCAGGCTGTATACCAAAATGCATTTATTCTAAAGAACATGTTTAACAGCAATAACACTGGAAAAATGTAGCACAATTTATGATCAAGAGCACATTTTATAGTGTGACTTAGGGATAATTGGTGCACAAACATAAATTAGGCAGATTCTACAGTGCTTGGTGCTTTATACTACTTTTATTGGGTTTCCTTAAAGGGAATGTCCAGCCTGAAAAAAAGTTAACTTAGAAATGTTAATCACCCCCAAACCTCACTTTCGCTTTATCTATACATTTCAAAGATACCCCTGAAGGCACTTACCTGACCCGGTCCCTTGCCGCCTGGGTGCTGCCCCCTGCTGGGCCGAGAGCCTCTCTACTTCCTGGTCGTGGCTGTCAGGCAATTGGGCTTGATGTCACATCACGCCTTTACTGACAGCTGCAACCAGGAAGTGGCAGCCACAGAGCAGAGGAGGAGTGGCGAGGGACCGCGTCAGGTAAGGAACTTCAGGGACATCTTTGCAATGTATAGATAATGCAAAAGTGGGGTTTGGGGGGGTGATTAACATTTTGAAGGATGGACATGCCCTATAATATAATTCCAATATTTAAAAATGGCAGTTGTTCAAAGCCTTTTAGTTACAGATCTGTGAGTTTAATAGTGTTGGGGACAATACTGTAAAGTTTGATGCAGGAACAAACGTGGGTATTGATGAGTAGGTTGACCTAGATAGATGTATGTCTTTATTTAACCTCAAATAGTATATTGTATTGCCACAGTGTTTTACATGCGCTTTGAGTCCTTTAGGAGAAAAGCGCTTTACAAATGTAGTTGTATTATTGTATTGTATTTTACAACTGCAACTGTATTCTGACATCTGTTGTAAATCAATGATTGTGGTGCTTGCTGAGTATTTTTCCAGCCTTGTCAGTATTATAGGACAATGTCATAAAAAATAAACAAACAATGCACTGTTTCCAGTAAAGGTGGGTAATTTTCAGCCATGTTGTCAAAGGTCATTACAGATGGTAAGGACCAGTGGTATCATGTATATATTTTATTAAAAATGTTAGAATATTACTTCATTACACTGACATATATTAGTTAATATTTCACTTTTGCACATTTGCACCTACTGGGAAAAAATATCTCCAGACTTCCTATAATCAGTGTGAAATATCCCTTGTTTAGTACATGTTGACCTCCATTGCATTTGGCATTGTCCCTTCTTTATTTATGTTTCCATTTCAATGCACTCTCTGTAGGGTGTTGTCTCTCTCGTTCTTCCTTTCTTGTTTTCCTTGCTCTCCCATTAGTAGATAGGCTGTATTGATTTTTTTTTCTTCAGCAAAATCAATCAGCAAGATGAGGTAATTTATATGGGACTGCTTCAATTTCTTAGTTACAGAAATGCTTGCGTTCCATGTGGTCTATGGTAGACAAGGTTTTAATACCATAAAAAATGTTGCATTAAATAAACGAAAAGGCTTTTTTTGTTGATTTGCTTTCATCCAAGGTAAAAAACATTAAAAAAGTTCTTGACCTATGTAGGTCTATGCTTGTTAGGCAGTTTTTTTTGCAATAATTAATCTTAAGAAAATCAATAGCACTAAAAGACTGGGCACACAAATAAGTGTCAAATGAGATGTGTGTAAATGCGTGCAAAACTTCCCTCCACGGCTCTCATGTTGCTGGAAGGACACAAAAGGCCCAATCTTGCTTAGAAGTAAAGGAAGTTAAGTTATGCTTTATTCATTTATTTAATTCATGCAAAGCTTTCCATGGTTTTACATGTTACAGTTGGGCAGGCATCAATATAAATAAAATTATGAATTAATGAGCAACCAGACAAATATCAAGTTCATGCTACACTTGTAAATCACAAACTTAAGTTTCCAAATTGAAATGTTTAGGTCCTGTTTTATGTATATCAGAGATTTATACTGCAAAGTAATTGAATGTGAAAATTCATGTCCATTTTTTTTGATCAGTCCCCTTATTTCTTTAGATGTTCAATCTGAAACTGCTTATATTTCAACTTAATATCATACACTCTTTCTGCTGTGTGCAGTTTTGCTGCAACTGAAAAAGTGACAGTTGGGATGTGTGAAATGCATGATGGATGGGAATTTCCACATCCCAGTGCTGATTAAAAGTTATAGCTTAGCATGCTTGACTTCTCAAAAAGTCAAGTAAGATGCAAGGAGGAGTCTGTTAAGGGCATGTCCACCCTTAAAAATTGTTTTTGATATGATGTTCCCCCATGTCTGGAGCCCAACCGCATGGTTTGTATTTTCCAAAAGCTCCCCAAACTCTTACTTACCCCCCTCATTCCTCCCTGCACTGCTGCCGGCCCTCTGCTTGCAGATGCAAGCAAAGGGGCGGGACCGGCAGTCGTGTCTGTGATTGGCTGAGCGGCAGCCAATCACGGACGCGACTGCCGTCATTCAGTGCAGCGGAGGAAAGAGGAGAGGTAAGTAAGTTTGGGAGCTTTTGGAAAATACAACCATGCGGTTGGGCTGCCAGACATGGGGAGCAGCATATTAAGGGGTTTTATGCTAGGGGGAGAGATAGTAGAATGGGAGGGAGAGGGAGGGAGGGGGAGGGAGGGGGGAGAAGGGCTGCAGTACGCATGACAAATATCTACCGGAGGCCAGGTAGCAGGCAGAGTCCTGCTAGCCTCCTGGTGGACAGTTTTTGGGACTTTAGGGGGGGTCTACAGGAGAACCCTATGGAGCTGGGATGTGAGTAAGATTACACTACACTACATGGTGGGGCCATTACTGGGGGGATTATAGTTTTTGGGGGTGGACATGCCCTTTAAGAGTGGGATTGGGAATATTTAGCCTGAGCAAAATAAGTACTACCAACTTACATGTATTTATTAATAGATTAAGATGAGGCAAAGCCATTTTTGTGGAAAAGTTGCCCTTTAAGTTCTAAATAAAGACCCACTAGTGTGAACTCAATAAAATCTTTTACCCCAGGTGACAGCTCACATAAGGTGCCCATAGATGTATTAGACTTTCCTCAGACTCTATTGTGCAATTTCAGAAAATCTCCCAGCCTGATTACTTTGCAACCAATGTTATGTTGATCACCAACACTATTGGCCTATAGCACTCTGTATAAATTTATACAGAGTGCTATAGGTCTTTTTCTCCTTATTTACATTACTGTTTTTACCTATTTAAGCACCTGGCCAAACTTTTGGTTATATACTATTGCTAGTGCCGGATCTAACTTTCATGATTGATCACCAACACTATCTCTCCAGGAACATCACAAGGTATTAAAAAGCCTTTTGTCCTGTTACTTTTGATAATGACTTTTGGGTTAGATCGAACACTGAATTTATGCAACATCAGGCAAATGTATGGTCAACATAACCTTTAGAATGATAATGAGACAACTAGAGCAAAAACAGTTGTATAGAAAGACCACCTTTTGGAATACCCAAAGCCTCATTAAATTGTGTGTGAGAAAAATTCCAAAACTTTCCTATGACAATAAAAAAAGAGCATGCTAATTTCAAACTTCATTCAAGTAAATACATACTGTATATATTGTTACTATTGTGCTTATGGTTTCCATGAAAACTAAAGGGTGGATTGGTTGTGTATATCTGTGTGGGTTTGGGGGTTATGTTTTTGCTTTTATGACCATAAAAGTAAATTCCAAACTTCTGAGTAAATAGATACATTTTTATTGTTGAGCTTTTGTTTTGCGCTTTTAGGACTTTTATTTTGAAATCATTTGTATGTGTGTGTATTTTGCTTATGTGTGTTTGAGTCAGAGAGAAACATTTCATTAAGAAAGTGGCAGTTGGGCTTAAATTAAATTTTTCTGAAACCTTGGAATGTTTGCTTTTGAAATTTCTACCTATGGAAAGTCAATGGGTAATTACTTGGAAATGTTTTCATGGATTCATTAGCCAGAAGACAGCACACCTCCTGCAGTATATGCCCCTACGAGTCAGGCCTCTATCCTTAAAACTGTGGGAGGCGTAACAGTCCAAAAATGGGTGGAATAAAGGAAAAGGAATAAAACAGTAATTTGTCTTTTTGAACGCAATTAATTACCAGTGAACTCCTCTTTCTCTCCATGGATGAAGAACACTGTGCATTCCCCTAATCCATTGACAACAGGGGCTTTCTTAGAAGCCTAATCAAAAGAAAAAAGGGGACAAGCACAAGCACTTTAACTACTTAACAAAAGGTTAGTGGGACCTTAAGACCAGAATATTGGCTACTGTGCGTTTTGCAAAAGACACCCTTTCAGCCACTGCTAGCAATTCAATATCACTTTTGTGGCAGTTTTAACATGACTATATAATGCCAGCTTGTACTGTAGCTGGTGTTATAGTCACGCTAACAGGTAAATCCCAATCAATTGTGCAAATCAACCCCAACATTTCCAAGTTCATAACACCCAACTGGAATGACATGGAAGATATGTAGCACATTGTTTTGCTTAACTCCTTGTGTATTACTAATTAACTTTGCTGTATGTTATATTTATATTATTTAAATCATAAATTGTGTTTTTTTGCAGTGGGTAAGGGGCTTATTTAATAATCATTTAAGAGGTGCAGAATTTTTCCTGTGCTGTTGTGTATAGTACAATTGTTCGATAAAAATTGTCCTGTTGACCCAATAGGGGAAAAAAGTACGATTGTACAATTGGCCACACACAAACCCCAAATTGTACGATATCAGGAAACCCCACTACTGACTACAAAATGAGAAGCTCTGTGCCAACCCAACCATCTGCAGCTATGCAATGAATACATTTATGGGCCCTTTACCCAATAAGACTAACTTTTTTCGCTCCAGCTATCTGTATTACTTCTATCTGATTCCTGTGTAATAAATTTGGCTTATTAGTAATAGGACCTATATGTTTATGATTAAGGGGTCTGTGCCAGTATAAAATATGCCAGTGACAACCTTAAATTCAATATCAGTATTAAAACTTTTACAGCTGGATCTGGAATTCTATTTTGCATTTTGTACATGTAAATCCTGTCTGTTAGCATCAACTCTATTCTTACTTTGGGATAACGCAGGCAGACTTTTAGGATTATGAGTCACTGATATTGCAGAGATAGTTGGGTTTCTACAATCTAATGAACTTTCTCTTTTGTCTGATTATCCTCCAGCCAAGTGCTTCCAATCACATGGTGAGACAGAGGCTCAGCCAGGACTAACCTAATTACCTTTGATTATATCTAATGGGATGAGGAGTGTAATAACACTTAAGCTTCCTTCCTGTTTTAAGGACCGTATCTATTGCCTTTGAGTTTTCCTATATAACAATCAACACAAAAAAAAGACAAATTATTTTCCTTTTGTATAATTACAAAGTGCAATCTAGTAAAGTGTATTCAGCATTTGGAAAGATGTATTTTCTAATCTATTATTTTAAAATAAAATGATATGGCTTGGTTAGTAAGTATACAGTGAATGAAAATGTACAGTGCTGTCATGTCAGGATATATTTACTATATTTTGATTTGGCCTTAATTAGCTTTTTGAAGATTTATACAATACACTGGGTTTATGATATTAGTTTATTTGAAGAAGCTCATATGATTATAAGGCTGGGTACACACAAGAAGATTTTTAGGCCAAACTGACCAATATTCCCTTACATCGATCATTTTCTTCATACATCACGAAAATATGTTCACAGTAGCATTAATAGTAGTACAAATGTTATCTTAATTTAATTAATAACAATACATCCCATTTGGTTGCTGTTGGTAGTTTCCTGCTGTCCTGCATGGGCACTCTGGGGGTGGTAGATCTTGGCTTGGCCAAGGCGGTAGTTGCAGTCTGGAGCAGAGCTGGGTGGAGCTTGGAATGGCCATGCTCACACTCTCCACCATCTCCAGACTTTACAGTATGTGTTTCAGTATAGCAAGTTTGCTCTCTGACACAGATTTTGTAAATACGTTCTCTTCAATTCAGCTTTTTGATTTATAAAAATTATTGTCAATGCTGAACAAAATTGAGAAGCTGTCAAACCATTTGAAATAGGCAGTTGGGGTTTCTGGGGATTAGAATGTATAACTTCAAAATTTTCTTTTTATTGTCCCACGACAAAAGTGGGGAGTTTTTGTACTGAATTTCGAAATGAAAATTCCATGAATCAGTTTCCACGGTCTACTCTTTTTAGTGTCACCTTCTGAGGACAAGCTCATTGATGAGAACCTTGCACAGAGCTGGCCTCTAGTGGATATATTAGTTTTCACAGCATTATTAAATACCTTCGCAGGGAGATTCAATATAAGTTCTTATCGTTTAAAATGGTGCTAATTTTGCCCTAACTAATCAGATCTTATTTAACATTTGTAAGCTTACATCTGATTGGTTGGGGCAAAATTAGCACCATTTTAAATAAGAACTTTTATTGAATAACTCTGATGATGCTGTGAATTTAACCTTATGTCATATGAGGGATTTACTCAAGTAAAAGAACAAAAAAGGCAATTGGGCAGTTGCAGCATCAGTTGCAGTGCCAGTTTTCCCATGCAAAACTCACACATAATGAAATGATCATATAATACTAGGTATCACATTATAATCAAATTGTGTTTGGCGGCTGACTAAAAAATCAGTTTGCCAGTCCATTTTGTTATTGGACAAGGTGGATATTTTTCTATGAAGGAATATTATGGGTATAATTGGTTGATCATACAATAATATTGTTATGTGTATGTATGGCTTCCATGTTAAATTATCCAACAATAGGTTATGCTATCAAAGTACATTAGCAACAGTAACACATATTAACGGTATTTTGGTTGATCTCCAACACAAGATTTGGAGAATGCTAATAGCAAGGAGTGTTACAAACTAGATTTATAAAAATTATGCAGTACTTAAGCATTAATACTAAAAACAATAAGTTAACCATGTGTTAATGCATGTTTGTGTGTTGTTATGCTTTTTGACAATGAAGACTTTATTCTGCAATCTGTAACTTGTCTGATATCATCATTTTGTGTATCTACATCTTATAATATCTAGCAGGCAGAGTTTCCGAGCCACATGTAACTTAAGCTGGTTTATCTGAAGCGCTCCATCCTGTCTCCCTCTGAGAGTGATGATTCAGGTTCTTGTAAACTGACACATGGGAGGTGGGAAGCCTACTAGGTAATAAATAAAATGTATCTGTAGGAGATTTTATTACCTTCATTTACATTTAAAGGCAAACTGCATCAAAATGAAAAGTTTTTCCTGTTCTGCAGTAAATAATTCCTATAGTATATATGTACATGCATAAACCACAATAATTCACAGACCCTACTAATGAGATAAGCCTTGTTCAAATATGTAGCAAAAAATTGGGGCCATTTAAATATTGTGCCTTTGTAATATGTTTTGCAAAGGGCGGAAGAAATATCTTCCCAAACTTTATACGGAAACAAAATGAAAGAACATTAGGGGCCATATTCTTAACTGTTAACATTCCCAGTACTCAGGGAGTAACCGACAAACAAACCAGTAAACAGGGACTTTCGGCAAAATCCATCAATCCGGAAAAAAATCGTTAGTATCATCTTTGCCCATGATAAAGTGCAGATTATTAAGTTTGTGCATAGTAAAAATGGATGAGTCCAGTTTTTCTGCAATCTTTACTGATGTCCTGCCAAACTGTACTGTAAGGCTGGGTACACATGGAGGGACTATTTGTGCTCACTACGAGCAAGTGTGCGGCCGGGGACAAATGTCTGTGGGTCTCTGCAAATTCGGGGAACCACACGATCGATCGGGATTTTCCAATGCGTCCGGGCGATCGAGGTCGGTCGCGGCCAGCCGACCCACACCAGGAGATATTTTCGCCCAACCAAAAGTACCGTGAATTGGTTGCTCGACCAAAAATATCTTCTGGTCTGTACCCAGCCTTAAAGTATGTGTACAAATGATAACCATTGTATTACTTTAAACTAAATGAAATTAATTTTTCTCTAGGCTTAGGGAAAACTTTGTGGTGGGATTTATGTTGATTTTCTGTAAAACTTTAGTTATAAAACAGCGTAATTTCACTGCTACACCCTACTTAATTTTTTGTGGTTTTCTGCACTTTGTTATTATTTTTACTTTGGTATTTATAAAAAGACCAGAAGGTTTTTCTGTGTAATTTATAACAATAGAATTTGTCAAGTCTGTATTGTAAACTGTCCATGAGGTTCAGGTTATACATATAAATGCAGAAGGACAGTAAAAAGAGCTCTCTTTCCAACAAGCCTAGGATGATGTTTCAATTCATACTCTGCACTGTCTCTGTCAAAGACATGTGTCATAAGCCCCACCCCCAAGAATCAATATTTTCTAAAGCTAGTTACAGACCTGCAACCATTCTCTGTGCTTTCCTTTGCCTATGGAAAGCAGTAGGATACAAGTGGGCATGCTCAAGCCAGTGGTGAGGGGTGGAGAAATGGCACTAATAATGTCACAGCTCACAGTGTAAGCAGGAAGCCCCACCTTTGCTTTACTTTGGATAGACTGCAGCTAGAAGCATTACCCCTGAGTCATTCTAAAGGTAGGGGTGCTCTATAATAGAGAACACTTGCATGAAGACCACAGTTACCATTTAAGTATTTTTCATTGCTTTGCTAAATTTTCACCTGGGAGGTTCAAAATCATAACTACAGTTTGGTATTTGGGATGTTTAAGATGTTTTTTTTATCAGCTTGGAATTTACATTTGTATCTACAATTGGCCAGATTCACCGTGACCACAGTGGTTTAAAGAGCAGTTAAATTCTGAGAATGTAAAAATTCAGAATAAATGTATAAATTCAGAGACGATTCCACCAAAAAGCTAGAAAATTCACAACAATATCTACAGAAGAAAAATTTAAAGGGAAAGTTCTGTGGAGAAATCATATTATTCTTTGTTTATATTATGCATACCTAGTACATATTCTCTACCATTTTGAAAAATCAATTGAATTGTCACTCCTTGCTTCTACTGAGCAACTGAATCAACCCAGGCTCTGGGTCAAGGGCAAGACCATAACCATCTCTATTAGTGGTCCTGCAAACAGGAAGTCAGTATTTCAGAAGCATTTATTTATACACAGACAAAATGCTAAATGGAAAGGTTAAGGTCATTGGGATAGAGAAATACTGGTCTTTTTTTCTTAAATGTTTATGTATTTGCACTAAACGTCTCCTATAAAAAAATTCTGCTCTTATTTTAATCTGGCCACACGCGTGAAAAAAATAAAAATTTTAATTCTGCCAGTAATTTGCAATGATCCACAAATATAATTTATACTCTTATATACACCACTGCTCTATAGGGAATTGTTTGATTTGCCACACCTGGCACAATTGTTATTGGTTCCCTTTACATTAGTAAAGGGAGATAATAATGATTGATGGAACTTTTCTGTGACTGATGAAGTAAGTTTGTTGGCATTAGGATTGTATTTTTTTGGGCCATACAAACAGGCGATAATTAGCAAATCCTGTTGAAATGCCCATGTGTTTGGCTACCTTTAATCTCTTATCTCAGTCTAAAAAACTTGAATCACCATAAACAAAATATAAAAGTAAAGGAATCCTCATCCATATTCACACACACACAAACAGGTAAAATCTTTGTCATATTTATTTACTTTTCAAGTTAACTAAAATTTAATTTAATAATATACTTTATACCATAATAAATTCAATTTTATTGTACTTAGGACAGGGTAGCATAGAAAAAAATATATCTTTTTAGTATGTTTGTGTGTTTAGAAGTCCAAGAGCTTTGGATTTCTTTTAATACTATTCATCTAAAATGATTTAAAAACCAGATCAATGGAGTCATTTATCCTGAAAAGCATAAACATGTGGAAGATCCTAAACTCCTCGTTCGCTAAAGGTGATCACATGACTGTGATATAGAGGAATAACAGATGTGTACTGGGCATTGCATTAGGCTAATTCATCTGTTTATATTATCTGTTCTGGAATATCTTTTATCTTAGTTCCGCTGTTGTCTGTCTTCATTCTATTTGCATTTTTCAAGGAGATCAACTTCAGGAGGTAAATGTTTGCACATATTTATTTTCTATTTTTAGAAATATTGTTAGCTCAGAATTTAATGTAAATCACTTGTTTCCTGCTAATGCATCTGCCAATGCCTATACTAACCATAGTTTTTTTTTTTTTTTTTTTTTTTTTTTTTTTTTTTTTTTTTTTTTTTGACTGGTTTGTATATAGTCATGCAGCATGCACTTCAAATAATTTCTTGTCAGCTGTGCACCATTTTATCTTCCTACAGAGAAACTAAAATAACATTCAACAGAGGGCTTGTGAGAGCACTCCTTTACAAATTACAATTTCATTTACCAGAGCTGCTTTGTAGGAATATATGCCAAACTACCAAAAAGGTTGTAGTACTTAAACCTGGTCCATTTATTGGAGGTCTAATGTCTTTGATTGCCCTTGATGCAAAAGCTGGGCTCACACATTATAGATTTATAGTAGATGACAGACAGATTCCATTGAAAGCTGTCAGATTCCATTGAGAAACCACCCAAGGAAATCAGTCCTGTTCATTCTGTGGTTACCTTGGTGTTTTACCATTTGCACAATCACAAATACTTTATTACCATATAGAGCTATTTAATGTGCATTGATCTTTTGTTTTGGTCAGATCAGTAGAACTTCGGCAGAATGTAATTGTTACAGAAATGTTTCAATACCCCCTCATTAGATGGCTTCAGCTTTCCCCCACACACACTCAAATCATTAGTGTAGCAAGGGAGACCTCTGTTTCCATTGACATGCTCACCCGTGAGTGAGAGACACACGTGAAGACTCCAATATGTTTTTCTTCAGAGAAATATTTACCTGAATTCTGTATAAGTTACAAACAGGGATGTACTGGAGCTTCGTCCATTAGGTCCATGTTCCAAAATGTTGTCAGTTTAAAATACAAATAAAACTAGATTTTGATATTAAAGGAACACTAAAGGCAAAAAAAATAACTATTTGCCATTCGTTTGTATTATTCACAGGGAGGTGAGAATGCTTATTGCTTAACCTGGAACTTACCTTACCGCCACTCCACTGCAAGCTGCTCCTTCACTGAACAGCTATTCTCTCCCAATCGCGCACCCTATCTTTTGTATTGGCGCGCATGCACCTAAGATAGGGCGCGCGGTCGGGACAGAGCGGCTGTCAGTGAAGGAGCGGCTGCGAGTGATTCGGCTGTAAGGTAAGTTCCAGGTCCCCCGAGCGTAATATTATTCACAGGGAGGTGAGAATAAGCATTCTCACCTCCCTGTGAATAATACAAACGAATGGCAAATAGTTTTTTTTTTGGCTTTAGGGGAGTTTAGTGTCACTTTAAACTTCTGAGGTTCCTGTGCAGAATTTCGGATTTGACCAATGAAATTCTGAGATGAACCTGGACTGTTCTGTGATTCCTCTGTAAGAACAAACCACATTGGGGTAAAGGGTCACAGCTTTATTATTCTTAGGACAACCAATCTGTTATTACTGCAGCTGGTGTACTGACAATCAGCTTGAAATATCCCATAAAACCAGGAATCTCCTGCAAGTAAGCAAAACCAAGAACTTCTACCCCCTCTCCACCATAATTCACTAAAAGCATTACAATCTCGAAACATTTGTGCAAAGTACCCTACTAAAGCTGTGACACAATATAGGAAAAGAGCAGAATAAAAAAAACAAAACAGGTACACATATAAGATCACATCAATACAAATCTTACTTGCACAACATAAGTCTCATTCCCGCACTTCTACCCTTTCCTTTGTATCTGTATGTTACCCTCCTAATTAGATTGTAAGCTCTACCGGACAGAGACCTCCTTTATGGCAAGGCTCTAGTACTTTTATTTATTTATATAATTTATATATTTATGAACTGAACTATTTATGTCATTGTTCCCCTTGTATTTTGTTATTGTACATACATACATACATATCTAACATTAAACACTAGGAGGAAAGGAAACTTCTACTTTGGTATCTACTACACAACTTACACCTGGCTAACAGGACTTTCTATGGAGGCCTCCAAGGAAACTAAGCCAATTGGGAAAAGGAGTGTGAAATCTGATATTACTTCACATCGGTTGATCATCTATGGCCATGGTAAAACAAAGCTTTATGTTATCTGCTGTGACCATTAAGTATTCATACGCTTACCACAGGTACATCGTCTTTCATTATTATCAAATTGTCACCAATAAGTGTTGGGCCATGTAGGGATGAAGCTTATTTTATAAGCTTCTAAAGGATTTACAAGGAAAATGTGGCAATTTGGGACACATGATTGTTACAAATGATCCTTTTATCCCAGTGGTTTCTTATGAGTTAGTATGAAGAACAGATTTGGTTTAGAATGCTTCCATATTGTCTAAATAATAAGCTGCAAAATATGCAAGCACTAATTTTATAGTATAATTTATGACTAATTATAAATATAAATTTTAGAAGAATTTCTAATCTACAATAAATATGCTTTTAGGCTATCTATTAATATTTTTGAAACCAGAATATTTAAGTTTGAAACTAGAGACTGCCCGATTGATTGTCTTAGAAAGTAATCTTAAATTCTGCTGAGCTGACAGCAATATAGTCATGAATCTTGTCTGCCAATACGATAAATGGCGGCATATCTTGTTTTGCTGATTTCTACCACACAGAGATCATCAATCCCCCCAAAACACCACCTGCTAATAACACAAGAGTAAATAGGTTGGGGTTGCACTATCAGGGGTCCAACAAGTTCTATGTAATGAAAATTTAAGATTTAGTCATTGATAGGTTGATCAATATTATGGGTTAAAGCAAACTAAGCTTATTCTACATACACATGAAGTTCAATATTAACACTCAAAAGCACTAATAGTAATCCAAGCTCAGCTTATCGTTCCAGCATACTGCTTCCACTGCTGACAACCATAAAATACCAAGGTACTCCCATTAAACACTGTAGTGTTAACCTTGTCCAAATTAAATTAAAAGTAGAATTTAACTTTAACTTAATGTCATTCCATAGAAACAAAACCCAAAACAATTAAGCAAAATGAAATGATTTTGATCTAATCTACTTAGTAGAGGTACACACAGTAATAGTAATGTGATTGAAGATGGGGTAAAAACCCTCTGGAGACCGAGAGCTCATTCACACTAGAAAGTGACAGAAACGCACAGCATTTGTATCCATTTTTTGCATACATTTGTATCCATTTTTTCACAATGTGTATTCCATAGATTTCTATAGAAAATGCAAGAAAAAACAGACAGAAATGCTGCATGCAGTGCGTTTTTTAAACGGACTGGAACGGAACGGAATATAACGCAGCAGGTGTGAACGATATTATGAAATCCTATGGGGTTTTACTGTCTGTCCATTTTTTTAAACGCACCTGCGTTTGAAAAACAGATACAAACTGATGTAGTGTGAACGAGCCCTGAGCTAAATAAAAGAAGGTGACCATTTTGTGCTATGCTCACAATTAGGAACAACACCAAAAACTCCCAAGATACGTTTTTAGCAAAAGGTATTTCAAGATCATTTTCAAAAGGAATTATATATTCCTTTTTGTTCACAATATGGACTTTGTCCTGCAGAGGAAGACACGTTAGCCTGCTTATTTTGAACTGACTGTTTTCCTACTTATTGCTTTTTTAAATAAGGGTAATGATATAAAGGTATTTGCATTTTCCTGATGGTATTCTCATTTTATAAACCTGTAGACTATACAGTAAAGTGGGAGAGCCTTAAATCAAAGCCCTAGTCAATTTAAATCTGACTCTGGCCTAAGGACTCAATAAGCCAGCATAATGAAAGAAAAGGTTTATTTTATGAGGGGTGTTCATGTGCATCTGTTTACATTATATTTACTTTCTTAAGCTTAAAGAGCCCCCTCTCTCTCCTTTTAATAGTACTCAGGGTGAGGGCTTCAACCGCTAGGTACTCACCCCTAGGTCTTACCTTAATGCTCTAAATGAAGCCTTCAAAGACATTTTCGGACAACCCCCCTTTATTTCTTGGTCTTCAAACAATTGAAAGATGCGCTCCTTGAAGAATACTTTTTCCTATTGATCAGACCTGCAGCTTCATAAAGCTGAATTAGCAGGGCTTATTTGTAGAAATTTAAATTAGACCCAGGGGTGAGGACACCAGGGTACAATTATCTGGGGAGGGGGGACTTTCAAGGCTACAATTGCCCTTTAAAATGTTTGGAGCCCCTAACAATGTGTATGTATCTGAAAATTCTTATCACGTACAGAGTAAACAGGCTCACATTTATGCAAGTTATTTGTATAGTGTTCTCTGTTCAATGTTAAGATCATTAGCATTTTTTTAAAAAGAGGCTTTCAGAAGCTTGAAACACAGTGACAGTATGAAAGAGAATCGTGCCAGAGAGCTATGTATCAGAAATCAATGGCTAGAGGATGCACAGGCCTGTCAGTAATACAATCTCATGCTTACAGTGCAAAGTCTCTTCCCTCTAGTGAATCTTAACAAGTGATCCTGTCAATGCTATTACCAGAAAAAAGGTCCCGTCTGTCATTTCCCCCCCATTTGCAAAGCAAATGTTTAAATAAAACGGTTTAACACTTGCTATAATTCGTTTTATTCAATTGGACTGTTGTTTCACATTTAACTTTAACCCTAGCAACAAAGTACACTTTAGAGAAGGCATGTTAATAGAGAATGAATATCTAACAATTAATTAAGTTCAGGCGATTACCCAATGTAATTATGACATTTTCTGCTATGTATTTTCATTTTAGAAAGCTGTCAAATATACTTTAAAGGGACACTTTACTGAAAAAATGACTTGGCCTAATCTTAGTCTATAATTGAATACATGTAAGTAGCACTTACTCTGATTTGTGTGTGTTGCTTCATGCCTTCAATCCAGCACACATTTTGTTTAGGAGCAGTATCCCCCCTCCCTCTTTTAACCACTCCCACTTCCATCTGACCTGACTTTTTCCCCCCCCCAAACCAACTGTCAAGCCTGCACACAGCATACAGCATTCCAACTGTCAAAACTCTGTCACCATTGAAGCTACAGTAAAACTACTCATAGAAGAATAGTTTTTTGAGAGCAAGGAACTTGATTGACAGCTGAAATATAAGAAGTTTAAGATTGGATATCTAAAGAAATAGTGGACAGATCAACCAAAAATGATACAGTGGTGGTTGGGACGAATTATAGTTTCCAGTTATGGTCAATCTAAAATAACCTATTTTTCAGTATAGATGCCCTTTAAAACTATTCTTATAACTGTTTCCCATGGTCCTTTGCTAGTGGTGATGAAAGTCACATTCAAGTCTATAAGTCTTTAAGGATTGTTATAAATAAGGATTTGGATCACATTGAGGTTTTACCAGAAGCAAAGGGTATTGGACACGAGGAGGAGCAGCACCAGCAATATCATTTTTTAGGCAAATAATAACATTTTGAAGGTTATAAATATAGCAAGAGTTAAAGAGTAGATATACTGAAAAATTATATTGTCTTATCTTAGTTTATAATTAAATACATGTAAACAGAATTTACTCGGAGTGTGTGTATTGCTGCATGCCTTCTATCCAGTATTTGTTTGGTTCAGGCTCAGCATCGCCCCTCCATTTCTTAACTGACTCCTCATTTTATCTGGCTATCTTTTAAGCTGAGCATGCTCAGTAAAAACTGTAGTCAGCACTGGGAGAGGGAATTACCCACAATGCATTTAATCCATACCACCTGTCGCCATTCCATTTACAGCAAAACTGCACACAAGAAGAGCTTATGACAACAAGGCACTTTACAGCTTAAATGTAAGATGCTTCAGATTTAGATATCTAAAAACAGGTAGTGGTAGGGGACTCCATTATTAGAAAGGTGGATTGGGTTATCTGCCACCAAGACCCTACATGCCAAAAAGTGTGTTGCCTACCTGGTGCTATCGATATGTGGTGGATTGGGTAGACAGATTATTGAGTGTTTCTAGGGATGACCCAGCAGCCTTGGTGCATTTAGGTGCCAGTGACAAAGTTAAAGGAGGAGATGAGATCCTGAGAGCTAGGGGCCAAGTTAAAGGCAAGGACCTCCAGGGTAGTATTTTCAAAAAATGGAGGCAACGGGAGTTTAGGAGTATTGCGTGTCTAAGAGGTTGGTGTAAGGAGGAGGGATTTGGGTTTTTAGTAGGCATGAATGCACCTCACTGATGGTAGGGCTGTGTTGGGGGAGAAGATAACTAGAGGATTGGAGGAGATTTTAAACTATGTTGGGGATAGGGTTCTGTCAATCTAACTGAGTTTTAAAGCACAGGGTGTTAGCAGGCAGTAGATGGGCCAGTGGTGGGAGGAAAGGTGGTAGGGGCTAGCATAGAGGATAGGGAAGCACATACTTAAAAGTGTACAAATAAAATACAAAAATTTAAATCAAAATTTAAAATGTAAGTTTACAAGTGTGAGAAGCCTAGCTGTAAAAATGTAATGGGTATAGCAGAAACATGGTTAAATAAGTCTCATGGTTGGGCTGTAAATTTAGAAGGATACTATTTTATAAGGAGGAGTGGTATGAATTTACAACTGTGATCTTTGATTTACGATCCCCCATAAAATTCCATTGGGATATTTTACTACTGCGTGGTATTCTACGACTGGACGTACCTTAATTAATGAACATTTAAGGATACTGTCGTCTATTACTGATAACACGTGGTATTGTTAACTTACTGCATGTTTACAAATATGACCCAATGTTCCTGCAGACCTCTTGATAAATGCCTTGGCTTATCATTCTGTCAAATGCCTTATAATGTTATCTTTCAAATATAAAATTATATAAATAGAGTTAGACTATCAGTAGTTTATAGGTATCTAGTTAGATTTGTGCTTGTGTACATTTGCCATTCAGATCTAAGGTTACAGTGAAGGTGCCCATAGATTAGGAACATTAGGTAATTCGAGCAAGCGAACCCCGACTTGCAATCGCAAAATGAATGGGCCAGACAGGACTGCCTACAAACAAATGTCTATTTTTGTAACTCTACACCAAATTTAGTAGATCTTTAGTGAACCCTTTTTTTTAAATACTAAATGGGCTTACAAATGGAACTGAATGTTCCTGAGGAGCTAATGTAGGACAGGGAGCAGGCAACTGAAGACATGTTAAACAGACAAAATTTAATAACAGTTTCCAACAGGAAATACTATTTCTAGCTGGAGATGCTATTTTTAGGGAAGAGTTTGAGTAATTTCCCCACATAGACCAAAGACAAACATTCTGGTATGACATCAGGGACACAATTTTTAACCGTTTCATTCAATTAGATCAGAATCTGATCTGTTTCTGTATAATAAGTTTCCGAAAAGCGTAGAAATGCTTTATGCATTGTTTGAGTTGCTGATTTACTTTCTAAGTTAACTGTTTTTAGATTTCTCTCAAACTTCCCCACCTTGAGTCGCCAAACTTTCCACAGATCACCCCTTGAAATCTGCGGAGAGATGGGGACTTAAGATGATGGAGAAGGATCCAGCTGAAGAAAGCAAACCTTGAAGTGGTAGCTAGGCGTAAAATAATTTTTCTAATTTATTGAACTAACTGCTTTAATTAATACATTAAAGCAGCATCACAATGGGAATAAAACATGTAAAAAATTTAATTAGATGTTTATTAGGCTTCTGTTTTATATGTTTATTAAATTTTATTGTTCACTAGTTGCACTCTATAATGTGTGCATGTATGCTATCCTATTTTTATATCTGTTCTATGTAATCAAGGCTGATCAGGCAAAAAAAAAAAAAACTTACTAAAGCCACGGAACGGCTGATGGTAAACAATCAGATGATGTATTAATGTCGTATGAGATATCATTACTTAATAAAAGATAAATAATAAGAAATAATAAGAAAGATTTTATGTTTTGGATGTCATTATTGATACTAATACGTTTATATGTAAAGTATTTTTGGAATAAAAGGCTAGTTAATGGGAGGACAGTTTCCGTTTTCTGTTTTTCACATCCCAGGGGAGCAAATTATTGATGGTGGGGACTTGTAGAAATCAAAAGTCAGGTAGGGATTGTGTAGGGCTAGCTAGGGAAAAACTGACAAAGTAGGTGCAGCTTGGCAGGGCTAGTTAGGGATAAACTGACAAAGGAGGTGCAGCTTGGCAGGATGGCAGGCCATTTAGCAGTTTGCCTGTAGCAAACGTGAGCATCTCCCCCTTGGTTTAATGAACAAATGGCAAGATTGCCTAAATATCCTGTATAGCAAACGTGGTTACTCAATAAACACCAGACTTCCCATATAACATATAGGGATGTCAATAATTACCTGTACAATGGTATTGTCAGTGCAAAGTTTATTAAAACTAAATATATAAATACTGTCACCAAATCAAAGCATCACCCTTAACAATATCTATCTCCCTCCCACCAAACTAACCCTTATAAACCTAAAATAAAAACAGCTACAAATAGTTATCAAAATAGGGCTTGTACTCAGGAAAGAGGGGGGCAAATTTCATCTTATTAGTCACCTCTCATGTCCCGAGGGTTCCTCGGTGAACAATAGTATTGATCAAGGAACTCACAAGGGTCTCCTATGCTTATTTCGACCAGGCGAGCTATCTGGTCCAGCAGCACGCTAAAGGTACCCTCATGGACAAGGCTGACATTAAGGCCGCTTTTTGCTAACTACCAATACACCCCAATACCTTTCACTTTCTGGGCTGTGTGGTGAATGACAAGATAAATGAGGACAGATGCCTTCCCATGGGATGCTCCCTCTCATGCGGCTATTTCGAGGCCTTTGCCTTGTTTTAGGAATGGGTCATACGGGAGGAGACTGGCTCAGTAGAGGTCATTCACTACTTGGATAACTTCTTTTGGGTTGGCCCAGCTGGGTCCCCTAGGTGTAGGGTTATCCAAGAAAGGATGCATCTCGTTTTTCACCGCTTTGATGTCCCATTATCAGAGGGACCAAAGTAGGTGATCGGTTTTCTGGGGATCGAGATTGACTCCCTTGAAATGGTCTGTCGATTTCCCAAGGCATATCGTTCACAGTGTCCGGGGTTTCTTGCCCACACCATGTCATCTGAATCACAACAGGAGAAGGCAGATTTACGGATGTGGGAAGCTTTTCTATAAGATTTCAATGGGAAATCTATGTGGCTTACAGACACAAAATCCAATGTAGAGTGAGTTGGACCTTTTCACAGCAGGCTCTGTTGGGTTTGGTGCCTACTTTGGTGGAAAGTGGTGTGCATGAAAGTATTGGGGAGGCTAGAGAGGCTGCTAGGTGTGGAATGTCAGACAGCTCCATCAAGTGTATTGGGAGGTGGGATTCTAACCGTTTTAAGCCCTATGTCAGGCTCCACTTGGTACAATAGTCACTGGTGTCTTAATTCAGGTATATAAATAAAAAAAAAAAAGTTGCATGTTGTTTACATTTTTCTTTTTCCAGGAGCTCAGAGATGCATGGTCTGGGTGACTGGAAATTTGATTATTTATTGAGATTGGCAATGTGCTAGGGACTGGCTATGGGGAACCCATTTTGGTTGAAAGAGCAGGAAGTACAGGTGCAGTGGTTGGGGAGCTTGTTGTGGGCAGGTGGGAGCCACTACTGGAGAACAGGCTAAGCCGACTGGAGCCCCCTCATGTCTTAATAATACATGCTGGGGGCAATCATCTTGGAGTGGTCCCTATAAGGGATTTGATTAACATTATGAAAAATTACCTCTTGGCTATTTGGAGTTGCCTCCAAGGGTTGGTAGTGCTGTGGTCAGAAATGGTCCAGAGGTTGCACTGATGGCATGCCCGCTCTTTTGCCACTGTCCAGAAGTCTAGAATTAAGATTCACAAATCCATGGCGCACTTTATTCAGCTGAATGGGCAGATGGAAAAGCAACAGGAGGCTCAATGATAAAGGACAATGATAATTTGGAAGGTTGGAGCATTGCCAGAGAGATGGAATATAAAGTTCAATGTAAGCCACCCGGTGCCCTGCTTGGTCCTACCCCTGTCATGATCTGTAATCAAAAAAGAAAATTCTTTTTCAAGTGTGGCTCTAACAAGTGCATTACATGTAGTATACTATCAATAGGCTATGATTTCTCTAGCACAGTGACTTGTAAGTATTATAACAATAGTAATAGTATTAATAGTATTAAACCATACATCAGTTGTAACCCTACTTATGTTAAATATGTACTGGCCTGTCAGAAAGGTTATAATGAATTTAATTGTATTGATACATTTTTCTGTATTTTTTTTTTTAAATCCCCTCCTAGAGGAGGTGTTTTATTGAAGCAATAAAAAAACATATTTAATCATACAGAGTAACATTTTGTTGTAATTTTTGACAGTGAATCTCGAAAGACATTTCTTCAAGCGTCTTCTAGCTGCTTCCATCGTATTAAAGGGCATGTCCACTCCGAAATTTTACTTTTGATATGTGGTAGGGCATGCTCCCCCAGCCCCAACCGCATTAATATAATTGTTAGAAAGCCCCCCCCCCTTGATGAGGTTGAGGAAATCTCAGGCACAGCATGAGTCACACACTGCTCCTACACAGCAGTTTCCTGGACTTTGGAGGGGCACAGCAGGGGAACTATTTTGAGCAGGAATGTAAGGTAAGGATTGTTTTAAACTACTTGATGTGGCCAGTAAGGGGTTAAATTTTAGTTTTGGGGGTGGACATGCCCTTTAAAAGACAGTAAATTCTCATAAATTATATACATTCTACTGGGTTGTTTGAGACCTTGGGTTATTTGTTGGTAGGTGGCCATTTTGGCTTCTTCTCCCTGCCCTTTACAATCAGAGTCGACAATAAGAAACATACATAGAAACTTAATTGATCCTACTAAATTCCAGTCTGTTGTGTTGTTTAACAGTGGGGCTTAAGAAGTATTACTTCATACTTCGTCTAGCTATTTCCGTCATATTGGAAACAGTATGTTTGCATACATTGTATTGTATTGGGTTGCTTAGGTCATTAGGCTATTTATTGGCAGGGGGGGACCCAGTCTTGTTGTCTTTGCTTTATTGGTTTTAACTTTTTTGGTATTTCCCCTAGGGGGTATATGCTTGGCGTATTACTGTAGATTAACTTTAACAATATTAACTTTAACTTTTGCTGCCCATTTTTGGTTGTTGCCTTTGGCTATAGATATGTTGGGTGTGTTATTAAGTGTGTTAACACTGTGTCTCTGACTTCATTTCCCCTTTGGGGTTCAGTTCTATTTCTTATTTGTTTTATTCTCTAGTCGTTGCATGTTGCGGGTGAGGATTCCCATCTGTTCCATATTCTGTCATATTTTGCTGGACAGCCTCTGTTCGTGTACATTAGTTTTTTGTAGGGGAGGGTTGAGTTTCTCAAGTCTCCATTGGGAAATTGTGGGTGTGGAGGCCTGTATCCAGGTTTTGGCGATCAGTTTCCTGGCTGTGAAGAGGGTTTCGCATAGGACGGTTTGCAGATGTTTGCCTAGGTGTAGGTGGTTTGTAATACCCAGCAGGCATAGTTTGGGGTCTAGGTCTAACGGGGAGCCCATATGGTCGTGGAGGAATTTCACAACTTGTTTCCAGAATCCTTGTATTTGGGGGCATTCCCATACCATGTGAAAAAAAGTTCCGGGGGAGGAGCGGCATTTGGGGTATAGAGGGCTGCTGTTCCGTCTGAATTTGGCTAGTCTAATTGGTGTTAAATATGTTCTGTGGAGGATGTATAGTTGGGACATCCTTTCTGATGCTTTGGGGGAGGCGGTCTTTGGTGCTTTTAGGGCCTCTTCCCATTCTTCCTTTTCTATGGGTCCAATATCTCTTTCCCATGTTGCCTTTTTACGTGGGACCTGTGTTTCGGGTTGGGAGCATAGGAGATAGGTGTACACATTGGATATGAGTTTTGTGGGTTTGGGTGCTTCTATCAGTCTCAGTATTGGGTTGCTCTCTAGGTTAAGTTGTTGATTTCCAAATTGGGTCTGGAATGCATGACGTAATTGGAGATATCTGAACAGATGGGAACTGGGGAGCTCAAACTCTTGTCTCAACTGGTCGAATACTTTGATCTGACCATTATGCACAATGTGTATTATTCTGGTTACACCATATTTACACCAGATTCCTGGTTGCTGTATAGAAAGAAATTCTGGTAGGTTTCTGTTAAACCAAAGTGGAGTGTTTTTGTTTATGAGGGGGGTTTTCATTTCTTTCATCGTTAGGTCCCATGTTTTAAGTGTTTGCAGTAGTAGGGGGGGTGTATAGTTGAGTGGTGGTGTACCTGCCAGTCCGCGTGTGATCAGGTATGCAGAGTTGAGGGTTGTAGGTATTTCCTGTTTTCCAAAGAGGTTAATAAGTTTGTCGGTTTTATCTTGAGTCCAATGGTGTATGTGTGAAATATGGGATGCTAGGTAATATAGTCAGAAATCTGGGACTGCCATACCTCCCATGTTCGTTGGGCGTTTGAGTGTTTGCCAGCTGAGCTTCGGTCTGCCCGATCCCCATATAAAAGATCTTATTATTGAGTCCAGGGCTTTGAAGTATCTTAGGGGGATGAGGATTGGAGAATGCCATACAATATACAGGATTTTAGGTAGTAGTATCATTTTTGTGAGACTGATGCGGCCCGCCACTCCCACTGGTAGTTTGGCCCATGTTTGGGTTTTGGTTTTTATTAGTTGTATGAGGGGTTCGAGGTTTAAGGGCAGGTATTCTTTTGAGTCTCTGGAAACGTTAATTCCTAGGTATTTAATGGTGGCAGTTCTTTGTAGTGGAGTTGGGGTGGTGATGGCATTAACTGGGTAATGGTCTAATGGTAGGATTTGTGATTTTTCCCAGTTTATTGTGAGGCCCGAGTATTCTCCGTGTTGGTTAATTAAATGTAAAATTTTATGTATGGATTTGTCTTCGTCTGAAAGGTAAAGCAACAAGTCGTCTGCATAGAGACTAACAATCTCAGAGCATGTGCCTAGTTGGAGGCCTTGTAGTGTCTGGTCTTCTCTGAGTTTAATTGCCAGTGGTTCGATTGCTAGGGCGTAGAGGAGGGGGGACAGCGGGCAGCCTTGGCGGGTACCCCTTGTTAGTGGGAAAGTGTCCGTTATTGTTCCATTGGCTAGGATCTGGGCCTTGGGGTGGGAGTACAGGAGTTGTAGCCATTGTATGAAAGACCGCCAAAGCCATATTTTTCCAGCACGTGCCAGAGGAAGGGCCATTCGACCGAGTCGAACGCTTTGGCAGCGTCAAGACTCACAATGCATCTTGTGCCCATATTGCTGTGGGTGGCTTGCGTGTTCATGTATAGGCGGCGGGTATCTAGGGTGGTGTTTTTCCCTGGGATGAATCCTGTCTGATCTGGGTGTATCAGTTGATGTATGATTTTATTTAGTCTTAGGGAGAGGAGTTTGGCTAGTATCTTGATGTCTGTTTGTAATAGCGATATGGGCCTATATGATCCGGGTTGGAGTGGGTCTTTACCCGATTTAGGGATCAATACGCTAGGAATTGTAGGCCTGTCTTTAGTGAGGATATTGTGAATGGTGGGGGGATGTATGAGGCAAGTAGAAGTAGGGGGACATTATGCACCTTAACATTTAAGAACACAAAAGTACCTGACCGATCCAGCCTAAGCTCCACCAGTTCGAACTGTGTGTGTTTATTTACTAACACTGCTACTCCTCTGGAGGAGGATGTGAATTGGGCGTGGTATGCCCAACCCACCCAGGGTCTTTTGAGTGCAGTTTGTTGTTGGCCTTCCAGGTGGGTTTCTAGCAGGATTATTATATCCGCTTTAAGTTTTTTGCAGTATTGTAGGGTTGTTGATCGTTTGATCTTGTTCTGGAGGCCTCTAACGTTCCATGCTAAGACCCTGAATGTGGTTTGTTGGTCGCATTTCCAACCCGGTGGGCCAGGCTGGATCGGGAGGGAAACATTCCTATATATAACATTTTAGTCTAAGTAGAGAGTAATAATAAGAGCACATGTTAACACAGTTCTTGTAATACATATCATAATACATTATAGCATAGGCAGCAATAAACTTTTCCCAACTCCCGGCTTTGCACTGTGGAACTGGTGCAAGCATTATTCCCTGAACTGAAACGATTGAACAAGTAACTTTTGCCCGTTGGTCTCTTCCCATGGGAGGGACGGGTCGGGCACTAGCAGTTTGTACTGTGCTATGGCTATTATCTTGTCTTATGGGGGCGACTTCAGGTTGTCGCTGTGTTTAGGCTTTGAGTAGTGAGCTTCGAGAAAGTCTTTGTCCGCTCACTCGGTTGTTTGGGGGGTGATGGGGTAATCAGGGTTGCGTCCAGGGGGATGTGAGGTTCGTTGGGGGGGGCAGAGGGAGAAAAAGTGGCAGGGGCCCATTGGTGTTGGGCACAGCCCACCTCTGGCAAGGCCCTGGTGGGGTGAGGTTGTAGGTTGCTGTTGTTTATAAGGGTTTTTGGGCAGTGTCTGTCCATCTCGTGTGCTGCCATTTGGCTATGTGGGGCCGTGTATTTACCCATCTATAGAGTTGTGGATATAGTCTTACCAGGTCAGCGGGCTGTGCGGTTTTGTTGTTGCTTCCATCTGGGCAGGTCTTTAGGCGTTGGGTCTTTCTTGGGGGGGGCCTTCCGTGTGGTCGTGGTTGGAGTCCAGCCATGTCGATGCCTCCGCGGCTGATGTGAAGAAATGTGTTTTGTCGCCTTTTGTAACTCGGAGACGGGTCGGGTACAGCATAGCGTACTTTAGGTTGGCAGAGCGCAGCCTGCGCTTTAGATCTGTGAATTTTGCACGCTGTTTTTGTATTTCCAAGGAAAAGTGGTGTTTTGGTATGGGATGTTACCCTTCTCCCTGGTTAGCCGGAGTGTGGCATCTCGGTCTCGAAAATTGGTTGGGTGGGGGGGTGGGCGGGGGGGTGGGGCGGGGGGGGGGGGGGTCGTGCTGGTATTCTGTGTGCCCGTTCCACCACAAATGTGTGGGAGAAGCTGTTTCTCCCGAAGGTAGTAATTAGTAGGTCCTCTAGGAATCCTGCTGGGTCTGAGCCCTCCGCCCTTTCTGGTAGCCCCACTAGTCTGATATTATTTTGTCTGTGTCTGTTCTCCAAATCTTCTTGACGTTGATGTATAGCGTTTATTGTGATCTGTTGGGTCTCTATCATGTGTTGCATGGGGGAGATCCTGTCCTCCACCGTGCTTACACGTTGTTCGGTCTCTGTGACCCTGTTGCGTAAGTTGTAAAGGTCTTGCCGGACCAGGGAAATGTCGACCTTGACCTCTTCTAGTTTGGTTGACAGTGTCGTCTGGCACGTGGTAATCGCCTCCAGGAGTTTGGCCGCCATTTCTGGTTGTATGGGGTCAGTGTTCGGTGGGGCTGGGTTGTTAGGGTCTATGGTATGTTCTTCTTCCGTGGGACGTCTGAACTTTTCTAGCTTTGCAGCTGTGTCCTGGATTTTTTTGGGGGGGGGCATTTTGTTTGGTTTTATCTGCTGTGGGCTTATTCAGATTTAGCTCTTGCGTTTGTGGGCTGTTGGGCTTTTTCAGGGGGTTTGGTTGATGTTGGGGGGGGTCGGAGTGTGCCCTTCCACCTCGGCCCTGTGGTGGTCAGGTAGGTATGGGGGTTCTGGGGTTTTTGCTCTGTATTAGTGTTGTGACCAGAGTAGGGGCGTTTCGAGCCGGGTCCTTCTTTTTCTTCTGCTGAAGCGGTTTCCAGGGGCCTGGGTGTATGTCGCAGTGCTTGGGCCTGTCAGTGCCTGTCCGAGCCCCTGTGCCCAGGGCTCTGTCCCCGTGGTTTGTGGGGCGTTCGGTGGGGCAGCTGTAAGGTAGGCCTCTTGTCTGTTGAGCTGTTGTTGCTCTGGTGGGTTTGGGGGCCTGGTGTTTTGTGCCACGTGGGTTGCCTGTGTGGGTTTGGCCCTGAGTTTGGGTGATGTGGGGGTTTTTAGGTTTTCCCGTCTCCTCCGTACTCCTGACCTCCTGTTGTTTAGTATGCGTGGGTGCTTCAGGTCGCCGCTTCCTTCTTAGCTCGGGGCAGTTCAGAGGCTCTCAGTAAGTCGGTGCGGTCTGGCCCCGACGGTTCGGTTCAGGGGCTCTAGGCACGTAGCTGTTCTTCCATGCGGTAGCGACGGGGGCAGAGCCGGGCGGGGTCTCTAGTGCCGTCCGGGCAACTATCGCTCCGTTTGTGGGGCTACTGTCTTAGTCCGTGGGGTGGTTGCAGCCAGTCCGCGTGAGTTGCCCCTTGTGTTAGTCTATGGTTGGGTGTTTGGGGGTTTTTGGGCTTCTCCCTGTCTCCTACCTCCTTGGTATCGGTCGTGGTGTGTTTCGAGTTGCACCTCCCCCTCGTTGGCGCCGGGACGGTTCCAGGGGTCTCGGTAGGCCGCCGCGTCGTTAGGCCTCAACGTCGTCGCGCGGGGGCTCCCAGGCGCTGAGCTCTATTCCGTTGCTGTGGGCTCTCCTTTCGGTAAGCAGGCGGTTACGGCGCTTTGTGGTTTCCGGAGACGTTCCGGAGCGCTTGCAGGCCGGCGGCCAGTCCACGTGGCTGCAGTCAGAGTGGTGGGCGCCTGGTTAGCGGGGGGTTTCTCCCTCTGAGGATATTTATGTGTCCCTGGGGATAGTTTTAAGTTATTATTGGGGTTTCCCCTTCCGGATTTTGCTCGGATCTTTGTTGAGCGAGCGGAGCTATTAGGTGTGCGTCCAAAACTCATGCCATTCCAGGCCACGCCCCTCCATTTTTTGTATTTAAGATAGATAGTTAAATACATGTATTTTACAGAATTAATTTTCAGATTGTATATTTATTTAAATATATTTAAATTAAATACACAAGTATTAATGAAATCAACGAATATTTGGTAAGTGGCACATCCGGATGGCGTCAGGGGCGCCTCACTTTTCTGCTCCCACACTTGCAGACCATAAATTATACCCATTCATATAATGAGGAGCGCGTCCACACAGATACTATCTGCTAATAGTTTAATGTGACATGTTTTCGGGCCAAACCGACCCTTTCTCAAGCAAAACATAACAGTGGCATATACACAGTTAAATACCCTTTGTAGCTCCAACCCCTGTATGGTAACCCATAGTGTTCAAATTTTCAGTCCAAAATGTGTTAAAAGTCAGTTCCCAGGGTTCTCCTTATTTTCCTTTTGTGAATATCCAAACAACCCATCGCGTTGCTTGTAGTGATATTGGAGCCATTTTCGATCTTTCAAAACTACACACTAAGTGCACAAAACACATTCCATAAACATATAAATACATTAATTTATAAATAGACACTACGTATACCAATAAAATAGCGCTAGGCTTACGTAAAGTGATAATGTTGCAAATTTTGGTCAAGTGACCAGTGCAATAAATAGTGTTATACACAATACTGTGTAATAAGGATAGTGATAAAAAGATAAAATCATTAGTATAACCATTATACTATAAAACGGCAAATAATTCTCCACGTACCTATCTTGCTTTAATAATATGACTCTATCAAAAGAATAATATCTTAAATAGTCCGCATTCTTAATATAAAAAGGTTTAATAATGGACCATGTATCATTCAGACCAATTGTCTTCCTGCAATACTTTTAATCCTCTTAGCTTCTGCTTGTAACAATATTTTTTATTATGTCCCCCTCTTATGGCTGGCTACTGATTTTATCTAGAATACACCACCTTCAATGTGGCTGGCGTTATGACCTTTTCACTGAAAATGTCAGCTATAGAAGATCTGATTGGGTCCCAGGGATGAAATTTCTAATATTCCTTTTATGTTCTCTGCACTCTTATTTCACTTGTCTCTGTGTCTGCCCAATATTACACCATCCCACATGGGCACTAGTGTCTTCATGGGAGATCATACATACCCCTTTGTGGGATGGCATACCTTTTTGGCCTCTAATTATGGAGTTACAACAATTACATGTTAAGACAAGGTACTGTGCCTCTCTTTTACTAATTTAGCTCTATTCGGCTTAGTGCTGCTCTGGATGTTGCCACCTGGCACTGCTTGCTAACTCTTTAAAGGCTATGTCCACCCCTAAAATGAAATATAATACATGGCTCCCCCATGTCCCCCAGCCCCAACCGCATGTGTTTGTTTATTTATTAAAGCCCCCAAACTCTTACTTACCTCCCTCGATCCTCCGCCGCACTGCGCGGCCCTCTGCTTGGCGAGATATGGCAAGCGAGGGGGCGGGACCGGCAGTCGCGTCTGTGATTGGCTGAGCGGCAGCCAATCACGGACGCGGCTGCCAGGTCATTCAGTGCAGCGGAGGAAAGCGGAGAAGTAAGCAGTAGATTTGGGGAGCTTTTTAAAAAAAAATAAAACTGATGGCGGTTGGGGCTGGGGGACATGGGGGCACTATTAAGGGGGATTTGTGCTAGGGGAAGGGATATGTAGAAGGGGGAGGAGAGGGAGGGAGGGGAGGGGGGGGAGGGGGGAGAAGGGCTGCAGCACGCATGGCAAAACATTTTACCTGAGGCCAGTAGCAGGCAGTGTCCTATTGTGACCTGCTAGCCTCCTGTGGGCCAGTTTTTGGAACTTTGGTGGTACTACAGGGAACCCGTATGGAGTTGGATGTGAGGTAATTAAACTACACTACATGGTGGGCCAGTAGTTGGGGGGATTATAGTTTTGGGGGTGGGACATGCGCCTTAGTTTGTTAGGCGCCACCAAAACTCCAAGATTCCTTTCCAAGAGGGATTCACACAGACCATTATAGTATATGTATGATAGTAGCACAAGGATTTTAGTCCAAAATGCATCACCTTACATTTATCAACATTGAATTTCATCTGCCACTTAGCAGCCAATGTGACAATCTATCTAGATCCCCTTGCAAACTGATTGCACATCCTCTGAGTTTTTAATGGTCGCGCAAGTTTTGTGTCATCCAACAACCTGAAACCTTGCTGACATACCCACTTCCAAATCATTAATAAATAGATTAAATAGAAGCGGCCCCAGCACAGAACCTGTGGAACCCCATCTTAGCACTTTAGTCCATAATGATGTAAGCCCCATTAACATACTACTCTCTGCATCCTCATTCATAACCAATTTTCTATCCATGTACAAATGTGACTCCCGCGACCGAACATACGCTTTAGCTTTTACATTAGTCGTCCTATGGGGGACTGTATCAAAGGCCTTTGCAAAATCCAAATAACTACATCTACTGCTATGGCAATGTCTAAAATTTCTACTTACTAACACTTCGCTCATGAAAAGCGCAATCAAGTTAGTATGCAGTGATCATTCCTCCTAAATTCCATGCTTGTTACTACTTATAAATTCAGTCCTTGAAAACATATCTAGAACATTTCCGCTTATTAAACGTTCGCAGGATCTTGCCCCTACCCTGAATAAACCTTCAGGGCCTGTAATTACCCGCTGAACACCCCCGTGAACCGTGACAAGACTACCCTTAACTAGGAATACATCCTTTTCCAATCCAGAGGCACACCACCGACATGAGGGTAACGGACAAAAGTCGAAGAACAATGGCCTGATAAACTGATTTAAGCTCTTAAGTACTCGACCTCGAGGATTTATTTAAAAACCATCTCAACTTCTACCTCACTTACTAAACTAATTATATCTATTCGAATAATTTCTCGGACGTCCCCTCTCTTGCCCCCCGTTCCGTCCTTTCGCCGTCCCTCTCCTCTTCTTGTGTTTCCTTCTTCCGTCCACTCCCCCGCTATTCGGTCTGGTGCCGCTCGGCTTCTTCCTCTTCCCCTTCTTTCGTTCTTTCTCGTCCCCTCTCCTCCGTCCCCCCGTGTCTCGTCGCCTCTTTTCTCCCTTCTTGCTGCTTCTACCCCTCTCTGCTCTCTGTCCTTGGCTCTTCTCTCGTAGTCCTCTCGCGGCCCCCCTTCTTCCGCCCTTTGCTGTCCAGCCTCGACTCCCGCTCACTCCCTTCTCCTCCTTCCTTAATGGTGGCCCCCTTCTCCCGAGTCCTTCCTCTCTCTTCCTCTTCCTCTCCTCTCCCCCCTTTCTTCGGCTATCGTGCCTGGGCTTTGTTGCCGGCTCTCTCTCCCTTCCTTCTTCCTTTTCGCTCGTTGCTTGGGGGCGGCTCCGACACTCCTGGGTACAGGCGGGGTATAGGCCGCCTTGAAAGGCCAGCCTTTCTTCCTCTGGCCTGACAAGCTTTCAATGCCTTTTTCGTTCCTTGTCCATTTGGCCTCTTGTACTCAGACGGCAGCCACATGGGGGGCGGAGGAGGGTTTAGAGGAGTGCGCCAAGGGATGAAAGTGAGGATGGGAACGGGGCGGACAAGAAAATCCCCCGTGGAACACAGGCCACTGCGGTGCAGTAGAGTAGCTGATAAGACAGGAGCCCGTGGGAACAGTCTGAAGAGCTTGGCTTGGAAGCCGGGAATAATTGGGCTTTCCCGAAATTAATGTCGTTGTTAACCGCAGCGCCTTGGCGCTGCGAGACAAAGTCCTAAATGCGCAAGCTTTTCATGGTCACTATGCCCCTAAGGCCACCGTATTCTAGAGATGCCTCACAATGTTAGATATTAGCCAGATTCCAAGGCTCTCCGTTTCTTTAGTGCGGAAGCATCAACCCACGCTGTGAGACAAAAATAATCCTGCATTCAATATTCAGAACTCCCAATCGGCCTTTTTCTGTGATGGCCAGTTTCCCCCACCACACCCCAATGCAATGTCAGGATAATTAGTCCTCTCCATAATAGGCCACCGTCCACAAACTTGCTAGGGGCGCCTTGGCTGCACTACATATGAAGTTGACTCATTAGGCCTCCTCTCTGGCTGGGCATTTGGGCGGCTTATAGATCAAGCCTCCCTCAACATGACATTACCTTTACCCTCTTACCTGTTGGCAAATTCTCACCTCATATTGCGGCTCCAGTCATCCATATCACCATTATCTCTTCTTTAAATTTGGCTTCAATTCTTTTTTATAAGCATAACACATATCTCCTCCCGCGCTTCTCCTTTTTTTTCTGTCGTGCCTACAAGGCATATCCTTTCTATATTTCAGGGGCCAGTCGTGAGACTTTCTAACGCACGTTTCTGCTATATACGCTATTACACATCATATCTTCATTCAATGGCCATCATTTCCAATTCAGCACCCATTTTGTCAGCCAGGCTTCTCCGCATTTGCAAACATACATTTTAGATTATGATCTGTAATTTGATTTCGTACACTTTAATACACATTCCTCCTCTATCCTCCTACGCTAGGGCGCCTTCATCCCCGCGTTTCCTTTCGCCGTCTCACCACGTGGCCTATCTACATCCCTGCTTTCCTCGCTGGCTATCTAAGCCTGCTAGTGAGACATGGTTATACCCTCCCACCCCGGCAAACCTAGTTTAAAAATCACTCCCGCAACCCTCTAGCCATCTCTCCTCTTCTCCCCCTAAAACTAGCTCTAGGCCGCCATCAGTGAGGTGGGTCAACCCATCGCCTACTAAAGAGGCCTGTAGCCTCCGACGAGTCGAAAAGTCTGCCCATTTCGCGAATAAACCCAAACGCCTTCTTCCTACCGCACTCTCTAGCCACACATTGAATGCTCCTAAGGCTCCTGGCTGTCCTCTCGTGGCTTAGCACGTGGCTGCGGTATGTATTTCTGAAAACACTAGGCCCTGAGGTCTCTTTTCCTTTGCTTTTATCTTGGCCGGCCTAGCGTCTTGGCAATCATGTTAATGGGGACTCTCACGCTCCTCCTCTAACTTGTCGTTGGCACCAATGTGAACCACGACCGCACGGATCACACTGGGCCGCCAACCCAATAATCTGTCTATCAATCACACGATCGTTTGCCCCAGTGCGACCCTTAGCACCACTTGCATGCTTAACATAGACACAGTTTGCAATGTAGGGTCTTGGTGTCAGATTACCCTATTCTACCTTCCTTATAATGAGTGCCCCTTACACTACCACGCTTGTCGTGGCATTCCTGACCTCTTCATCTCCTCCCTTGTAATCAGAGATGGCTAGTCCCCTGGGTGGCTCAGAGGACTAAGCCCCCTCCATTACAGTTCTATTCGAGTGTCCTCCTCCACTTGCATTAGCTAAGGGCTAGAAAAATCTGTTGGGATGGACAATCGGGTAAGAAGCCCTCCCGCTCCGTCTTTACGCGTCCGCCGCACTTCCACGCTTTTAACCTTAAGCAAAACTACGGTCCTCCTCTCCTCAACCTTAGTGATAAAAAATAAAATCATCTATAAACTGGGCGTTATACTTATAAAAAAAGGCAATAATCTCGCACATACCTAGCTATCTTGCAGTTAATATATGACCTATAAAGACAAGAATAATCTAAAATTAGAGTCCCCGCATGTCTTAAAAAAAAAAGTTTAATAGATCAGGACCAGGTATCATTCAGACCCATTGGTACTTAAACTTTGGCATACTTTTAATCCACTTAGGCTTCTGCTTGTAACAATAATTTTTTAATATCGTCCCTCTTATTGGCTTGCTATTGATTTATCTAAAATACACCTACTGCAATTGTGGCTGCATATGCCCTTTTTGAACACTATGGGAGTTACCATACAAAGGGGGTGGAGTCTACAAAGGGTATTTACTGTGGTATTGCATCTATGGCTATGATGTTTTTGCTTGAGAAAGGCGGTTTGGACGCTGAAACAGGTCCGCATTAAACTATTAGCAGATAGTATCTGTGTGGACGCCTCCTCATATATGAATATGGGTATGAATTTTATTTTCTGCTACGTGTGGGAGGGGCTAGAAAAGTGAGGGCGCACCCTGACGCGCATCTTGATTGCCAGATTACATATATTTCGTATGCGATCCGCACAGTACACTGCACTCGTACACAAACAGAGAGCCATATATTGTGCGCGAAACAGCGACATTGCCCTCAAACAACTTTGGTCAGCTATTCATGTAGCAGTGATAATAAATCCAGCGTATGGCATGAAGGAAGGCCAAAAGGATCTTTCCAGTGAAAGAAATCTGTAACGCAGGCTTAGTAACCTATTTAAAGTGGAGATTGAATTTGCTCAGATTAAAAAGTAGTAAAGTTAATTAGCTAGGTCATCAACACACTTGGGTACAGTATGTTAAACAGGGTTCAACTCAAATCCGCAGGAGGGCTGAGATCGAACATGAAACCTGTTCATTCTGTAAATATGATTCTAATGTAGCCTCCTCGTTCGGCTAAGTGGCATAGAGATCTCAAACAAATAATCAGTTTAGATCTGATGATATTCCACATATTGGTACTGGCAACATAAATTTAACATGATGTACAGGTGGAGATCGAACAATTAAAACGGAGGCTGAATGGTTATATATATTAAGGGAAGCAGATTACGCCGAAATTGAATTTATAACACACGCGAGTATGCCTACAGCGTCATCGCATCATATATCGCGAGTAGGAAGAGTCGGAAGCAGTGAGGGCTATGAGGATTACGTGTCATACCGTGTGTACACGGGGAGAGACCGGCCCACCTAAGATGTAAGGGAGATCTTACATGAGCGGCGCTCTAGCCTCGAAAGAAGAAGGAAGGGCGCGATTGGTTATTATCGCCGGGCAGTGGTAGAGGACGCTCGCGTGCTACATGCAAAGAACGGCAGTCATTTTTAGGGAGCAAGGCGACCCGAGATGTCAAGGGAGGCGAAGGAACGGCCGAGCAGGGAAAGGAGCAGTGAATCCAGAAGTACCATATACGCCCCGTGCGCAGAGTGACGCCCAGACGGGGTCCAGGCAGAACAGGAGTAATGACTTCTGGATAGTTAACATTTCCAACGCATAGTTTGAGCCAGAACAGAGTTATTTGTGTTAAAAGCAAAAGGCTTGGGGTTTGTTGGCCGGTGCATAAAGGTAAGACAGATGGGCTGGGAATAGTACTTCTATAAATTTATAGAGGTCTTATTAAGATTACGCATGTTAAAATGACAAGAGTCGATATCTACTATGAATTTCAGACGCTAAGAGATACTTTCTCGACTATCCCGTATACAGAAGCACCTTTCGTTAGAGGTGTTTGGTAGCCGTGGGACCCAGGAGGTAAACAATCATTAAGAGAATCTAAGAATATGAGGATATAACTTATGCACTATGGGGAATTAGTGCGGCTTTGCTAAACCTGAGTAACACAAGGAGGTTATTCGGCTGGGAGGGGCTGATAAGGTGTAGGCAATGTGTAGTATACGACAGAACTAATATGTGACAGAAATTTTGGGCACTTTCAAACAAGAGGCATTATAACTGTCCCGAACGGATTCCCACATGGAATCATAAAGAGATGTTGATCCTTCTATTATACGAAGTGCAATCGTTAAACAGTGTAATTAACTCAGTCACGGATATCTACTGATTACGGTTAGTCACCCAAGATATACGTAGTTGACGCAGTTTTTTCACGTTTTCTTCCGAGTATTCATAAACAACCTGTGGGATCCCCCTCTGTACGGACCCATTGTATTTCTAGTATTGGGTCCATATTATAACGCTCTCTTTTGACGGTACGTTGACAGTATGATTTACAACCTTTAGCGCAGTCGTATTCCGACGTGTTCTAAAACATACTACGCTATGACGCAAATACGAATGTTGGGTCTCAGTTACGAAGTAGGACAATCCTAATGTCGAATAGACATAGCGGCACTTACCATCTCTACCTTCAGGATGATGCAATTATGGTGCGTGGAGGATTCACTATTAGGGTACTGGAATGCTCACAAGACATGTCTATTTCTTAAATTGGATTGCATTACAAATCTTTTACAAAAAAACATTTTAAGTTCGGCAAGAGCGCAGTATTTTTGGCTTAAGTGCCAAGGATATCGTCCATGGGGCTATTCGGTAGCGGTCTGTCGCTTGCTTAAATATATTTGTACATAGTCTGGATACTTGTTCATGTTTCAATGTCTTCCCACAACAATAAGTAGAAAGAGTTTATAAAGAGCTTACTATCGTTTGTGGACGAGCTCTTGATAATTTGGAAAGCCCTTTGGAAAGATTACATGTAAATTGTCGATAATAGCCAAATGAAATGCACTCCACCATAAAATTTAACCCATACTGTCTGGCATGGGGAGAGTCTCCGCTTTTTTATATGTAGTGGTTTGAATTGGAGCGGATGGTTATACTAGCAGATATTGTATCTGGAAGTCCGACTGTCGATCGCGATCATCTACTACATGCAATCAGGTCACCATAAAATCCTCGCGTCTTTCTGTGGTATGTCCCTAAAGGCCATAATTAATTAGGAGCGGTCAAAGAATTATGGTATCAAGGAAGAAGCTAATAACAAGTGCAGCAGATTCCAGATAATGACAGTTCTTGAAGCTAGATACCATCCAAAGAGGCTGATAGAGGAGCAGGAATAAGTTAGTACGATTAACATTAGAGACTACTTTTCAAGCACGGTACTACCATCCGAGGAGAGAAAAAAAGAATTAAGTTGTGTCTAGATATGGTTTAAAAGGCAAGAATAATTTGAGCAGATCATTAGAGGCTAGTGGCCATATTGCTAGGCCGATAGTAACATGGTAGTGATGTTCAAAGTATCCACCCTAGATTTTGCTATCTAACAAAAAATATCAGAGATAGATTATGCCGCATCAGACATTTCAGCTAACGCGAATAGAGTAATTGTAAAAAGAAGGCACAGTATTCCTTGTCTTACTGTAAATTGTTGTAGAATCTCTATATTAGAGGCGAAAAGGTATGCCATCGCTCCATCAAAGCCTTTGGTATGATCATCCCCCAATGAGACACTATTTTCGACATGTGATAATCGCAAAGAAGTATGGTTATTTTAGTATACATGGTTAAGTGCGGCATGTGGGAAGGATGTATATTGGGTCTTAAGTACACTAGAGACAGTGGTAATTAAGAATGCAGGATACATAAAGGAGTATTAGAATTACATTCGCTGAGACCCAATCAGATTACTATCTATGTGCTAGACATGAAAGGTCATAGGCCAGCACAATTGAGGTGGATGTATTTTAGGATAAAATCAATAGGCATAAAAAAAAAAAAAAGATGGGGAGATATATTAAAATATTATTGTTACAAGCAGTAAGGCAAGGAGGATTAAAAAGTATGGCTAAAGTTCCTATGGGTCTGAATGATACATGGCGCATTAAACTTTTTTATATTAAGACTGCAGACGTATTTAGATATATTCGTTGTTTTATAGGTCGATATTATTACTGGCAAGATAGTAGTCGTGGAGATATTTGCCTTTTTATAGTATAAGACTGGTTTATTAGATGATTTTTATCTTTTTATCACTATCTTATTTACACGTATTGTGTATAATCACTATTTATGGCAAATGTTCACTTTGAACAAAATTTGCAACATTATTCACTTTACTTAAGATAGCGTTATTTATGTATACGTAGTGTCCTATTTAAAATATAATGCCTTTATATGTTGGAATGTGTCTTTTGTGCACTTAGTGTGTAGTTTTTATTTGAAAGTGCTCCAATATCACTACAAGCAACGCGAGGGTTTTGGTCATCTCACGAAACAAAGGTTAAAATAAGGATAACCCTGGGAACTTTGACTTTTATACACATTTTGGGATTCTTAATTGTTGGTACATGGACATTTTAAGACATGGGTTCATACAAAGGGGTTGGAGGCTACAAGGTATTTTACTGTGTATTGCAGTCTGTATGTTTGCTTGAAAACATGTCGTGGCATTAAACTATTAGCAGATACGTGATCTGTGTGTGGTACGCCTGCTCATTATTATGAATTGGGTCACAATTATATGAAATCAATGTATATAATGATCTAAAGAGTAGGAGTAAAGTGGGTCCATACAACACTATATCAGATATCATAATAATCTTCATTGCTCAGGGTTTTTTTGTGCAATCAGTGGCATATTATGTTTTTATATGTATGTGTATCTTTAAAGAACCCTTAATGGTTAAAGTATATTTTTAATATGTAAGGTTGAGTGTTATGAATAGCGTTATGTTAGTGTTGAGCATTCTGTACATAACCCATCGACTAGTGCATAAGCGATAAATTTCATGTGATTTGCGCGCTTTAGCATGAGGATAATATCCAGGCACACGTTGCGAGAAATGAGGACACCGGAGATATGAACAGCCGCTTTTTAGGACCATAGGGTGTGGACCGCGTTTTGAGGCTGGCGGTACGCCTTTATCAGAAAGTCCTTGTGATAGGGCCCAAGCGGCTTTTCTCAGAGCGGCAATGGGGTCCTGCTTTTGAATGCAAGTAGGCCTCCCCGCCGGCGGCAATCTACATAGTGCTAAGTTCGAACGCATTTCAGCTATTTCGCAAATGGCCAATAAACTTATTGGCGAGTAAGAGCGGCGTTACCGAGGCCACTTAGAATACGGCGACGTGCGTAACGGCTGCCTTATGATCTGCAAATCTGCCAACACCTAGCGTGGAAGATGTTGACTTTCCTCCAGTATAGAATTTTGCCACTCGTATAAGTTGCAAAGAAAGTCGGTCAATTTCACTTGCATGTTTGTCATGCTGTTATACTAGTCCACCAAATGGCATATGTACAATGTGCTTTATAAAGACTTTGATTGACCATATTGAAAATCTATCATAATAAGATAATCTGACGGCATCTGTATGTTAGCCTAAAGTATATATAACGCTTGTCAACATTTTTACCCTTACTCTTACCGAAATTTTCCACGTATATCATTGCATGAATTGTTCTGGCAGTAATTTATTCCAGGGGCAATATGATTTGAGCTGCCATAAGGCTATATCGCGGTATGAGACAACATTGTCATGCAAGACTGCTAAGGACTAAATGATACGCTAATGTTGCTAAATCTATGGTGATTTCTATTATAAAAAAAAAAAAAAAAAAAAATCTATATATATATATATATATATATATATTAATGGAAAGAGACTGGTCTCATTCTACCTCAATTCAAATGGGCCAGGGTGGCTCCGCGTAGGGAGGCCTATTGTATATGTGTATTGACTAAACTGGCCACTTTTTTTTTTGCAAGACCAAGGAGTTGCCCGATCTCATTGTGGCATAGTTATAGTTATATATACTATATATATATTCTTGAAAAATAGGTCACACTTGCACTCAGTCTGTGTTCTAGGTTACGGGTGTCTTCTAAGGATGCAGATGCTTCAGTCCTGCTAAAAGAAATCTACCATCAAAAGAAAGGAATAGTCCTAAGCACAAGCTCAGGCTAATCAATAACAAATTTATTTAACGTCGAACTACATTGAGTCGTCTTGCATCAGTAGCTTGGCCTTTGTCATAAGTACAGCAGAGAAAGATGTTAAGAAAGCCTCATTTATTACCCAACATAACGGGCGCTAGATCTCATCCTCCAGCCTCGGGCACCCCGGGCCACTCCTCCACTGAATATATCCCTATAGCTTGAGACTCACCTTAGCAAACGAACTACCAATCCGCTATAGCCAAAACTCGCTCTCTGTCCCATTCGTACAAATGAAAGTCCACACAAACATGGGATTCACGGACGCACAGGAGGCTCTTTATTATATAGGATATGGGGCGATTGAGCGCATAAATTCACACAGCGCTCTCACACAAATCATCAGTCAAACATTGCACATTTTGTCTGGTATGTATCCGACAGTGGAAGTATATTTAAACAGTCTCTCAATAACATAGTACTTTTCGACAGTAAAGACAATAGATACTAATAGTAGGCTAGGTTAGGTCACACTGAGAAACAGGTGTAAAAAAAAAAAATCTGGTCTAGTGCTACTGGCTCCCTAAAGAATAAAAGGTGATGTCTTAAATGTTATAACTGTGTTGCATTGTGGCACGAAGTTTTACCACTGTGATCATTTTGTCATCGGTCACTAAAAAAAAGTTAACATCAATATTCATACACAAAATGTTGGGAAACACATAATTATCGGGGGGAGTGCTTATGTGCTAGTCTACCCATGTGTTGCTTGTTTCATATATAGGGGCAAAAGGTATTAATGCCCGTATTTCCGCCATGTCACAAGTCTTCTATTACCCTAGCACATACGCGCATTGGCAGTGCGCAAAGGCATTTTTGATATAGGTTGCTGCCAGTAAGCTGCTGAACCTTAATGGAATTCCTGGCAGGGTTTTCAAAGATTTGTGCTTGCAGTTTATCGGGTATTTTTGTGAATTAAAAATCATGCATGCTTAGGGATAGTACCTGATTCTTTTCAGCTAAAGGCAGGGCTAGTGAGGCAAAGGATTTCAGACGGATCAAAACACCAGACGGATCAGTTGTGCGATATCCTTGTCACCGAAATGTTTTGACTGCTATTGTTGTTAATCGGTTGAGGGGTTATATTGATCGATCTTCAGGCATTGGGCAATATACAATGCAAAGCTAAACAGAACATCATAGTAATCCACACATTTAGATGATAGACCTACATGTGTATGCAGACTGGTGAAGTGTGGTCGGTGGGGGGTATTGGAAAAATATTGAATGTGGCCTAGGGGGGGAGGGGCAGGAATAAGGTGGTCTTTAAGGAAATCTGGGAGGTGGTTGTATAGTCTCTACCGTCAACATTATATTATATATATATATATTTATTTATATACAGACCCAGGAGTTCCTATGAAGTGGGGCACGGTTGCGATGAATTTACGCTAACATTCCGAATTGCCCGTCTTATTTTCATCTTCTCAACGGGTGAATAGCCACATGGTTGCCGAAAACTCACTTCAATTTTTGGCCGTCTGGCAGTGATTCACAGTAAATATCTGACGGTCTGTGCCAATATGCTTGTGTGTACGCAACTTTAATGAATATACATTTTAGAACAAATAAGGGGATGATCTGCTCCCTGGGTAAGAACGTAAATAAGTTGATCGTGGAAGCACAGTCAACGCTCACCTACTGAGAATTAAGAAAAACTATATATCTCCTTGATATTATGTTTTATAGAAGCGTGAATCTATTAGCTATGTCTGTTAGTCAGATTAAGAAGTTGCTACAGCATTCATCAGACCATTTCATTATATTATTGGCTTCTGAATCTTTACCTCCTATTGTATTATATATATATATATATTATATAATTGTAATAGTATGTATAGTAGTATTTGTAGGTTGAATAACAAACATAAGCGTCCATCCCTTCCAACCCATCTAGCAATATCCTCATTTCCTGGCTCTAACTGTATTCATGAGAGGCAAAACCCCCCACCAATTTATGAAGGGGAAAAAATTCCTTCCTGGACTCCAGTGGCAATGCGAATTCCCTGATCAACTCTACTTATGTATCAATACAATTAACTTGCCAATGCCTTGTTTGCAGAACTCCTCCAGCTTTTTTTTAAACTGTACCGGGCATGAACCTGCATACAACTGTCCCTGGAAGTACATTCCATACGTTATTACCTTTCTCCACAGTGAAAATACCCTTTCGAGCTTGATAGCCTAACCTTTTCGGCAAGTCTTAAGGATGTCCTCACGGTTTCCTTTGACATGTTCTATTGGATGAACAATGCCCGCAGATAGTTTATTGTATGGCGGGCGTTAATGTATTTATACACAGTAATCAATCCCCACTGCAAGCGCCTTTTGCTCCTATGTCGTACTATTGTAACTTTTTGCCTAGTCTCTTCTCATATTTCAATAGCTCCGCCCAATCCCTTATCTAATATGGTTACAGTCAGTGATACCAAGTAGTAAAACCGAAATGCTCTGCTGGGTGAGCCCACTGAGCACGTCGGATTTACTGAGCTGAGGGGTACAGTAACTTGTGTATAAGATAAGTATACCAAAATCTTACATCCCCTTAGATCAGTCCCCAGACCTCAAACACTATCTCCTCCTGGATGGCACATCTAAACTGAACCCAAACCAGCCCCTTAGCACCAACAGGTTGTTCAGTAAGGACACTGCACTGGGGTAACTTTCACTCTCTTACTCTTTATTCCTGAAGATTACAGATGTTTTTGTCTCCTTGATAAAATTGTAAAGATCCTCCTTCCCTGTAGTACCACTTCTTAGGTTATACACGGTAACCCTCATGGGCAGTGGACCTCATGTCCTGATATAGAAAGCAAAAGCGCAAGACCCCCCCTTATAATATCTATATATCCTTAATATATATTAGGCAATACAAGAATTGTGGAAGCACTCCAATAAGGCTAATTTACAACTACATTAAGCGGAAGTGCTACTGATCTGGTCAAAACATTTATACAAACATAGAAAAGATAATCAATGCACATTCCTAGGCCCCATACAATATCATATTATCTGCACACTGGCATACTTTATAAACAAAGGGGTTTTAGTATACATTACTGTGATCACATGAATGAAAAGCCTTCCAACCACGTCAAGGTAACCCCAGTCTGGAAGGTCCTAACTTCTAACCTTTTCAATTTCTTTTACTTCAATTACGATTAGCAAACTTTTGCATTTCTCATTCTTACACACTGGATCAATATAACAGGCTCTCTCCCTGATCTCAGTAATGTATACTTAAACCCCTTTGTTTATAAAGTATGCCAGTGTGCAGATAATATGATATTGTATGGGGCCTAGGAATGTGCATTGGTTATCTTTTCTATGTTTGTATTTATCTATATTAGGGGTTATTCATGGCTTGAGAAAGGGTCGGTGTGGACCTGAAACATGTCGCATTAAACTATTAGCAGATAGTATCTGTGTGGACGCCTCCTCATTATATGAATTGGGTATAATACCGGTATATTAGGGGTTATTAAATAAAAGTTCTTATCGTTTAAAATGGTGCTAATTTTGCCCCAACCAATCAGAACTTATGTAACATTTGAAAGCAAACATCTGATTGGTTGGGGCAAAATTAATAGTATCTGTGTGGACGCCTCCTCATTATATGAATTGGGTATAATACCGGTATATTAGGGGTTATTCAATAAAAGTTCTTTTCGTTTAAAATGGTGCTAATTTTGCCCCAACCAATCAGATGTTTGCTTTCAAATGTTACATAAGTTCTGATTGGTTGGGGCAAAATTAGCACCATTTTAAACGATAAGAACTTTTATTGAATAACCCCTAATATATTATACCCAATTCATATCTTACCTTGCCAGTTCCAGAGGAATACTTACCTTGCCAGTTTCAGAGCCATACTTTCCTTGTCTGTTCCAGAGTCTATGCTTACCTTCCCAGCTCCAGAGACTACATATCAGTTTCTGAATCCCAGCTCCCAAAAGCACCTTCTCCTTGGTATCCAGTTTCCGGTGGTGTCTCAGTATCCTGCATACAATTCCCATCAGCCTCATCTGCTCCAGTATACAAACCTACAGACGCGGGTCTCCTCCTGAAAGCGTACTTGTGAGTACCCCGGTATTTATTACAGGTTGTGGGACATTAGCTGATCTAATACATTGTTGGTGGGACTGTACAGAGGTACAAAAGGTATGGAAGGAATGTGAGATATAATCTAAGAAGTTCTTCATATAAGGGATAATGCGCCCCTTACAGTGTAATATAAGGATATTACGCCACCGAGGAGTTCCCTGACCATATAGAAGCAAGAGGCCGCATTCACATTTTAAATTCTAGCCTTTTCCCTATTTCCACCTTAAATCCCCCAAGCTACCTTCTGTAACTTAAACCCAGTAGAAAGCAACATCCCAGCCCAGCATCTATACGGTTAAACAAATCTTTGTGGAGGAGGAGAGAGACATTGGTTATGAAGTGACAGGAAGCAGCTCCAGCAGGTTCTGTTAGTGAAGTTAAACACAGCAAAAAATGCTGAGTCATTGTCCAAGCATGAACACTGAAATGGGCGGAGTAGTGGGATATAAGAAATATAAGAAATGAGTCACTTAGTGACATAGCTGAGTGATTTTTATAAGGATATATACCACTGCAGCTCCCATTATAAAATATCACACTTATGTATTATACCTCTGTATCTCTTGACCTGTGGACGGCTCTTTGACAAAAAGATACCACCTATCCCAGGCGAGTAACAAACTAACACACAGTATATGTGCAGGAGCTAGAGCCCTCATAGCTGCCCCTTCCAGACAACAAATAGTGACCAAAATTTGGTGGCTGTGCAAGAACGAATTGGTGGTACATTGAAATTTTATGACAAAGTTTGGAACCCATGGATATACACTATGGGGGTCCCTGGGGGGAGCCAGTCTGAAACGAGAGAAATGGAGGGAACTAATGATACTGAAGGGAGAGTTAAAAGAGAAATAGCAAAAGAAGGAAAATGCAGCATAGTAGATATTGTCAGCATTATTAATTTGGCTTGAAAAAGCCAAATTACTGTTCTTTCTATTTCTTCTTCTTCTTCTTAATATGTTGTAATAGGTTGTAATCTGTATGTATAAAGAATTCTTACAAGGATGTAGTTACTATGATGTATAATATGGGGAAAAATTGTACAGATACTTCCCCTTTATATCTGAAGTTCAAATTGTAATGAAAAGTATAATTAATTTGGCTTGAAAAAAACAAATTACTGTTCTTTCTATTTCTTCTTCTTCTTCCGTTTTATTCTTCCGCTTTTTTGGACCGTATCTCCTCCCACAGTTTTTGAGCTAGAGACATGAAATTCGGTACAGACGTGCGGGGCATATAGGAGAAGTGTGCTATATTCTAGTTAAGGAATCCGTGGAAGCGTTACGGCGTTATCGGCGAATTTCCGGTCATTTTTTCCCATAGACTATAATGGTAACAATCCTCAAATGTGGATATTTCAAAACAGTTTTTTTCATGGTCATAAATACAAATGGTGATACCCCCAACACCCCCTCAACCAGACCCAGGTACAACACCTACTAATCTACTATCATTATGTGGCAGCCATACTTAAAGGGTAACTAAAGTAAAAAAAAACTAATTTAGATTTATTCTCAATAAAAGATAGTTTTATGGTTGTAAACACAAAAAAGACATACCCCCTCAACCAGACCCAGGTACACACAGCTACAGATCTACTTATCCATTTGGGGGCAGCCATATTTAGGGTAACTAAAGTAAAAAAAACAAATTAGATTTATCCTCAATAAAAGAGTTTTATGGTTGTAAACACAAAAGACATACCCCTCAACCAGACCCAGGTATACACACACACTGATCTACTTATCCTACAGTGGCAGCCATACTTAAAGGGTAACTAAAGTAAAAAAAAAATGATTTAGATTTATCCTCAATAAAAAATAGTTTATGGTTGTAAACACAATAAAGACATACCCCCTCAACCAGACCCAGGTACACACACCTACTGATCTACTTATCCATTACTGTGGAAGCCATACTTTTAAGGGTAACTAAAGTCAAAAAAGCAAATCTTGATCAATAATCAAAAAACTTTGTTTTTTTAACTCTCAACCCGACACGGGTACACACACCTACTGATTACTTATCCATTACTATGGCAGCCATACGTAAAGGGTAACTAAAGTAAAAAAAACTAATTTTGACCAATCATCAAAAAAGTTAGTATTTAATCCCCCAACTGATATGAATAACACACACCAAAATGACCTACCTTTAATGCATGTGACATATTTGAAGAGTAAGTAAAAAACAACAATGTCCTCTTCATTGACATTATTGAGTTTTAAAATCTGCAGCACAAACACACAAATTCCCTTCCAAAATGCGGTCTTTCAAGCCAAATTCAAAGTTTATATTTAAACTTTCCCTTTCTAGTTTCTACTGATTGGCTGTTGGATGGGTCAAACATGCTCAGATCTCTACTGAGCAACTGAATCAATCCAGGCACTGGGTCAAGGGCAAGACCATAACGGTCTCTACTAGGGGTCCTGCAAGTCAGTATTTCGGTTGCATTATTTATACACAAGACAAAATGCTGAATGGGCAGGGGAAGGGGTTAAAATTAGCACATTTTAACTGATAAGAACTTTGTATGATAACCGGGGGGGAAGAAGGGGGAGCAAACAGAATTAGGTACAAACAAAAAAAAACCTACTGAACCCATTCTTCCATTCCTGTGGCACCCATACTTAAAGGTATTAAAGTAAAAAAAAACATCATTTATAATCCAATTTAAACAGGCTCGATACTCCGTCTCTGGTGTAAATCTCCCGACACTCGATTCAAAACTGCATTTTGACTATGGTAAATCCGAACAGAGATTTGCTCACAGTCGATTTTATGTCATCCGTTCAGCATACCCTGATCGGTATCGTTCGTAACCCTTGAGACGTCATGGTTGCTTTCGCTAACTCTCAAATGTATCATTCACTAACCCTCTCTAGTGTATGTTCCATTTTTGCTAACCCTCAAATGTAGCCTTCGACCTTTTCGGTAACCCTTGATGACGTTTGTTTCCTCATCCTCGAATATAGCCTTTGATCTGTTCAGTACCCCTGGCTCAAATGTTAATCTGGTTAGTTTTCCGCTAACGCCATCGAATGTTGCCTTCGACTTCGGTAACCTGCAATAATCATTTGTTTCCCTAACCTCCAATATAGCCGGCGTCGACGTTCGGTAACCCTCAAGTGTAGTCCTTTGATTTCAATAACCCTCACGGTATAGTTTCTATTTTCGGTAACTCCTCAATGTTAGCATCAGTAACCCTCGAATGTAGGATTGCCAGAACCCGATAATTGCCCTAACGTGGGAAAAAAAGTGTTTAAACCAGGTTTGATGACAGGTTCATGTTCTCTCCCACTCCAACCAGTTTCCCATGTACCACAGCCATTTAATTTACAGTAAGTTACCCTTTGTTATTTTTGTGTGTCTAATTGATCTCAACTTTTGAACTATTAGCTCCCTATTGACCTTTAAAGAGTTTTGTCTTCCGAACTTTTACTGAAGTTGTGAAATGAACGTTCAGCAGCATCTCTAATTATTAACTTTCAGTTCCGAAACATACCATTGGCAGCCATCTGATTCTATCCAAGACTAAACCCACATCACACACCTATGTAACTTGATTTCCACAACTCAATGGTGGAGATAGAGTCTTGACAGTGGAGGTCGCTCCAAGAATTTTTGACTTTAAAGAACAAACTTCCAATGCGATTCGGTTGCCCAATTGTTGGCTGTGTGTTAGCAGCAAACTACTTCGGCCAGTGGTCCTGAAAAGCTGATTCGGGTGGATCCCGGGGTCCTTTGGACCTCAAAGTTCTTAATGGTTCACTATAGTCAGCTCCCCCCACTTATCTGATCCATAAATGTAGTACGATAGCGCTCCACTGTTAAGGAGATCCATGTGTGCGAATTAACGGCGATCTAGACCTTGCCTGCAAGCCTAATAGGGCCTTTACAACTGGTCGGACCGCTAGTAATGACACTGCCCCCGATAAGTAGTCAGCACATAAATTATGAGAACTTATGGATTACCAGAATTTAGGGTAAATGATTCTCTCATTGTGGCAAGGAACCTCGCCCCTCCCCCTATTCAGTCAAGTCTTATGACATCACAGCGTAATGACTGCAACTTTCTTCTGCTGCCTTCTCTACACATGCTCACGATTCCTATTCCAGCTCATTGTGCTGGAAGGAGGTGGGCTGCAACCTCTCTCCAAAAAGGGAGATAACGAGATTTAACATCTGGTTAAAAAATCTGTCGATAAGTGCTAAAATAGTCAGTGTTTGGGATTATGGGTTGGATCCAACCTTAGTTTAGTTTATTTTCCTGTATACATTTCATTTTTATATTTTTACGTATTGGTTAAGAAAACTGCCTTGAAAAATAATGGGGAAAAAAATGATTATCCTATATAAATAGCTGTGAAAATGGTACCAGCCATATAAAGATTCTGTTAGTTGCTGACCTCCATAATCCTATACATATTTCAAAACCAAGATACAATTTATTTTAATTATATACTGTAGTAATCAACATTTTTCAAACATATGCTTCTAATACATTGATGATAACATAGTTAGGCACCAATAGTAACTGATGAATAGCTATGCTCCCTTTATAAGATATCTCAACCCTGTAGTTTGATCCCAATGGGAACAAACAGTAAAAAATATCCTTATAATTGGCATGCTTCTACGTTGTAGCGCGACAATTATAACCCACAACGTGCTGCTTCAAACATTTTCACACGCATCCCCCGCCGTGCCTGCAGATGAAACTCACAGCTTTCCATAACACCCACTGTAATAACACCATAACTGCTTCACAGCTGGTGTTAGTAACACGTAAGTCCAAACGCTGCTTGGGCGGAGTCAGAATGACAGAACCACATGCAGTGGGAATTGTATGATAGCTAGAATTGTGTTACAAGTATTAAAGAAAGAGGGGGACTGTAAGGTTTGCATTCTAGCTACTGAGAAGGGGTGGATATATTGAAAATGTACTCCTATTGTAAATGATACCAAATTGGAAGTTTCTTTACTTCGAAGTTCCATGACCATTACAAAAAGGCTCTTGTACGTAATGGAACTCTTTGATACTTATATAACCTTATTATTTACAGTAGGGGTCCATTATTCAAATGTTTTGTATATCCTAAACACATAACCTTTTTGTTATAATTCTGTAACTCTTCTTCCATTCTCAGGCACATATTCAATAGTATTTTTTTTCTTTTTCCAGAAGACCCTACAATTTATTACACTCCTTTCTATATATACAAGTTTTTCTTATTGGTGCCAGTGCCATCTATGGGTTATTGCTGTTTGTTCTGTATCTGAGAAGACACCTTGCTACCTCGAAGAAAAGAAAAAAATAATTCTCAATAACAACATCTAACATGCAAATATTAATGTCGCTTAAAATACCACCATAAAAAAATAAAATAATACCCCTCTGAATGTTTTGCCTAGAAATTGCTTGTTTAAATGATATATCACTTACATTAATTTTCTAAGTTTTGTTTCATTGTTCTAGAAATATGTCCTAATGCATTTAGTTACTGTATATGATTCCATATCTATGTACCGGGGCATAACTAGCATAGTAGATTATTGTCCTCTTGCCAGTGAACCTATTTTTAAATATTTTGTTTCCTTGCGTGAATAGGGAGTTTACAAACCTTGATGGAAATGTTATTTTTATATTACCCTTAAGCCTCACCCAGCATTTTTACACACTTTTGTAAGTCATTACAATTTAATTTAAAAAATTCACTTTGAGACATCTGCAGAAATGTTTAATTTGGTAAATGTCAGCAGTCTTCAAACATGTCTTTCCTAAATAACCTTTTTTAAAAATGTATTATTAGCAATCTTTGTTTTTACCTGTTTGCCTGGTTATAGTACACAAATGGTTTGATACTCTGAAATGGTGCAATATACTTTTCTAAAATAATGTGTGTGTGTATTATTCCATTTTGTTGCCATAATTAACTTCATTAACTTGGAAATGAAAATACTAATGCACGAAATCCTCTCTTCTTTCATTCAACATCAAAATGTGGAGAGGTGTTGCCAAGTGTAGCAGGGGTAATTGCTTTTTAAAACTTTTCTACGCCTGCAACATTAGGTTTTAGCGTAATTGTATATGTATAAACCAGGTGTGCACTAAAGAACGTAACTAAAATATAATTATTCCTTGTATTGTGAACTAAACATTCATCTCTTTTGTTAAAGTGTGAATGAACTTTATTTAAAATGGTTTTGCCAAGGTTCTCCCAGGAAACCAATAAAATATTTCTGAGATGCATACCAGAGACAACTGAAACATATCACATTCCCTATATTATAGCAGCTGGAGACTCTATTGAGATCTCTGTGCCTTTAAGACTGAACACAGCTTAGATCTGGGCTGGGAAACCTTGTTTCTCTGCAGCTGTTGTTTTAAATACTCCCTTAGGATGGTAGAAGTTGCAGTTTAGCAAAAATCTGAAAGTTGGTGTGTGTTTTCTTCCTGTCTGCAGGCTGTATACCAAAATGCATTTCATTCTAAAGAACATTTAACAGCAATACACTGGAAAAATGTAGCACAATTTATGATCAAGAGCACATTTTATAGTGTGACTTAGGGAATAATTGGTGCACAACATAAATTAGGCAGATTCTACAGTGCTTGGTGCTTTATACTACTTTTATTGGTTTCCTAAAGGGATGTCCAGCCTGACAAAAAAGTTAACTTAGAAATGTTAATCACCCCCAACCTCACTTTCGCTTTAATCTATACATTTCAAAGATACCCCTGAAGGACTTACCTGACCCGTTCCCTTGCCGCCTGGGTGCTGCCCCCTGCTGGGCCGATAGCCTCTCTACTTTCCTGGTCGTGGCTGTCAGGCAATTGGGCTTGAATGTCACATCACGCCTTTACTGACGCTGCAACCAGGAAGTGGCAGCCACAGCAGAGGAGGAGTGGCGAGGGAACCGCGTCAGTGAAGGACTTCAGGGACATCTTTGCAATGTATAGATAATGCAAAAGTGGGTTTGGGGGGTGATTAACATTTGAAGGATGGACATGCCTATATATAATTCCAATATTTAAAATGGCAGTTGTTCAAAGCCTTTTAGTTACAGATCTGTGAGTTTAATAGTGTTGGGGACAATACTGTAACAGTTTGATGCAGGACAAACGTGGTATTGATGAGTAGGTTGACCTAGATAGATGTATGTCTTTATTTAAACCTCAAAAGTATATTGTATTGCCACAGTGTTTTACATGCGGCTTTGAGTCCTTTAGGAGAAAAGCGCTTTACAAATGTAGTTGTATTATGTATTGTATTTTTACAACTGCACGGTATTCTGACATCTGTTGTAAATCAATGATTGTGGTGCTTGCTGAGTATTTTTCCAGCCTTGTCAGTATTATAGGACAATGTCATAAAAAATAAACAAACAATGCACTGTTTCCAGTAAAGGTGGTAATTTTCAGCCATGTTGTTCAAAGGTCATTACAGATGTAAGGACCAGTGGTATCATGTTATATTTTATTAAAAAATGTTAGAATATTACTTCATTACACTGACATATATTAGTTAATTTTCACTTTTGCACATTTGCACCTACGGGAAAAATATCTCCAGACTTCCTATAATCAGTGTGAATATCCCTTGTTTAGTACATGTTGACCTCCTTTGCATTTGGCATTGTCCCTCTTTATTTTATGTTTCCATTTCAATGCCCTCTCTGTAGGGTGTTGTCTCTCTCGTTCTTCCTTTCTTGTTTTCCTTGCTCTCCCATTAGTAGATAGGCTGTATTGATTTTTTTTTTCTTCAGCAAAAATCATCAGCAAAGAGGTAATTATATGGGACTGCTTCAATTTCTTAGTACCAGAAATGCTTGCGTTCCATGTGGTCTATGGTAGACGGGTTTAATACCATAAAAAAATTGGCATTAAAATAAACGAAAGGCTTTTTTTTGTTGATTTGCTTTCATCCAAGGTAAAAAACATTAAAAAGTTCTTGACCTATGTAGGTCTATGCTTGTTAGGCAGTTTTTTTTGCAATATTAACTTAAGAAAATCATAGCACTAAAGACTGGGCACACAAATAAGTGTCAAAATGAGATGTGTGTAAAGCGTGCAAAACTTCCCTCACGGCTCTCATGTTGCTGGAAGACACAAAAGGCCCAATCTTGCTTAGAGTAAAGGAAGTTAAGTTATGCTTATTCATTTATTTAATTCATGCAAGCTTTCCATGGTTTTACATGTTCAGTTGGGCAGGCATCAATAAAATAAAATTATGAATTAATGAAGCAACCAGACAAATATCAAGTTTGCTACACTTGTAAATCACAAACTTAAGTTCCAAATTGAAATGTTTAGGTCCTGTTTAGTATTATCAGAGATTTATACTGCAAAGTAATGAATGTGAAAATTCATGTCCATTTTTTTGATCAGTCCCCTATTTCTTTAGATGTTCAATCTGAAAACTGCTTATATTTCAACTTAATATCATACACTCTTTCTGCTTGTGTGCAGTTTTGCTGCAACTGAAAAGTGACAGTGGGATGTGTGAAATGCATGATGGAGGGATTCCACATCCCAGTGCTGATTAAAAGTTATAGCTTAGCATGCTTGACTTCTCAAAAGTCAGTAAGATGCAAGGAGGAGTCTGTTACAGGGCATGTCACCCTTAAAAATTGTTTTTGATATGATGTTCCCCCAGTCTGGTAGCCCCAACCGCATGGTTTGTATTTTCCAAAAGCTCCCCAAACTCTTACTTACCTCCCCTCATTCCTCCGCTGCACTCCGGCCCTCTGCTTGCGAGAATGCAAGCAAAGGGGCGGGAACCGGCAGTCGTTTCTGTGATTGGCTGAGCGGCAGCCAATCACGGACGCGACTGCCGGTCATTCAGTGCACTGAGGAAAGAGAGAGGTAAGTAAGAGTTTTGGGAGCGTTTGGAAATACAAACCATGGCGTTGGGCTGCCAGACATGGGGAGCAGCATATTAAGGGGTTTATGCTAGGGGGAGAGATAGTAGAATGGGAGGGAGAGGGAGGGAGGGGGATGGAGGGGGGAGAAGGGCTGCAGTACGCATGACAAATATCTACCGGAGGCCAGGTAGCAGGCAGAGCCCTGCTAGCCTCCTGTGGACAGTTTTTGGACTTATGGGGGGTCTACAGGAGAACCCTATGGAGCTGGATGTGAGGTAAGGATTACACTACCTACATGGTGGGGCCATTCTGGGGGGGATTATAGTTTTGGGGTGGACATGCCCTTTAAGAGTGGGATTTGGGAATCATTTAGGCCTGAGCAAAATAAGACTACCAACTTACATGTATTTATTATATAATTAAGAATAGGCAAAGCCATTTTTGTGGAAAAGTTGCCCTTTAATTTCTAAATAAAGACCCACTAGTGTGAACTCAATAAATCTTTTACCCCAGGTGACAGCTCACATAAGTTGCCCATGATGTATTAGACTTTCCTCAAGACTCTATTGTGCATTTCAAAAAATCTCCCATCCGATTACTTTGCAACCAATGTTATGGATTGATCCAACACTATTGGCCTATAGCACTCTGTATAAATTTTATCAGAGTGCTATAGGTCTTTTTCTCGCTTCTTTACATTACTGTTTTTACCTATTTAAGCACTGGCCAAACTTTTGGTTATATACTATGTCTAGTGCCGGATCTAACTTCATGATTGATCACCACACTATCTTCCAGGAACATCACAAGGTATTAAAAAGCCTTTTTGTCCTGTTACTTTTGATAATGACTTTTGGGTTAGATCGAACACTGAATTTATGCAACATCAGGCAAAGGTATGGTCAAATAACCTTTGAATGATAATGAGACAACTAGTAGCAAACATTGTATAGAAAGACACCTTTTGATACCCAAAGCCTCATTAAATTGTGTGTGAGAAAAATTCCAAAACTTTCCTATGACAATAAAAAAGAGCATGCTAATTTCAAACTTCATTCAAGTAAATACATACTGTATATATTGTTAACATTGTGCTTATGTTTCCATGAAACTAAAGGGTGGATTGGTTGTGTATATCTGTGTGGGTTTGGGGGTTATGTTTTTTGCTTTATGACCATAAAAGTAATTCCAAACTCGATGTAATAGATACTTTTTATTGTTGAGCTTTGTTTTGCGCTTTTAGGGACTTATTTTTTTTGAAATCATTTGTATGTGTGTTGTATTTTGCTTATGTGTGTTTAGTCAGAGAAAACCATTTCATTGAAAGTGGCAGTTGGGCTTAAATTAAATTTTTCTGAAACCTGGAATGTTTGCTTTTGAAATTTCTACCATGGAAAGTCAATGGGTAATTACTTGGAAATGTTTTCATGGATTCATTACCAGAAGACAGCACACCTCCTGCATATATGCCCTACGAGTCAGCCTCTATCCTTAAAACTTGGGGAGGCGTAACAGTCCAAATGGGTGGAATAAAGGAAAAGGAATAAAACAGTAATTTGTCTTTTTGAACGCAATTAATTACCAGTGAACTCCTCTTTCTCTCCAGTGGATGAGAACACTGTGCATTCCCCTAATCCATTGACCACAACAGGGCTTTCTTAGAACCTAACAAAAGAAAAAAGGGGACAAGCACAAGCACTTTAACTACTTAACAAAAGGTTAGTGGGACCTTAAGACCAGAATTATGGCTACTGTGCGTTTTGCAAGACACCCTTTCAGCCACTGCTAGCAATTCAATATCACTTTGTGGCAGTTTTAAAACATGACTATATAATGCCAGCTTGTACTGTAGCTGGTGTTATAGTCACGCTACGACAGTAAATCCCAATCAATTGTGCAAATCAACCCCAACATTTCCAAGTTCATACACCCAACTGGAAGGACATGGATATAGTAGCACATTGTTTTGCTTAACTCCTTGTGTATTACTATTAACTTTGCTGTATGTTTATTATTTATTTAAATCATAAATTGTGTTGTGTTTTTTTGCAGGGTAGGGGCTTATTTAATAATCATTTAAGAGGTGCAGAATTTTTCCTGTCTGTTGTGTATAGTACAATTGTTCGATAAAATTGTCCTGTTGACCCAATAGGGGAAAAAAGTACGATGTACATTGGCCACACACAAACCCCAAATTGTACGATATCAGGAAACCCCACTACTGACTACAAATGAGAAGCTCTGTGCCAACCAACCATCTGCACTATCAATATACATTTGGGCCCTTTACCAATAAGACTAACTTTTTTCGCTCCAGCTATCTGTATTACTTCTATCTGATTCCTGTGTAATAAATTTGGCTTATTAGTAATAGGACCTATATGTTTATGATTAAGGGGTCTGTGCCAGTATAAAATTTGCCAGTGACAACCTTAAATTAATATCAGTATTAAAACTTTTACAGCTGGATCTGGAATTCTATTTTGCATTTTGTACATGTAATCTGTCTGTTAGCATCAACTCTATCTTACTTTGGGATAACGCAGGCGAACTTTTAGGATTAGAGTCACTGATTGCAGAGATAGTTGGGTTTCTACAATCTAATGAACTTCTCTTTTGTCTGATTATCCTCCAGCCAAGTGCTTCCAATCACATGGTGAGACAGAGGCTAGCCAGGACTAACCTAATTACCTTTGATATATCTAATGGGATGAGGGTGTAATAACACTTAAGCTCCTTCCTGTTTTAAGGACCGTATCCTATTGCCTTTGAGTTTTCCTATATAACAATCAACACAAAAAAAGACAAATTATTTCCTTTTGTATAATTACAAGTGCAATCTAGTAAGTGTATTCACATTTGGAAAGATGTATTTTCTAATCTATTATTTTAAAATAAAAATGATATGCTTGGTTAGTAAGTATACAGTGAATGAAAATGTACAGTGCTGTCATGTCAGGATATATTTACTATATTTTGATTTGCCTTATTAGCTTTTTGAAGATTTATACAATACACTGGTTTATGATATTAGTTTATTTGAAGAAGCTCATATGATTATAGGCTGGGGTACACCAAGAAGATTTTTAGGCCAACTGACCAATATTCCCTTACATCGATCATTTTCTTCATACATCACGAAATATGTCACAGTAGCATTAATAGTAGTACAATGTTATCTTAATTTAATTAATAACAATACTCCCATTTGGTTGCTGTTGTAGTTTCCTGCTGTCCTCATTGGGCACTCTGGGGGTGGTAGATCTTGGCTGGCCAAGGCGGTAGTTGCAGTCTGGAGCAGAGCTGGGTGGAGCTTGGAATGGCCATGCTCACACTCTCCACCATCTCCAGACTTTACAGTATGTGTTTCAGTTAGCAAGTTTGCTCTCTGCACAAGATTTTGTAAATACGTTCTCTTCAATTCAGCTTTTGATTTATAAAAATTATTGTCAATGCTGAACAAATTGAGAAGCTGTCAAACCATTTGAATAGGCAGTTGGGTTTCTGGGGATTAGAATGTTATAACTTAAAAATTTTCTTTTTATTGTCCCACGACAAAAGTGGGGAGTTTGTTGTACTGAATTTCGAAATGAAAATTCCATGAATCAGTTTCCACGGTCTATCTTTTTATGTCACCTTCTGAGGACAAGCTCATTGATGAGAACCTTGCACAGAGCTGGCCTCTAGTGTGATATATTTTTTCACAGCATTATTAAATACCTTCGCAGGGAGATTCAATATAAGTTCTTATCGTTTAAAATGGTGCTAATTTTGCCCTAACTAATCAGATCTTATTTAACATTTGTAAGCTTACATCTGATTGGTTGGGGCAAAAATTAGCACCATTTAAATAGAGACTTTTATTGAATAACTCTGATGATGCTGTGAATTTACCTTATGTCATATGAGGGATTTACTCAAGTAAAAGAACAAAAAGGCAATTGGGCAGTTGCAGCATCAGTTGCAGTGCCAGTTTTCCCATGCAAAACTCAACAACTAATGAATGATCATATAATACTAGGTATCACATTATAATCAAATGTGTTTGGCGGCTGACTAAAAATCAGTTTGCCCAGTCCATTTTGTTATTGGACAAGGTGGATATTTTTCTATGAAGGAATATTATGGTATAATTGGTTGATCATACAATAATATTGTTATGTGTATGTTATGGCTTCCATGTTAAATATCCACAATAGGTTATGCTATCAAAGTACATTAGCAGTAACACATATTAACGTATTTTGGTTGATCTCAAACACAAGATTTGGAGAATGCTAATAGCAGGAGTGTTACAAACTAGATTATAAAAATTATGCAGTACTTAACATTAATACTAAAAACAATAAGTTAACCATGTGTTAATGCATGTTTGTGTGTTGTTATGCTTTTTGACAATGAAGACTATTTCTGCAATCTGTAATTGTCTGATATCATCATTTTTGTGTTCTACATCTTATAATATCTGCAGGCAGAGTTTCCGAGCCACATGTACTTAAGCTGGTTTATCGAAGCGCTCCATCCTGTCTCCCTCTGAGAGTGATGATTCAGGTTCTTGTAAACTGACACATGGGAGGTGGGAAGCCTACTAGGTAATAAATAAAATGTATCTGTAGGAGATTTTATACCTTCATTACATTTAAAGGCAAACTGCATCAAAATGAAATTTTTTCCTGTTCTGCAGTAAATAATTCCTATAGTATATATGTACTGCATAAACCACAATAATCACAGACCCTACTAAGAGATAAGCCTTGTTCAAATATGTAGCAAAAAATTGGGGCCATTTAATATTGTGCCTTTGTAATATGTTTTGCAAAGGGCGGAAGAAATATCTCCCAAACTTTATACTGAAACAAAATGAAAGAACATTAGGGGCCATATTCTTAACTGTTAACATTCCCAGTACTCAGGGGAGTAACCGACAAACAAACCAGTAAACAGGACTTTCGGCAAATCCTCAATCCGGAAAAAAATACCGTTAGTATCAGTCTTTGCCCATGATAAAGTGCAGATTATTAGTTTGTGCATAGTAAAAATGGATGAGTCCAGTTTTTCTGCAATCTTTACTGATGTCCTGCCAAACTGTACTGTAAGGCTGGGTACACATGGAGGGACTATTTGTGCTCACTACGAGCAAGTGTGCGGCCGGGAACATGTTGTGGGTCTCTGCAAATTCGGGGAACCACACGATCGATCGGGATTTTCCAATGCGTCCGGGCGATCGAGGTCGTCGCGGCCACCACCCACACCAGGAGATATTTTCGCCCAACCAAAAGTACCGTGAATTGGTTGCTCACCAAAAATATCTTCTGGTCTGTACCCAGCCTTAAAGTATGTGTACAAATGATAACCATTGTATTACTTTAAACTAAATGAAATTAATTTTCTCTAGGCTTAGAAAACTTTGTGGTGGGATTTATGTTGATTTTCTGTAAAACTTTAGTTATAAAACAGCGTAATTCACTGCTACACCCTCTTAATTTTTTGTGGTTTTCTGCACTTTGTTATTATTTTTACTTTGGTATTTATAAAAAGACCAGAGTTTTTTCTGTGTAATTTATACAATAGAATTTGTCAGTCTGTATTGTAACCTGTCCATGAGGTTCAGGTTATACATATAAATGCAGAAGGACAGTAAAAGAGCTCTCTTTCCCACAAGCCTAGGATGATGTTTCAATTCATACTCTGCACTGTCTCTGTCAAAGACATGTGTCATAGCCCCACCCCCAAGAATCAATATTTTCTAAAGCTAGTACAGACCTGCAACCATTCTCTGTGCTTTCCTTTGCCTATGGAAAGCAGTAGGATCACAGGGCATGCTCAAGCCAGTGGTGAGGGGTGGAGAAATGGCACTAATAATGTCACAGCTCACAGTGTAAGCAGGAAGCCCCACCTTTGCTTTACTTGGATAGACTGCAGCTAGAAGCATTACCCCTGAGTCATCTAAAGGTAGGGTGCTCTATATAGAGAACACTTGCATGAAGACCACAGTTTCCATTTATATTTTCATTGCTTTGCTAAATTTTCACCTGGGAGGTTCAAATATATAACTACAGTTTGGTATTTGGGATGTTTAAGATGTTTTTTTTATCAGCTTGGAATTTACATTTGTATCTACAATTGGCCAGATTCACCGTGACCACAGTGGTTTAAAGAGCAGTTAATTCTGAGAATGTAAAATTCAGAATAAATGTATAAATTCAGAGACGATTCCACCAAAAAGCTAGAAAATTCACAACAATATCTACAGAAGAAAAATTAAAGGGAAAGTTCTGTGGAGAATATCATTATTATTCTTTGTTTATATTATGCTACCTATACATATTCTCTACCATTTGAAAATCAATTGAATTGTCACTCCTTGCTCTACTGAGCAACTGAATCAACCCAGGCTCTGGGTCAAGGGCAAGACCATAACCATCTCTATTAGTGGTCCTGCAAACAGGAAGTCAGTATTTCAGAAGCATTTTTATACACAGACAAAATGCTAAATGGAAAGGTTAAGAGTCATTGGGATAGAGAAATACTGGTCTTTTTTTCTTAAATGTTAGTATTTGCACTAAACTCTCCTATAAAAAATTCTGCCTTATTTAATCTGCCACACGCGTGAAAAAATAAAAATTTTAATTCTGCCAGTAATTTGCAATGATCCACATATAATTTATACTCTTATATACACCACTGCTCTATAGGGAATTGTTTGATTTGCCACACCTGGCACAATTGTTATTGGTTCCCTTTACATTAGTAAAGGGAGATAATAATGATTGATGGAACTTTTCTGGACTGATGAAGTAAGTTTTGTTGGCATTAGGATTGTATTTTTTGGGCCATACAAACAGGCGATAATTAGCAAATCTGTTGAAATGCCCATGTGTTTGGCTACCTTAATCTCTTATCTCAGTCTAAAAAACTTGAATCACCATAAACAAAATATAAAGTAAAGGAATCCTCATCCATATTCACACACACCACCAACAGGTAAAATCTTTGTCATATTTATTTACTTTTCAAGTTAACTAAAATTTATTTAATAATATACTTTTACCATAAAAATTCAATTTTATTGTACTTAGGACAGGGTAGCATAGAAAAAAATATATCTTTTTAGTATGTTTGTGTGTTTAGAAGTCCAAGAGCTTTGGATTTCTTTTATACTATCATCTAAAATGATTTAAAAACCAGTCAATGGGTCATTTACCTGAAAAGCATAACGTGGAAGATCCTAACTCCTCTTCGCCTAAATCGGTGATCACTGACTGTGATATAGAGGAATAACAGATGTGTACTGGGCATTGCATTAGGCTAATTCATCTGTTTATATATCTGTTCTGGAATATCTTTATCTTAGTTCCGCTGTTGTCTGTCTTCATTCTATTTGCATTTTTCAAGGAGATCACTTCAGGAGGTAAATGTTTGCACATATTTATTTTCTATTTTTAGAAATATTGTTAGCTCAGAATTTAATGTAAATCACTTGTTTCCTGCTAATGCATCTGCCAATGCCTATACTACCATTAGTAGATACATTGCTCCACATGCGGCAGTTAACTATTAGACACACTCTGCCAACAGGACTGGTTTGTATATAGTCATGCAGCATGCACTTCAAATAATTTCTTGTCAGCTGGCACCATTTTATCTTCCTACAGAGAAACTAAAATAACATTCAACAGAGGGCTTGTGAGAGCACTCCTTTACAAATTACAATTCATTTACCAGAGCTGCTTTGTAGGAATATATGCCAAACTACAAAAAGGTGTAGTACTTAAACCTGGTCCATTTATTGGAGGTCTAATGTCTTTGATTGCCCTTGATGCAAAAGCTGGGCTCACACATATAGATTTATAGTAGATGACAGACAGATTCCATTGAAAGCTGTCAGATTCCATTGAGAAACCACCCAAGGAAATCAGTCCTGTTCATTCTGTGGTTACCTTGGTGTTTATACCATTTGCACAATCACAAATACTTTATTACCATATAGAGCTATTTAATGTGCATGATCTTTTGTTTGGTCAGATCAGTAGAACTTCGGCAGAAGGTAATTGTTTACAGAAATGTTTCAATACCCCCTCATTAGATGGCTCAGCTTTCCCCCACACACTCAAATCATTAGTGTAGCAGGGAGACCTCTGTTTCCATTGACATGCTCACCCGTGAGTGAGAGACACACGTGAAGACTCCAATATGTTTTTCTTCAGAGAAATATTTACCTGAATTCTGTATAAGTTACAAACAGGGATGTACTGGAGCTTCGTCCATTAGGTCCATGTTCCAATGTTGTCAGTTTAAATACAATAAAACTAGATTTTGATATTAAAGGAACACTAAAGGCAAAAAAAAAACTATTTGCCATTCGTTTGTATTATTCACAGGGAGGTGAGAATGCTTATTGCTTAACCTGGAACTTCCTCCGCCACCTCCACTGCAAGCTGCTCCTTCACTGAACAGCTATTCTCTCCCAATCGCGCACCCTATCTTTGTATTGGCGCGCATGCACCTAAGATAGGGCGCGCGGTCGGGACAGAGCGGCTGTCAGTGGAGGAGCGCTGCGAGTGTATCGCTGTAAGTAAGTTCCAGGTCCCCCGAGCGTAATATTATTCACAGGGAGGTGAGAATAAGCATTCTCACCTCCCTGTGAATAATACAAACGAATGGCAAATAGTTTTTTTTTGGCTTTAGGGAGTTTAGTGTCACTTTAAACTTCTGAGGTTCCTTGCCAGAATTTCGGATTTGACCAATGAAATTCTGAGATGAACCTGGACTGTTTCTGTGATTCCTCTGTAAGAACAAACCACATTGGGGTAAAGGGTCACAGCTTTATTATTCTTAGGACAACCAATCTGTTATTACTGCAGCTGGTGTACTGACAATCAGCTTAAATATCCCATAAAACCAGGAATCTCCTGCAAGTAGAAAACCAAGAACTTCTACCCCCTCTCCACCATAATTCACTAAAAAGCATTACATCTCGAAACATTTGTGCAAAGTACCCTACTAAAGCTGTGACACAATATAGGAAGAGCAGAATAAAAAAACAAAACAGGTACACATATAAGATCACATCATACAAATCTTACTTGCACAACATAAGTCTCATTCCCGCACTTCTACCCTTTCCTTTGTATCTGTATGTTACCCTCCTAATTAGATTGTAAGCTCTACCGGACAGAGACCTCCTTTATGGCAAGGCTCTAGTACTTTTATTTATTTATATAATTTATATATTTATGAACTGAACTATTTATGTCATTGTTCCCCTGTGTATTTTGTTATTGTACATACATACATACATATCTAACATTAAACACTAGGAGGAAAGAAACTTCTACTTTGGTATCTACTACACAACTACACCTGCTAACAGACTTTTCTAGGGAGGCCTCCAAGGAAACTAAGCCAATTGGGAAAAGATTGTGAAATCTGATATTACTCACATCGTTTGATCATCTATGGCCATGGTAAAACAAAGCTTTATGTTATCTGCTGTGACCATTAAGTTTCATACGCTTACCACGTACATCGTCTTTCATTATTATCAAATTGTCACCAATAGTGTTGGGCCATGTAGGGATGAAGCTTATTTTATAAGCTTCTAAAGGATTTCAAGGAAATGTGGCAATTTGGGACACATGATTGTTACAAATGATCCTTTTATCCCATGGTTTCTTATGAGTTAGTATGAAGAACAGATTTGGTTAGAATGCTTCCATATTGTCTAAATATAGCTGCAAAATATGCAAGCACTATTTTATAGTATAATTTATGACTAATTAAAATATAAATTTTAGAAGAATTTCTAATCTACAATAATATGCTTTTAGGCTATATATTATATTTTTGAAACCAGAATATTTAAGTTTGAAACTAGAGACTGCCCGATTGATTGTCTTAGAAAGTAATCTTAAATCTGCTGAGCTGACAGCAATATAGTCATGAATCTTGTCTGCCAATACGATAAATGGCGGCATATCTTGTTTGGCTGATTTCTACCACACAGAGATCATCAATCCCCCCAAACACCACCTGCTAATAACACAAGAGTAAATAGGTTGGGGTTGCACTATCAGGGGTCCAAAAGTTCTATGTAATGAAAATTTAAGATTTAGTCATTGATAGGTTGATCAATATTATGGGTTAAAGCAAACTAAGCTATTCTACATACACAATGAAGTTCAATATTAACACTCAAAAGCACTAATAGTAATCCAAGCTCAGCTTATCGTTCCAGCATACTGCTTCCACTGCTGACAACCATAAATACCAAGGTACTCCCATTAAACACTGTAGTGTTAACCTTGTCCAATTAAATTAAAAGTAGAATTTAACTTTAACTTAATGTCATTCCATAGAAACAAAACCCAAAACAATTAAGCAAAATGAAATGATTTTGATCTAATCTACTTAGTAGAGGTACACACAGTATAGTAATGTGATTGAAGATGGGGTAAAAACCCTCTGGAGACGAGAGCTCATTCACACTAGAAAGTGACAGAAACGCACAGCTTTGTATCCTTTTTTGCTAACATTTGTATCATTTTTTCACAATGTGTATTCCATAGATTTCTATAGAAAATGCAAGAAAAACAGACAAATGCTGCATGCAGTGCGTTTTTAACGGACGGAACGGAACGGAATATAACGCAGCAGGTGTGAACGATATTATGAATCCTATGGGGTTTTACTTCTGTCCATTGTTTTTTAAACGCACCTGCGTTTGAAAAACAGATACAAACTGATGTAGTGTGAACGACCCGAGCTAAATAAAAGAAGGTGACCATTTGGTGCTATGCTCACAATTAGGAACACACCAAAAACTCCCAAGATACGTTTTTAGCAAAAGGTATTTTAAGATCATTTCTCAAAGGAATTATATATTCCTTTTTGTTCACAATATGGACTTTGTCCTGCAGAGGAAGACACGTTAGCCTGCTTATTTTGAACTGACGTTTTCCTACTTATTGCTTTTTTAAATAAGGGTAATGATATAAAGGTATTTGCATTTTCCTGATGGTATTCTCATTTTATAAACCTGTAGACTATACAGTAAAGTGGGAGAGCCTTAAATCAAAGCCCTAGTCAATTTAATCTGACTCTGGCCTAAGGACTCAACGCAGCATAATGAAAGAAAAGGTTTATTTATAGGGGTGTTCATGTGCATCTGTTTACATTATATTTACTTTTAAGCTTAAAGAGCCCCCTCTCTTCCTTTAATAGTACTCAGTGAGGGTCTCAACCGCTAGGTACTCACCCCTAGGTCTTACCTTAATGCCTCAAATGAAGCCTTCAAAGACATTTTCGGACAACCCCCCTTTATTTCTTGGCTCTCAAACATGAAAGATGCGCTCCTTGAAGAATACTTTTTCCTATTGATCAGACCTGCAGCTTCATAAAGCTGAATTAGCAGGGCTTATTTGTAGAAATTTAAATTAGACCCAGGGGTGAGGACACCAGGGTACAATTATCTGGGGAGGGGGGACTTTCAAGGCTAACATTGCCCTTTAAAATGTTTGGAGCCCCTAACAATGTGTATGTATCTGAAAATTCTTATCACGTACAGAGTAAACAGTCTCACATTTATGCAAGTTATTTGTATAGTGTTCTCTGTTCAATGTTAAGATCATTAGCATTTTTTAAAGAGGCTTTCAGAAGCTTGAAACACAGTGACAGTATGAAAGAGAATCGTGCCAGAGAGCTATGTATCAGAAATCAATGGCTAGAGGATGCACAGGCCTGTCAGTAATACAATCTCATGCTTACAGTGCAAAGTCTCTTCCTCTAGTGAATCTTAACAAGTGATCCTGTCATGCTATTACCAGAAAAAAGGTCCCGTCTGTCATTTCCCCCCATTTGCAAAGCAAATGTTAAATAAAACGGTTTAACACTTGCTATAATTCGTTTTATTCATTGGACTGTTGTTTCACATAACTTAACCCTAGCAACAAAGTACACTTTAGAAGGCATGTTAATAGAGAATGAATATCTAACAATTAATTAAGTTCAGGCGATTACCCAATGTAATTATGACATTTTCTGCTATGTATTTTCATTTTAGAAGCTGTCAAATATACTTTAAAGGGCACTTTACTGAAAAAATGACTTGGCCTAATCTTAGTCTATAATTGAATACATGTAGTAGCACTTACTCTGATTTGTGTGTGTTGCTTCATGCCTTCAATCCAGCACACATTTGTTTAGGAGCAGTATCCCCCTCCCTCTTTACCACTCCACTTCCATCTGACCTGACTTTTCCCCCCCCCAAACCAACTGTCAGCCTGCACACAGCATACAGCATTCCAACTGTCAAAACTCTGTCACCATTGAAGCTACAGTAAAACTACCATAGAAGAATAGTTTTTTGAGAGCAAGGAACTTGATTGACAGCTGAAATATAAGAAGTTTAAGATTGGATATCTAAAGAAATTATGGACAGATCAACCAAAAATGATACAGTGGTGGTTGGGACGAATTATAGTTTCCAGTTATGGTCAATCAAAAAAATAACCTATTTTCATATAATGCCCTTTAAAACTATTCTTATAACTGTTTCCCATGGTCCTTTGCTAGTGGTGATAAGTCACATTCAAGTCTATAAGTCTTTAAGGATTGTTATAAATAAGGATTTGGATCACATTGAGGTTTTACCAGAAGCAAAGGTATTGGACACGAGGAGGAGCAGCACCAGCAATATCATTTTTTAGGCAAATAATACATTTTGAAGGTTATAAATATAGCAAGAGTTAAGAGTAGATATACTGAAAAATTATATTGTCTTATCTTAGTTATAATTAAATACATGTAAACAGAATTTACTCGGAGTGTGTGTATTGCTGCATGCCTTCTATCCAGTATTTGTTTGGTTCAGCTCAGCATCGCCCCTCCATTTCTTAACTGACTCCTCATTTTATCTGGCATCTTTTAAGCTGAGCATGCTCAGTAAAAACTGTAGTCAGCACTGGGAGAGGGATTTACCCACAATGCATTTAATCCATACCACCTGTCGCCATTCCATTTACAGCAAAACTGCACACGAAGAGCTTATGACAACAAGGCACTTTACAGCTTAAATTAAGAGGCTTCAGATTTAGATTCTAAAAACAGGTAGTGGTAGGGGACTCCATTATAGAAAGGTGGATTGGGTTATCTGCCACCAAGACCCTACATGCCAAAAAGTGTGTTGCTACCTGGTGCTATCGATATGTGTGGATTGGGTAGACGTTATTGAGTGTTTCTAGGGATGACCCAGCAGCCTTGGTGCATTTAGTGCGCCATTGACAAAGTTAAAGGAGGAGATGAGATCCTGAGAGCTAGGGCCAAGTTAAAGGCAAGGACCTCCAGTAGTATTTTCAAAAAATGGAGGCACGGGAGTTTAGGAGTATTGCGTGTCTAAGAGGTTGGTGTAAGGAGGGGGATTTGGGTTTTTAGTAGGCATGAATGCACCTCACTGATGGTAGGGCTGTGTTGGGGGAGAAGATAACTAGAGGATTGGAGGAGATTTTAAACTATATTTGGGATAGGGTTCTGTCAATCTAACTGAGTTTTTAAAGCACAGGGTGTTAGCAGGCAGTAGATGGGCCAGTGGGGGGAAAGGTGGTAGGGGCTAGCATAGGGATAGGGAAGCACATACTTAAAAGTGTACAAATAAAATACAAAAATTTAAATCAAATTTAAATGTAAGTTTACAAGTGTGAGAAGCCTAGCTGTAAAAATGTAATGGGTATAGCAGAAACATGGTTAAATAAGTCTCATGGTTGGGCTGTAAATTTAGAAGGATACTATTTTATAAGGAGGAGTGGTAGAATTTACAACTGTGATCTTTGATTTACGATCCCCCATAAATTCCATTGGATTTTTACTACTGCGTGGTATTCTACGACTGGACGTACCTTAATTAATGAACATTTAAGGATACTGTCGTCTATTACGATAACACTGGTATTGTTAACTTACTGCATGTTTACAAATATGACCCAATGTTCCTGCACCTCTTGATAAATGCCTTGGCTTATCATTCTGTCAAATGCCTTATAATGTTATCTTCAATATAAAATTATATAAATAGTTAGCTATCAGTAGTTTATAGGTATCTAGTTAGATTTGTGCTTGTGTCATTTGCCATTCAGATCTAAGGTTACAGTAGGTGCCCATAGATTAGGAACATTAGGTAATTCGAGCAAGCGAACCCCGACTTGCAATCGCAAAATGAATGGGCCAGACAGGACTGCCTACAAACAAATGTCTATTTTTGTAACTCTACACCAAATTTAGTAGATCTTTAGTGAACCCTTTTTTTTAAATACTAAATGGGCTTACAAATGGAACTGAATGTTCCTGAGGAGCTAATGTAGGACAGGAGCAGGCAACTGAGACATGTTAAACAGACAAAATTTAATAACAGTTTCCAACAGGAAATACTATTTCTAGCTGGAGATGCTATTTTTTAGGGAGATTTGAGTAATTTTCCCCACATAGACCAACAAGACAAACATTCTGGTATGACATCAGGGACACAATTTTAACCGTTTCATTCAATTAGATCAGAATCTGATCTGTTTCTGTATAATAAGTTTCCGAAAAGCGTAGAAATGCTTTATGCATTGTTTGAGTTGCTGATTTACTTTCTAAGTTAACTGTTTTTAGATTCTCTCAAACTTCCCCACCTTGAGTCGCAAACTTTCCACAGTCACACCCTTGAAATCTGCGGAGAGATGGGGACTTAAGATGATGGAGAAGGATCCAGCTGAAGAAAGCAAACCTTGAAGTGGTAGCTAGGCTTAAAATATTTTTCTAATTTATTGAACTAACTGCTTTAATTAATACATTAAAGCAGCATCACAATGGGAAATAAACATGTAAAAAATTTAATTATGTTTATTAGGCTTCTGTTTTATATGTTTATTAAATTTTATTTTTCACTAGTTGCACTCTATATGTGTGCATGTATGCTATCCTTTTTTATATCTGTTCTATGTAATCAAGGCTGATCAGGCAAAAAAAAAAAAAACTTACTAAGCCACGGAACGGCTGATGGTAAACATCATGATAGTATTAATGTCGTATGAGATATCATTACTTAATAAAAGATAAATAATAAGAAATTAAGAAAGATTTTTGTTTTGGATGTCATTATTGATACTAATACGTTTATATGTAAAGTATTTTTGGAAAAAAAAGCTAGTTAATGGGAGAGACAGTTTCCGTTTTCTTTTTTCACATCCCAGGGGAGCAAATTATTGATGTGGGGACTTGTAGAAATCAAAAGTCAGGTAGGGATTGTGTAGGGCTAGCTAGGGAAAAACTGACAAAGTAGGTGCAGCTTGGCAGGGCTAGTTGGGAATAAACTGACAAAGGAGTGCACTTGGCAGGAGGGCAGGCCATTTAGCAGTTTGCCTGTAGCAAACGTGAGCATCTCCCCCTTGGTTTAATGAACAAATGGCAAGATTGCCTAAATATCCTGTAAGCAACGTGGTTACTCAATAAACACCAGACTTCCCATTAACATATAGGATGTCAATAATTACCTGTACAATGGTTTGTCAGTGCAAAGTTTATTAAAACTAAATATATAAATACTGTCACCAAATCAAAGCATCACCCTTAACAATATCTATTCTCCCTCCCACCAAACTAACCCTTATAAACCTAAAATAAAAACAGCTACAAATAGTTTCAAAATAGGGCTTGTACTCAGGAAAGAGGGGGGCAAATTTCATCTTATTAGTCACCTCTCATGTCCCGAGGGTTCCTCGGTGAACAATAGTATTGATCAAGGAACTCACAAGGTGTCTCCTATGCTTATTTCGACCAGGCGAGCTATCTGGTCCAGCAGCACGCTAAAGGTACCCTCATGGACAAGCCTGACATTAAGGCCCTTTTGCTAACTACCAATACACCCCAATACCTTTCACTTTCTGGGCTGTGTGGTGAATGACAAGATAAAAGAGGACAGATGCCTTCCCATGGGATGCTCCCTCTCATGCGGCTATTTCGAGGCCTTTGCCTTGTTTTAGGAATGGGTCATACGGGAGGAGACTGGCTCAGTAAGGTCATTCACTACTTGATAACTTCTTTTGGGTTGGCCCACTGGGTCCCCTAGGTGTAGGTTATCCAAGAAAGGATGCATCTCGTTTTTCACCGCTTTGATGTCCCATTATCAGAGGGACCAAAGTAGGTGATCGGTTTTCTGGGATCGAGATTGACTCCCTTGAAATGGTCTGTCGATTCCCAAGGCATATCGTTCACAGTGTCCGGGGTTTCTTGCCCACACCATGTCATCTGAATCACAACAGGAGAAGGCAGATTTACGGATGTGGGAAGCTTTTCTATAAGATTTCAATGGGAAATCTATGTGGCTTACAGACACAAAATCCAATGTAGAGTGAGTTGGACCTTTTCACAGCAGGCTCTGTTGGGTTTGGTGCCTACTTTGGTGGAAAGTGGTGTGCATGAAAGTATTGGGAGGCTAGAGAGGCTGCTAGGTGTGGAATGTCAGACAGCTCCATCAAGTGTATGGGAGGTGGATTCTAACCGTTTTAAGCCCTATGTCAGGCTCCACTTGGTACATAGTCCTGGTGTCTTAATTCAGGTATATAAATAAAAAAAAAATTTGCATGTTGTTTACATTTTTCTTTTTCCAGAGCTCAGAGATGCATGGTCTGGGTGACTGGAAATTTGATTATTTATTGAGATTGGCAATGTGCTAGGGACTGGCTATGGGGAACCCATTTTGGTTGAAAGAGCAGGAAGTACAGGTGCAGTGGTTGGGGAGCTTGTTGTGGGCAGGTGGGAGCCACTACTGTAGAACAGGCTAAGCCGACTGGAGCCCCCTCATGTCTTAATAATACATGCTGGGGCAATCATCTTGGTGGTCCTATAAGGGATTTGATTAACATTATGAAAAATTACCTCTTGGCTATTTGGAGTTGCCTCCAAGGGTTGTAGTGCTGTGGTCAGAAATGGTCCAGAGGTTGCACTGATGGCATGCCCGCTCTTTGCCCCTGTCCAGAAGTCTAGAATTAAGATTCACAAATCCATGGCGCACTTTATTCAGCTAATGGGCAGATGGAAAAGCAACAGGAGGCTCAATGATAAAGGACATGATAATTTGAAGGTTGGAGCTTGCCAGAGAGATGGAATATAAAGTTCAATGTAAGCCACCCGGTGCCCTGCTTGGTCCTACCCCTGTCATGATCTGTAACAAAAAAGAAATTCTTTTTCAAGTGTGGCTCTAACAAGTGCATTACATGTAGTATACTATCAATAGGCTATGATTTCTCTAGCACAGTGACTTGTAAGTTTATAACAATAGTAATAGTATTAATAGTATTAAACCATACATCAGTTGTAACCCTACTTATGTTAATATGTACTGGCCTGTCAGAAAGGTTATAATGATTTATTGTTTGATACATTTTTCTGTATTTTTTTTTTTAAATCCCCTCCTAAGGAGGTGTTTTTATTGAAGCAATAAAAAAACATATTTAATCATACAGAGTAACATTTTGTTGTTTTTTGACAGTGAATCTCGAAAGACATTTCTTCAAGCGTCTTCTAGCTGCTTCCATCGTATTAAAGGGCATGTCCACTCCGAAATTTTACTTTTGATATGTGGTAGGGCATCTCCCCCAGCCCCAACCGCATTAATATATGTTAGAAAGCCCCCCCCCCTTGATGAGGTTGAGGAAATCTCAGGCACGCATGATCACACACTGCTCCACACAGCAGTTTCCTGGACTTTGGAGGGGCACAGCAGGGGAACTATTTTGAGCAGGAATGTAAGGTAGGATTGTTTTAAACTACTTGATGTGGCCGTAAGGGGTTAAATTTTAGTTTTGGGGGTGGACATGCCCTTTAAAAGACAGTAAATTCTCATAAATTAATTACATTCTACTGGGTTGTTTGAGACCTTGGGTTATTTGTTGGTAGGTGGCCATTTTGGCTTCTTCTCCCTGCCCTTTACAATCAGAGTCGACAATAAGAAAACATACATAGAAACTAATTGATCCTACTAAATTCCAGTCTGTTGTGTTGTTTAACAGTGGGGCTTAAGAATTATTACTTCATACTTCGTCTAGCTATTTCCGTCATATTGGAAACAGTATGTTTGCATACATTGTATTGTATTGGGTTCTTTAGGTCATAGGCTATTTATTGGCAGGGGGGGACCCAGTCTTGTTGTCTTTGCTTTATTGGTTTTAAACTTTTTGGTATTTCCCCTAGGGGGTATATGCTTGGCGTATTACTGTAGATTAACTTTAACAATATTACTTTAACTTTTGCTGCCCATTTTTGTTGTTGCCTTTGGCTATAGATATGTTGGGTGTGTTTATTAAGTGTGTTAACACTGTGTCTCTGACTTCATTTCCCTTTGGGTTCAGTTCTATTTCTTATTTGTTTTATTCTCTAGTCGTTGCATGTTGGCGGGTGAGGATTCCCATCTGTTCCATATTCTGCATATTTGCTGGACAGCCTCTGTTCGTTTACATAGTTTTTTGTAGGGGAGGTTTGAGTTTATCTCAAATTTCCATTGGGAAATTGTGGGTGTGGAGGCCTGTATCCAGGTTTTGGCGATCAGTTTCCTGGCTGTGAAGAGGGTTTCGCATAGGACGGTTTGCAGATGTTTGCCTAGGTGTAGGTGGTTTGTAATACCCAGCAGGCATAGTTTGGGGTCTAGGTCTAACGGGGAGCCCATATGGTCGGAGATTTCACAACTTGTTTCCAGAATCCTTGTATTTGGGGGCATTCCCATACCATGTGAAAAAAAGTTCCGGGGAGGAGCGGCATTTGGGGTATAGAGGGCTGCTGTCCGTCTGAATTTGGCTAGTCTAATTGGTGTTAAATATGTTCTGTGGAGGATGTATAGTTGGGACATCCTTTCTGATGCTTTGGGGGAGGCGGTCTTTGGTGCTTTTAGGGCCTCTTCCCATTCTTCCTTTTCTATGGGTCCAATATCTCTTTCCCATGTTGCCTTTTTACGTGGGACCTGTGTTCGGGTTGGGAGCATAGGAGATAGTGTACACATTGGATATGAGTTTTGTGGGTTTGGTGCTTCTATCAGTCTCAGTATTGGGTTGCTCTCTAGGTTAAGTTGTTGATTTCCAAATTGGGTCTGGAATGCATGACGTAATTGGAGATATCTGAACGATGGGAACTGGGGACTCAAACTCTTGTCTCAACTGGTCGAATACTTTGATCTGACCATTGCACAATGTGTATTTTCTGGTTACACCATATTTACACCAGATTCCTGGTTGCTGTATAGAAAGAAATTCTGGTAGGTTTCTGTTAAACCAAAGTGGAGTGTTTTTTGTTTATGAGGGGGGTTTTCATTTCTTTCATCGTTAGGTCCCATGTTTTAAGTGTTTGCAGTATAGGGGGGTGTGTATAGTTGAGTGGTGGTGTACCTGCCAGTCCGCGTGTGATCAGGTATGCAGAGTTGAGGGTTGTAGGTATTTCCTGTTTTCCAAGAGGTTAATAAGTTTGTCGGTTTTATCTTGAGTCCAATGGTGTATGTGTGAAATAGGGATGCTAGGTAATATAGTCAGAAATCTGGGACTGCCATACCTCCCATGTTCGTTGGGCGTTTGAGTGTTTGCCACTGAGCTTCGGTCTGCCCGATCCCCATATAAAAGATCTTATTATTGAGTCCAGGGCTTTGAAGTATCTTAGGGGGATGAGGATTGGAGAATGCCATACAATATACAGGATTTTAGGTAGTAGTATCATTTTTGTGAGACTGATGCGGCCCGCCACTCCCACTGTAGTTTGGCCCATGTTTGGTTTTTTGTTTTTATTAGTTTGTATGAGGGGTTCGAGGTTTAAGGGCAGGTATTCTTTTGAGTCTCTGGAAACGTTAATTCCTAGGTATTTAATGGTGGCAGTTCTTTGTAGTGGAGTTGGGGTGGTGATGGCATTAACTGGGTAATGGTCTAATGGTAGGATTTGTGATTTTTCCCAGTTTTTGTGAGGCCCGAGTATCTCCCGTGTGGTTAATTAAATGTAAAATTTTTGTATGGATTTGTCTTCGTCTGAAAGGTAAAGCAACAAGTCGTCTGCATGAGACTAACAATCTCAGAGCATGTGCCTAGTTGGAGGCCTTGTAGTGTCTGGTCTTCTCTGAGTTTAATTGCCAGTGGTTCGATTGCTAGGGCGTAGAGGAGGGGGGACAGCGGGCAGCCTTGGCGGGTACCCCTTGTTAGTGGGAAAGTGTCCGTTATTGTTCCATTGGCTAGGATCTGGCCCTTGTGGGTGGGAGTAAAGGAGTTGTAGCCATTGTATGAAAGACCGCCAAAGCCATATTTTTCCACACGTGCCAGAGGAAGGGCCATTCGACCGAGTCGAACGCTGTGGCAGCGTCAAGAACCACAATGCATCTTGTGCCCATATTCTGTGGGTGGCTTGCGTGTTCATGTATAGGCGCGGGTATCTAGGGTGGTGTTTTTCCCTGGGATGAATCCTGTCTGATCTGGTGTATCAGTTGATGTATGATTTTATTTAGTCTTAGGGAGAGGAGTTGGTCTAGTATCTTGATGTCTTTTTGTAATAGCGATATGGGCCTATATGATCCGGGTTGGAGGTGGGTCTTTACCCAGATTAGGGATCAATACCATCAGGGCTCTAGACATTGATTCGGGTAGAGTTTGTGAGGAGAACATGTTGTTATAGAGGTCGAGCAATTTAGGGGCTAATATGTCATGTATGTGTGTAGAATTCAGCGGGAAGGCGTCTGTGCCCGGTGTTTTGTTTCGGTATTTGGGTTAGTGTATTTCTAATTTCTATTTCAGTTATGGGTTCTTCTATGGGGTTACGGCTGTCCTGTGGTAGGCGTGGTAGGGGGAGTTTTGGATGTAGTTCTTGAGCTCTTCGGGTGTGTGTTGTGTTTGGGTTGAGTATAGAGTTTTAGTAGTAGAAGTTGGTCTGCTACTTCTTTTGGTTTGGAGAAGTTGTCCTGTTTGGTTTTTCAGTTTGATATCGTGGGGGGTTTGTGTTCATTGTTGGCCAGGTATGCGAGTAGCTTGCCATTTTTTTCACCATGTTCATATAGTCTTTGTTTCTAAAGAAAAAAAAGTTGTTTTTGGGTTTTGGCTTCGTATATGCTGTCGGTCATCTGGATTGAAGTTTCAGGATTCCGCGTTTTTGTTGTTGGGTTTTGTATGAATGTTTCGTGTGCAGCCTGTAGTAGTTTTGTGGCTTCTTTTTCGTTTTTAGCAGAGTTTTGTTTGATTTTATTTATGCTAGAGGTGAGGGGTCATGCGGGCATGTAGTTTAAAGGCTTCCCATACCTGGTCGGCTGGCAGACTGGTCGTGTACGGAAGAAGGAATCCCACTCTTTTGTTAGGTCGGTCCTTCCGAGAGTATGTTAGCCAGAAGGGGTTGAGTCTCCATGGTCGTGGGGGGGGTTCCTGTCCATGTCAATTCGGCCCAGCAGGGTGCATGGTCCGAGAGTATCCTTGGGGCATATTCTGCCTGGGTCAGGTGGGGAATTAGTTGTACGTGTATGAATCATGTCAATTCTGGACACGTTTTGTATGAGGCTGAGAAACAGGAGTATTCCGTTTTAGCGGGGTGTAAGTGGCGCCAGGCGTCGGTCATGTTCATACTGTGCATGAGCCTTGCAAACCTGGTTTCGGGGTTTCTGGGGGTTGCCAGTCCTGTGGGGTTAGTCTGTCTTGGGAAGCGTTTAGAATTGTGTTGAAATCTCCTAGCCATATAGCAGGTGTCCCTGGGTATTCAGCTAGGAATTGTAGGCCTGTCTTTAGTGAGGATATTGTGAATGGTGGGGGGATGATGAGGCAAGTAGAAGTAGGGGGACATTATGCACCTTAACATTTAGAACACAAAAGTACCTGACCGATCCAGCCTAAGCTCCACCAGTTCGAACTGTGTGTGTTTATTTATCAACCACTGCTCTCCTCTGGAGGGATGTAAATTGGGCGTGGTATGCCCAACCCACCCAGGGTCTTTTGAGTGCAGTTTGTTGTTGGCCTTCCAGGTGGGTTTCTAGCAGGATTATTATATCCGCTTTAAGTTTTTTGCAGTATTGTAGGGTTGTTGACGTTTGATCTTGTTCTGGAGCCTCTAACGTCCATGCTAAGACCCTGAATGTGGTTTTGGTTGTCGCATTTCCAACCCGTGGGCCAGGCTGGATCGGGAGGGAAACATTCCTATATATACCATTTTAGTCTAAGTAGAGAGTAATAATAAGAGCACATGTTAACACAGTTCTTGTAATACATATCATAATACATTATAGCATAGCAGCAATAAACTTTTCCCAACTCCCGGCTTTGCACTGTGAACTGGTGCAAGCATTATTCCCTGAACTGAAACGATTGAACAAGTAACTTTTGCCGTTGGTCTCTTCCCATGGGAGGGACGGGTCGGGCACTAGCAGTTTGTACTGTGCTATGCTATTTCTTGTCTTATGGGGGCGACTTCAGTTGTCGCTGTGTTTAGGCTTTGAGTAGTGAGCTTCGAGAAAGTCTTTGTCCCTCACTCGGTTGTTTGGGGGGTGATGGGGTAATCAGGGTTGCGTCCGGGGGTGAGTGAGGTTCGTTGGGGGGGCAGAGGGAGAAAAAGTCAGGGGCCATTGGTGTTGGGCACAGCCCACCTCTGGCAAGGCCCTGGTGGTGAGGTTGTAGTTGCTGTTGTTTATAAGGTGTTTTGGGCAGTGCCTGTCCATCTCGTGTGCTGCCATTTGGCTATGTGGGGCCGTGTATTTACCCATCTATAGAGTTGTGGATATGTCTTACCAGGTCAGCGGGCTGTTGCGTTTTTGTTGTGCTTCCATCTGGGCAGGTCTTTAGGCGTTGGGTCTTTCTTGGGGGGGCCTTCCGTGTGGTCGTGGTTGGAGTCCACCATGTCGATGCCTCCGGGCTGATGTGAAGAAATGTGTTTTTGTCGCCTTTTGTAACTCGGAGACGGGTCGGGTACAGCATAGCTTACTTTAGGTTGGCAGAGCGCAGCCTCGCTTTAGATCTGTGAATTTTGCACGCTGTTTTTGTATTTCCAAGGAAAAGTGGTGTTTTGGTATGGGATGTTACCCTTCTCCCTGGTTAGCCGGAGTGTGTGCACTCGGTCTCGAAAATTGAGTAGTTTGCGATGAATGTTCTCGGGGGGGCTCCAGGAGGGGGGGGGGTCGTGCTGGTATTCTGTGTGCCCGTTCCACCACAAATGTGTGGGAGAAGCTGTTTCTCCCGAAGTAGTAATTAGTAGGTCCTCTAGGAATCCTGCTGGTCTGAGCCCTCCGCCCTTTCTGGTACCCCACTAGTCTGATATTTTTTGTCTGTGTCTGTTCTCCAAATCTCTTCTTTGATGTATAGCGTTTATGTGGATCTGTGTGGGTCTCTATCATGTTTGCATGGGGGGAGATCCTGTCCTCCACCGTGCTTACACTTTGTTCGGTTCTCTGTGACCCTGTTGCGTAGTTGTAAAGGTCTTGCCGGACCAGGGAAATGTCGACCTTGACCTCTTCTAGTTTGGTTGACAGTGTCGTCTGGCACGTGGTAATCGCCTCCAGGAGTTTGGCCGCCATTTCTGGTTGTATGGGGTCAGTGTTCGGTTGGGGCGGCTGGGTTGTTAGGGTCTATGGTATGTTCTTCTTCCGTGGGACGTCTGAACTTTTCTAGCTTTGCAGCTGTGTCCTGGATTTTTTTTGGGGGGGGCATTTTGTTTGCGTTTTTATCTGCTGTGGGCGTAGTTCAGATTAGCTGCTTTGCGTTTGGAGGCTGTTGGGCCTTTTTCAGGGGGTTTGGTTGATGTTGGGGGGTCCGGAGTGTGCCCTTCCCACCTCGGCCCTGTGGTCAGGTAGGTATGGGGGTTCTGGGGTTTTTGCTCTGTATTAGTGTGTGACCAGATGGTAGGGCGTTTCGAGCCGGGTCTCTTCTTTTCTTCGCTGAAGCGGTTCCAGGGGCCTGGGGTATGTCGCAGTGCTTGGGCCTTGTCAGTGCCTGTCCAGGAGCCCCTGTGCCCAGGGCTCTGTCCCCGTGGTTGTGGGGCGTTCGGTGGGGCAGCTGTAAGGTAGGCTCCTCTGTGCTGTTGAGCTGTTGTTGCTCTGGTGGGTTTGTGGGGCCTGGTGTTTGTGCCACGTGGGTTGCCTGTGTGGGTTTGGCCCTGTGGTTGGGTGATGTGGGGGTTTTTAGTGTTTTCCCGTCTCCTCCCGCTACCTACCCACCTGGAGACCTCTTATACTCTATTACAGCGCGGGACCTATCCTAGTTGTAACGTCTTCCATTGTGTTTGATGCGTGGGTGCTTCAGGTCGCGCCCTTCCTTCTTAGCTCCGGGGCAGTTCCAGAGGCTCTCAGTAAGTCGGTGCGGTCTGGCCCCGACGGTGTCGGTTCAGGGGCTCCTAGGCACGGAGCTCTGTTTCCATGTCCATGGGTGGCGACGGGGCAGCAGCCGGGCGGGGTCTCTAGTGCCGTCGGGCAACTATCGCTCCGGTTTTGTGGGGCTACTTGCTTAGTCCTGGGCGTGTTGCAGCCAGTCCGCGTGAGTTGCCCGCTTGTGTTTAGTCTATGGTTGGGTGTTGTGGGGGTTTTTGGGCTCTCCCGTCTCCTACCTTCCTTGTATCCGGTGCGTGGTGTGTTTCGAGTTGCACCTCCCCCTCGTTGGCGCCGGGACGGTTCCAGGGGTCTCGGTAGGCCGCCGGCGTTCGGCCTCAACGTCGTCGGCGGGGGCTCCCAGGCGCTGAGCTCTATTCTCGTTGCTGTGGGCTCTCCTTTCGGTAAGCAGGGGTTCCGGCGCTTTGTGGTTTCTCCGGAGACGGTCCGGAGCGCTTGCAGGCGGCGGCCAGTCCAGTGGCTGCAGTCAGAGTGGTGGGCGCCTGGTTACGGGGGGTTTCTCCCTCTTGAGGTATTTATGTGTCCCTGGGGATAGTTTTAAGTTATTATTGGGGTTTCCCCCTTCAGGATTTTGCTCGGATCTTTGTGAGCGAGCGGAGCTAATTAGGTGTGCGTCCTAACTCATGCCATTCCAGGCCACGCCCCTCCATTTTTCTGTATTTAAGATAGATAGTTAAATACATGTATTTTACAGAATTAATTTTCAGATTGTATATTTAATTTAAATATATTTAAATTAAATACACAAGTATTAATGAAATCATACGAAATATTTGGTAAGTGGCACATCCGGATGGCGTCAGGGGCGCCTCACTTTTCTGCTCCCACACTTGCAGACCATAAATTATACCCAATTCATATAATGAGGAGGCGTCCACACAGATACTATCTGCTAATAGTTTAATGTGACATGTTTCGGGGCCAAACCGACCCTTTCTCAAGCAAAACATAACAGTGCAATACACAGTTAAATACCCTTTGTAGCTCCAACCCCTTTGTATGGTAACCCATAGTGTTCAAAATTTCAGTCCAAAATGTGTTAAAAGTCCAAGTTCCCAGGGTTCTCCTTATTTTCCTTTTTGTGAATGATCCAAACCCATCGGCGTTGCTTGTAGTGATATTGGAGCCATCTTTCAATAAAACTACACACTAAGTGCACAAAACACATTCCAACATATAAATGTATACAGAGGAAAAAAAATTATTCAAGACATTTGCTTTATCGCCATCCTCCGTAACTAACTTATCCCCATTAATTAATGGTGCCACATTCTCAGTCCTCATCTTCTTACTATTAATATACTTAAAAAATTTTTTAAGCTTAGTGATGCTTTCTTCAGCTATCCTAACTTCATTATTCAGCGACACCCCAAACAACTTTTGGTACATTCATGTACAGTGATAATGAAATCCAGCGTATCATGGAAGAAGCAGAAAGGAACTTTCCAGTGAAAGAAATCTGTAACCAAGGCTTAGAACCAGTTAAAGTGAGATTGAATTTGCAGAAAAAAGAAGTAAATTTATTACTGCATCAACACACCTTGGTACAGTATGTTAAACAGCAACAAATCCCAAGAGGGCTGAGATCGGAACTGAAACCTGCATTATGTAAAGATGATTCTATGTACCCGGCTAAGTGGCAAGAGATCTCAAACAAATACAGTTTAGATCTGATGATATTAACAATTGGTAGACTGCAACATAAAATTAACAGTGTACAGGTGGAGATCGCAACAATTAAAACGGAGCTGAATGGTATATATATTAAGGAACAGATTACCGAAATTGAATGTAAACACACCGAGATCCTACAGCGCATGCACACTAATATCGCTGAGAGGAAGAGTCGGAAGCAGTTGAGGGATTTGGAGGATTACGTGCAATAACGTGTGTACACGTGGAGAGACCGCCCACCTAAGATGTAAGGGAGATCTTACAGACGGCGCCAGCCTCAAAGAAGAAGGAGCCGATATGGTGTATTATCCAGCAGTGGAGAGGAGTCCGCTACATCAAAGAACGAGCAGCATTTTTTAGGAGCAAGCGACCCAGATGCAGAGGGAGGAGGAACGCCGACAGGGAAAGGAGTGGAAGCCAGAAGTACCATACCCCGTCGGCAGATGTACCCCAGACGGGCCAGGCAGAACAGGTAAATGACCTGGTAGTGAACATTTCCAACCATAGTTTGAGCCAGAACAAGTTATTTGTGTTAAACAAAGGCTTGGGGTTTGTGCCGGTGCATAAAGAAGACAAGATGGACTGGGAAATAGACTTCTATAAATTTATCAGACTTATTAAATTACGCATGTTAAAAATGACATAGAGTCGATATCTAATAATGATTTCAGACCTAAGAGTACTTTTATCCCCGATATACAGAACCCTTCGTTAGAGGTGTTTGTTAACACAGTGACCCAGGAGGTAAACAACTTAAGAGAATCTAAGAATATGAGGAATAACTTATCACATGGGGAAAGGGAGGCTTTGCAAACCCTGAGTAACAACAAGGAGTTAATTACCTGGGGAGCTGATAAAGGTGAAGCAATTGTAGTATTAGACAGAACTAAATATGTGACAGAAATTTTGGGGCAACTTTCAAAACAAGAGCATTATAAAGTGTCCCAGACGGATCCCACATGGCAGATCAAAAGAGAAGTTGATCTTCTATTAGACGAAGCAACTTTAAACAGTGTAATTACCGTCACGGAAGCTACTGGATTACGGGTAGATCACCCAAGAATACCAGTTTTATACACGCTTCCGAAGATTCATAAAAACCTGTGGGATCCCCCTGGAAGACCCATTGTATCTAGTATTGGGTCCATATTAGAACCTCTCTTGAAGTACGTTGACAGATATTTACAACCTTTAGCGCAGCGTATTCCGACGTGTCTAAAACATACTACAGACCTATTGACCAAATTACAGAATGTTGGGCCAGTTACGAGTAGGACAATCCTATGCGGAATAGACATACGGGCACTGTACACATCTATACCTCAGGATGAGGCACTATGGTGCGTGGAGGAAGCACTATTGGGTACTGAAATGCCTACAAGAAAAGTCTATTTCTTATTGGATTGCTTACAAATCGTTTTACAAAAAAACAATTTTAAGTTCCAAGACCAGTATTTTTGGCAGTGCCAAGGAACGTCCATGGGCGCTTCGGTAGCTCTGTCCTTGGCTAATATATTTGTACATAGTCTGGAACTTGGTATGTTTCTCCACAACAATAAGTATAAAGAGTTTATAAAAGCTTACTATCGTTTTGTGGACGACATCTTGATAATTTGGGAAAGCCCTTTGGAAAGATTACATGAAATGGTCGATAATGCAAATGAAATGCACTCCACCATAAAGTTAACCCATACTGTATCAGGGGGAAGTCTCCCTTTTTTAGATGTAGTGGTTGAAATTGGAGCGGATGGTATACATACAGAATTGTACTGGAAGCCGACCGATCGCGATCATCTACTACATGCAACAGGTCACCATAATCCTCGCGTCTTTCGTGGTATCCCTAAAGGCCAATTAATTAGAGCCAAAAGAATAATATCAAGGGAAGAACTATAAACAACAGCAGCAGATACAATAAGTGACAGGTTCTTGAAGCGAGGATACCCGAAAGAGGCTATAGAGGAAGCAAAGGAAGAAGTGAGTAAGATTAACAGAGAGACACTTTTCAACACGGTACACCATCCAGGAGAGAAAAAAAGAATTAAGTTTGTGTCTAGATATGGTTTAAAAAGCAAGAAAATTGAGCAGATCATTAAGAGGCATTGGCCAATATTGCAGGCCGATAGTGAACATGGTAAGATGTTCAAAGATCCACCTAGATTTTGCTATAAACAAAAAATATCAGAGATAGATTATGCCCATCAGACATTTCAGCTAAGCCGAATAGAGTAATTAGTAAAAAGAGAGGCACAGTACCTTGTCTTAACTGTAATTGTTGTAACGCTATATTTAGAGGCGAAAAGGTATGCCATCCCACAAAGCTGGTATGATATCCCCATGAGACACTATTCGACATGTGAAACCAAAGAAGTAGTATACATGGTTAAGTGCCCATGTGGGAAGGTGTATATTGGGCAGACACAGAGACAAGTGAAATTAAGAGTGCAGGAACATAAAAGGAATATTAGAAATTACATTCCTGAGACCCAATCAGATACTTCTATAGCTAGACATGAAAAAGGTCATAGGCCAGCACAATTGAGGTGGTGTATTTTAGATAAAATCAATAGGCCAATAAGAGGGGGAGATATTAAAAAATTATTGTTACAAGCAGAAGCTAAGAGGATTAAAAGTATGCAAAGTCCAATGGGTCTGAATGATACATGGTCCATTAAACCTTTTTTATATTAAGACATGCAGACTTATTTAGATATATTCTTGTTTTATAGGTCATATTATTAACTGCAAGATAGGTACGTGGAGATTATTTGCCTTTTTTATAGTATAATGGTTTATAGATGATTTTATCTTTTTATCACTATCTTATTACACGTATTGTGTATAACACTATTTATTGCATTGGTCACTTTGACCAAAATTTGCAACATTATCACTTTACGTAAGCATAGCGTTATTTTATGTATACGTAGTGTCTATTTATAAATATAATGCATTTATATGTTGGAATGTGTTTTGTGCACTTAGTGTGTAGTTTTATTGAAAGTTGGCTCCAATATCACTACAAGCAACGCCGATGGGTTTTGATCATTCACGAAAAGGAAAATAAGGAGAACCCTGGGAACTTGGACTTTTAACACATTTTGGATTCTTTAATTGTTGGACTGACATTTTGAACACTATGGGTTACCATACAAAGGGGTTGGAGCTACAAAGGGTATTTAACTGTGTATTGCACTGTTATGTTTTGCTTGAGAAACATGTCGCATTAAACTATTAGCAGATAGTATCTGTGTGGACGCCTCCTCATTATATGAATTGGGTACAATTAATGAAATCATGTATAAATGATCTAAAGAGAGGAGTAAAGTGCAATATCAACATATTATATATATCATAATCAATCTCATTCTCAGGGTTTTTTTGTGCAATCAGCATATGATGTTTTTAATGTATGTGTATCTTTAAAAGAACCCTTTAAGGGTAAAGTATATTTTTAATATGTAAGGGTTGAGTGTGTATGAATACAGTATGTTAGTGTTGAGCTTCTGTACATACCCATGACTAAGTGCATAAGCATGAAATGTGTCAGGTGATTTGCGCGGTTGCTGAGATAATATCGCAGCAACGTTGGCGAAGAAAGAGGACACCGGAGATATGAAAAGGCCCTTTTTAGGACCAGGTGTGGACCCGGTTTTGAGCTGCGGTACCCCTTTATCAGAAAGTCTCTTGTTATAGCCACAAGCGCTTTTCTCAGAGCCAATGGGGGTCCTGGTTTTGAACTGCAGGAGCCCCCGGCGGCAATCACAGAGCTAAGTTCAACCATTTCCACTACTCCAAATGGCCAAACTTATTGCGAGAAAGCCGTTACCACCACTTTAGAAATACCAGCGTGCGGTAACGGCTGCCATGTCTGCAAATCTGCCAAACACCTAGCGTGGAAATGTTGACTTTCCACCAATGAATTTTGCCACTGTATAAGTTGCAATAAAGTCCAATTTTCACTTGCATGTTTGTCATAGCTGTATATATTCCACCAAATGCATATGTAAAATGTGCTTTAAAGACTTTGAGTGACCATATTAAAATCTTATCATATAAATATCTGGACGGCATGCTGATGGTAGCCAAAGATTATAACCTTGCAACCATTTTACCGAAATTTTACCAACGTATCACATTGCAGAATTGGTTCTGCAGTATTTATTCCAGGCAATAGATTGGACTGCCATAATATCCGGGTATGAGAACAACATTAGTCAGCAAACTGCTAAAGGACTAAATGATACCAATGTTGCTAAATCTATGGTGATTATATTAAAAAAAAAAAAAAAAAAAAATATATATATATATATATATATTATGTTAATGGAAAAGACTGGCACTCACTACCTAAATGCAAATGCCAGGGTGCTCCCGAGGGAAGCCATTGTTGATGTGATGTGAATAAACCCACTTTTTTGCAAGACCAGGAGTGCCCTGATTCATTGTGCATAGTATATATATATATATATATATATATATAAAAATAGGGTCACACTTGCACTCAGTCTGTGTTCTAGGGTTAACGGGTGCTTCTAAGGATGCAGATGCCTCAGTCTGCCAAAAAATCACCACAAAAAAAGGAATAGTCCTGAGCACAGCTCACTAATCAATTAACAAATTTATTTTAACGTTTCGGAACTACATTGAGTCCCTTCATCAGAAGCTTGCCTTTGTCATAAGACAAAGAGAAAGATGTTTAAGAGAATCCCATTTATTACCCAACATAACGGGCGCTAGATCTCATCCTCCTCCTCCACCCCCCACTGAATATATTCCCATAGCTGTGAGACTCCACCTTGCAAACGAACTATCCAGATCCGCATAGCCAAAACTCCTCCTCGCGCATGCGTACAAATGAAAAGCCACACAAACATGGATTCACGGACGCACATTAGGCCTTTTATTATATAGGATATGGGGCATTGAGCCATAAAGTCACACAAATCATCAGAAAACATTGCCACATTTTGTCTGGTATGTATCCGACAGTGGAAGAATTTAAACAGTATCCAATAACATAACTTTTAGACGAGAAAAGACAATAGATACAATAGTAGCAGGTACACAACTGAAGAAACAGGTTAAAAAACGGTCACATGGCTCCCTAAAAGAATAAAAGGTGATGTTTAAATGTTATAACTGTGTTCATTGTGCACAAGTTTTAACAGGTGATCATTTTGTTCATCCGGTCACTAAAAAAAAGTTATCATCAAAGAGTCATACAAATGTGACACAAATTATGTAGTCTATGTCCTAGCCTACCCATGTGGCTTGTTATATATAGGGGCAAAAGATTAAATCCCGTATTTCCCAGCACAAGTCTTCTATTACCCTAGAACATACCCATTTGCCAGTGCCAAAGCATTTTTAGTAAGGTTGATGCCAGTAAAGCTGCTGAACCTAATGGAATCCCTGGCAGGGTTTTAAAGATTTGTGCTTGTCAGTTATCAGGGTTTTTTTGTGAAATTAAAATCATCATGCTTAGGGATAGTACCTGATCTATTCACGCAAATGGCAGGCTAGTGAGCCAAAGGATTTCAGACCAGTTGTGCTGATATCCTTGGTCACCAAATGTTTTGACTGCATTGTTTTTAATCTGTTGAGGGGTTATATTGATCGATCTTCAGGCCAATTGCAATATACATACAAAGCAAACAGAACAACATAGTAATACACACATTTAGATAGACCTAATGTGTATGCCAGACTGGTAAGTGTGGTCCGGTGGGGGGTATTGGAAAATAATTGAATGTTCCTGGGGGGGGGGGGGGGCAGGAATAAGGTGCTTTAAGAAATCCTGGAGGTGGTTGTATAGCTCACCGTCAACATTATATTATATATATATATATATTATATATACATACACAGGAGTTCCTATGAAGTGCACGGTTAGCGATGATTTACCAACATTTCCAATTGCCCATTCATCCATCCAACGGGTGACCAACATTGGTTGCCGAAATCACTTCAAATTTTTTGGGCCGTCTGGCAGATTCACAGAAATATCTGACGGTCTGGCCAAATATGCTACTAATGGTGTTGAGTCTATTGATCCAGTAGGTCTCTTTTTGTAGTATAAGTTTGGATCTATCTCCCCCTCTCTTCAAGTGAGGTATATGGTCAATTCCAATATATTTAAAGTTATCCGGAGTGTGGTTTTTTTGCAAGTAGTGTTTTGCCACCGGTTTATTGCTTTGGTTGTCTCGAATTGCTGTCTTTATAGCCGGGCGATGGCCATCAATGCGTAATCTCAAACTCAGGTCGAATTTCCGATCATTTTTTCTCGGTGGCTCAGTTATGCTATCCAATGCACGTTTAACATTTTGATAGTCATCAGACTGGATTTCTCTCCCTCTGTTGTTAAACGTGCATTGGATAGCATAACTGAGCCACCGAGAAAAAATTAACGGAAATTTGGTGTTCCGTTTGTCCAAAAATTTTCCACAGGGTCAGAGGTTATTAAACGTAATCTTACAAAGTTTTGGCCTACAGTTGAGGGTGATACCTCCTTAGGACCTGAGACACGACAAAAGCCCCTTTGTGTATATACAAAGGGACGATCGTTATATACTGCACTTGTACAGCCTGATCCAGTGGACAAATTTAAGAAAAAAACATTTGTCTTTTCCAATCGGAAGGGCTGTTACAAGTGCAGTAATTGTAATGTTTGCAACTCGTCAATTACTGGTGAGGGATTCACACATCCCTATACTGGACATGTGTATAAAATATCTTCATACTTTAACTGTAATACAGAATTCTGCATATACATATTAAAATGTCCATGTTCTCTTGTATATGTGGGTAAGACGCAAGGCCCCTTTAAGCGCAGATTTCAACGTCACCGTAGTGACATAAAACTGGCTCTGGCCAAACCTGAGTCTACCACATTGAAATATGAAGATCCACCAGTTGCCAGTCATTTCAGAACATTAAAGCATCAGGTTGCCGATCTGTGTGGGATGGTGATTGATCATATTCCCCCTCTTTCACGTGGTGGTAATCGTGGGAATATCCTCCTATGCAGAGAGGCTTTCTGGATCTTTACACTAGATACGGTACAACCCAGAGGACTGAATATAAATCTGGGTCTAGCATGTTTCCTATCCAAGAGATGACATGCTATAATTACCAATTATGTGTTTCCCTGTTAAATACAAAGTTACTGTTTTGCAGATATATTGTTATATTGTGTTGTCTTGGATGTATATAATTGAAACTTTGTGTGAGATTCACCACATGGTGGCAGTATAGGCACTGTCTCTAGCCTATTTAAGGGTTCTCCCCTATTTTAATCATTTGTATGTGTCTGATGAAGGTGCGGAGGCACCGAAACGTCATAAGGTGTTTTTTAATGTTCCAATAAACACCATTTGCATCAAGACTGGTGTGCACAGTGTTTCTACATTTCGTATATATATATTCTGGTTCCTTAAGTGTCATATCCCCCTAAACTACTTCTTTGTTCAATTTATTAGTTGTTTTGGATAACAGTCTATCATGATAACTAATACTGTATTTGGACACTAAAAATGCCCTTGAGCTAGTTTGGGTGGAGATATCTCTGAGCTTTCATGCTCAATACCAGAATGAAGCACAAGTACCCTAAAGTAGTCAAGCCCATCCTCCCTTCTCACTTTTCAGGTAAATGTCAAGCAAATCAGTAGAAAAACCATTAGACATCCCTTTGATGGGAGGCAATAGAGGGCCCTATAGAGAATTTGTATGAAAATTCTCACAACTAGAACCCTGAGATCTAAAAGAGGACTCAGACTGTCCCTAGCCAATATGACATTTTTCAAATATTTTTATTTATTTATTTTTTTAATTAGCCTGGTCACTGCTTTCGTGCCCAACACCACAGTTAACACACTCGGTCACCCAGGCACAACTGACCCTACCAAAAGAAGATCCATAGGGCCTCCATTTTCCAGGAGGCTTCGGAAGGCCTCTAAGTTGACCTTTAGCAGCCACAGGCCTCAGAAAGAGTTTGATTGGGAAAACTGAGGTCCAAAAAAGGATCAGGCTTGTCCTGTCACAAATGTGAACAAAACAATACAAATAATTTGTTGTTAAACTAATATGTACTTAATTCTTACTTAATAGCATAGAAGATTTGGGTTCACATGCCCCGAACCCTTCACAGAGACATGCTTCCCAGGCAATAACTAATTAGCTTAAGTGGTAAATCCACTATCAAGATATCTGGTTGGCCTGGGTGCGGAAAACCTCCTCACAGAAAATCCACCAATATTGGCTCGCACGTTCCCAAAGGAAAACCAACTACCGGCTCATGCAGTTAAAATCATGGGTAAGTCTTTATTGAAGCATGCCTTGGGAAAGAGGTAGCTAACCTTCACTCCTGATAAGGACAGATACTACTTTTTTATAGTACTATTGCTTAACGGGCAATAAGGTCTACACAGAGCATAAAATAAAAAAGAGCCTTCTTTAAACAGAAGGCACTTCACAGCCTTATGCATAGCTTTCCTAGAGAAATGGGCAGAGACATGCAAAATTTCTCCTACATGTCCTATGGCTAACGCTCTTCGTAGAGGAGGCGCTAGTTGACAAAAATAATTTAACTATTTTTGTAGGACTGAAAAGAAAAGACAACTACAACACACTATATTCTGCTATTAAAAATCCTTTATTTATCTCTAAATAGGCATATGAATAAAAAAAATATATTTAGCGTATTTATTTCCCTGATCCCATTAAAATATAGCACATGAAAAGGTTTAGAACTTTAAAGGAGAATGAAAGGCTTGACAAAAGTTGAAGCAAATGCACATGAAATGCTTTCCTGACTTTTGCACTATACATCAATTAAATATTTTGCAGAGTTTTAGAGATATTTTCATTGTTATGTGTTTATTGCCACTGGAATATAGGCAACTGAAGAGTTAATATAGTGGATAATGCACCCACAACTGTAAATTATAAGGATATTAGAAGTCACCAAGGAGTTTTGTGACTATATAAAAGCACAAGGCCACAGGCCTTTTATATAGGGCACAGAACTCCAAGATGACCTCTAATATCCCTTTAATTTACAGTTCGGGTGCATTATTTATTATAACCTACCCCTTTGTGGCTTCTGGTTTCTATCTCCTCCTGCAACAGTAAGATTATAAGGCTATAATCTTACAGTTCCCCCCATAGAAATCCACTACAGGGGAAGGTTATAAGTTAATATACTATACAAAAGAAATCTCCAATCATTGATTTTCTGTGTAGTTAGTGAGATATCCACCTTACTTTTCTGGCAATGCAGAATTCTGGAGACATGTAGAACAGTGATTCTGCCTTTGTCAGCATGCTTCTGTTTATATCAGGGATAGGCAAACAGTAGATCTCCAGATGTGTGAAAACTACAACTCCCAGCATTACTGTATTTTCCACTTATCTATGTACTTTTAGTTGTATATCGATGTTCTATAACCTGCTTATACTTAGAGAATACTTAATAATTTGCTAGACTATAAAATTATTGGGGGGCACTCTTATAATTAGTCTGCTGCATTCATTAAAAAGTAATAGCATTTAACAACGTAATGTTTTCAAATTACAACTCCCATCATCACTTGTCCTCTGCTTTTTGTGGACAAATGCAAAAAATTAAATTATAGCCACAGTAGCGTTACTCAGATTTTCAGACTTTGGGTTACAACAGAAAAATGCAGGTTTCCCACAGTTCATAATGACATCTACTTGCATGTACTGCTCAACCAATATTTCATTTCGAATAGAGAGCTGTCTCATAACTAAAGATTCCCAGAACTGAAGGTTGTACATTAGCAGCCCAGTCAGGATATAAAAGCAAGCAACCATAACCTTACTGATTTCATACTAAAATACAATGGCATGCCTTGCTTGTTTGGCTGCTGAATAAATAAATAAATAAGTTTCCATGAGGCAACTATTTTATAGTGTTGCCTAACCACACCCCTAAACGCTGATTAGTCTAAAAAAAAAATCTTAAAAGTGATTGGTTCTTGAATCTTGGGCCAATCACTATAGGGTGATTGTCTAGGGGACACTATAAAACAGCTTAGGGAAGCACACTTTTGGTTCTGCAGCTGAGCTTGCAGGATATGTTCTATTTAAGCATGTCATTTGCATTAGCTCAAATGCTGGTTATGAGAGCTTAGTTGGGCTGCAGTTATCATACATATTGGTTACTGTGTAGTAGCCTGTCTTTGCTACAAATTCGTTATCGGAATGTAAAATAAATGATGACAATAACTTCATTGGTTTTGTATTTTTTTAATATGTAATTAAAATATGTCTCTTTCTGGCCACGCATTATGCTGCAGGTTTGACCAATATTATTACAGTTGCACTCCAAATCCCATTATTTTCTAATAGCAGAGGGCAATTTTGGAAAGGTGGGTTTTAGAAAAGGTTTGAAATGCAGTAAGTTTATCAGAGGAAACACATGCAGCAGGGCTAAGTGATAATTAATGCAGTTTAAATGCAATCAGTTTACAATCAATGCATCCTTGCTAATTACTTAAATTAAGAGTATTCTACATTCCTACAAACATAATGTGAAACTATATATAAATAATCCCTAACCATATAAACCGTTTAAGAAAAAGTTAAAGCATATTCTGCAAATTTACTGTCACAAGTACAGTATAGTGATCCTGATATATTATATGTTCATCATTAAAGGGGTGTTTAAAACTTGTCCCCTTCTGTACCAACCCACAATGGACACAGTTAAAACAAGGATATATATCTTTCTTATACGGTATATATATATATATTTATATATATAGTCAAATATACAACGGCACTCACAGGTCTTTATGGTATCCTGAGGTACGGCTTCATTGCTGAATCGCGTAGATAGCATTTTTATTTGTTGCTAATAAAAGTAAATTTTTATCATTAAGACCTGTGAGTGCCGTCGTATATTTGACTGTATCTATCTAAGTGATTGGCACCCAGGCGTTTACTATTTGGAACCGAGTGCTTATCGGCTTTACTCTATTATGTATATATATATATACATACAATACAAGGATTGTGGAAGAACTCCAATTAGGCTAATTTACAACTACATTTAGTGGAAGTGCTACTGATCTGGTCAAACATTTATACAAACATAGAAAAGATAATCAATGCACATTCCTAGGCCCCATACAATATCATATTATCTGCACACTGGCATACTTTATAAACATAATGTGTTTATAATATTATCTGCACACTGGCATACTTTATAAACATAATGTGTTTATAGTATACATAATGTGATCACATGAATGAAAAGCCTTCCAACCACATCAAGGTAACCCCAATCTGGAAGGTCCTAACGTCTAACCTAATCTAATCTAAAACCACAATACAAGAATTGTGGAAGCACTCCAATTAGGCTAATTTACAACTACATTTAGTGGAAGTGCTCCTGATCTGGTCAAACATTTATACAAACATAGAAAAGATAATCAATGCACATTCCTAGGCCCCATACAATATCATATTATCTGCACACTGGCATAATTTATATTATATAAATTTAATTTGTTTGTAAAGTATGCCAGTGTGCAGATAATATGATATTGTATGGGACCTAGGAATGTGCATTGATTATATTTTCTATGCTTGAATAACTACCTGGTAGCGTGTGGGTCTCGAGCAGCATATTACAGCATATTGGCCAGCACAGGAAGGTGGTGGCCTGGTTAGAATGCAATTACTGTTCTGTCTCCTAGTGAACCCTCTCTCTGCTGAAGTTAGAAGTAGCAGTGGCATGTGGTGCTGGAGTTCTCCTCCCGCTTTTAAATCTGACTGCCACTGCACAGGGAGCAGGGGGACAGGGCTAGTGGAAAGAGACCAGAAAACAGGCAGGTATGGCCAATGTCCAGGATTTGAAGAGAAATCTTCTGGAAAGTCTCATTTTCTCTCCCTTCCTTATGACAGCAACTCTACCCCATTACCACTGCAAACAAGTGGGATTTACTTGTAAAGGAGAAACTGTTGTTTCTGCAGTTTCCATTAGTACTAGTTAGATTGTGGTGTCAATGGAGGATTGTGTATTACACAGGATCAAAGGGCCAGTTATCAGCAGAGCTATAGTGCACATTTCTATTACCAAGAGTAAGTGGGAAATTAATTTTAAGAAATTACAGTAGAAATCAATGAAGAGGATGCTGCAAAGACTAGAGAACAGCTGGGGACAGGGTGCTGAATAGTAGAAGAGGAGTAGAAAGTGGAAATAGGGAATAAAATGGAAGAAGGGGGGCAGTGATATGAGCAATGGTATGAGGATTTTAAATAAAATAGAAGGAAAGGTAGAGAGCAGATGTCATAATAATGAATAGAGATGGGCGAACTCACTGAAATCTGTTCCGCTTGCAGATTCAAAGATTTTTTTAAAATCTAAAATCCGAAAATTCAAAAATCTTCAAGTGGACCCATTGAAGTCAATGGGAGTTAAAAAATATCTAAAAGTTCTGCCTTAAAGGTATATATAGCAATGGTAACTTAGCTCAGCGACCAGGAAAAAATATGGGAACACGTATAAATGCCCAAAATCTCAAAAAAAAAAAACACAGTCCATTTTGGTATTCCACCTAGTATTTTAGTGGAAATAGTTAGAAATTTTGAAAATTCTCAATTTTTAAATTTAAAATTTATAGAAATATTGAACTTTTTATATTTTCACGCAATTCAAAAAAATTATAAAAACTGCAAAAGTTGGATCCATGAAATCCGCTTCGGAACCAGGGTTGGGCTCGGGTCCATCTCTAATGATGAACCCTGAAAGAAAATGGAAAAGAAGATAAGGGAAAAGATATGAACACGAAGAGAAACCAAAAGGGCAAATGAAGAAGAGTAAAACAAATAATATCAGGAAAACAAAAAGTAATTGAATAAAGTAGTAAATGAATAAATAGAAATAATGAATGATATAATTCATAAGAGCAAAGGACTAAGGAGAAGAGACAGAAAGGAGGAAGTAGCAAAGTGACAGAGATTATCACATGTGTGCAGGTGAGAGGGCAGATATGATTGATTTTTTATGTATATAAAAGGAAGGTAGTAGGGGTCCAGTAAAGTTACTATAATTTGGGGGGAGTTGGGGATATGTCATGAGAGACAGTGAACCATGCACTGCCATGCCATGTAGAGATCTGTAGTAGTGCGTGTGTGTAAAAGTGCTACTAATTGCTCAACTGCTTAGGGCTCCTGGTGTTAGGTTACCTAATGAGACCAGGTAACCAGTCTGAAGAAGGTGCCAGACAGTGACTGCTTTGGGTCTCAAACTCCAGTGTGGTAATGTAAAGCCTCATACACATGTGCTATTGCGGGTCCTGACCTGCAACGCACGATGTGTCTGAACATTCGTTTCGGCCGATAATCGGCCAGTGTATGGGCACTTTAACGGCAGAAACGACCAGTCATTCGGAGATCCGCCCAGTCGGTCCGGCGACGATCCACGACCGAACGGCCATTTCAGAAGATAAAGTGCCCATACACGGCCCGATTATCAGCCAAAACGAACGTTCGGACACATCATGCGTGTGTATGAACCTTAAGGCTGGGTACACACGACCAGATTTTTCAGCCCAAGCGGCCGATATTTATGTCGGTCTGGCCGAAAAATCTGTGCTAATTTCAGCTGATTTTTGACAACAACCGATGTTGATTGTCCATTTGCCCCGGAACGGGCGAAAGGTCAATCAGACATGTCAGAGAATCACTACTGTTCCTATGCGACATTTGCCGCAACCGACAGTGATTCGCCCCCGCTTCCTCCTTGCTAGTGGCAAATGGTAGGATGGAATGAAACACCCCCCACCCAGTGTGTACCGCCCAGTGTGTACATAGGATTAAATAGTCACTGACACTGATCTCAAACTTCTATCTATCTATCCATTATCTATCTGTATATTATCCATCTGTCTGTCTATCTAATCTCTCTCTCTCACATGTTGATGTTATTTATTATACATTACAGTATATCATCCTGGTGTGTGTGTGTGTGTGTGTGTGTGTGCGTGTGTGTGTGTGTGTTTGATTGTGTGTGTGTGTGTGTGTGTGATTTATTATCTGTCTGGGGTGTGTCAAATATTATCTGTTTGGGGCCCATCCAAAATTTTGCTTTGAGGCACAGTGATTTTCTAATTATGCCCCTGCCCCCTGTGATGCATGTTCTAAACTGGGACACACAATTGTTTTATATGTGCTAATGGTGTACTCATTCATTCATCCAGTTCATGGAATATGTGTGGTATTCAGTTGGATGTACTGGACTTGAAGCTTAGTATTACTTGAATTTTGGTAACATTGTATGAGAGGAAAAGGTGAATATGAGAGATGATTTTGAGATGGTTTCTACAGGAATTGGTTAGTGCAGTAATTTTGGGTTTAAATTGCATGTCCACCCTTAAAACAAAAAACTGGTGACTTGTCAGTTATCTGCCCATAACACCAACTGAACCCCATTTTTGCTAGAGATGGCCAGATTTGAACCCAGTTTCCCAATTCAGAACGTTCGAGGATTTACGACCTTTCAGTAATCCTCGAATAGCTCAATTAGAAAATCTTTGAATGTCCGAAGATTCTCGAATTCAGCCATTTGAGGATTATCGAACGAGTCAAAGTCCTTTGCCCGTACGCCCATAGCTCGAAACTGGGACCTCCCTCCCCGGCACTTATAAGTGCACTTTTTGGCACTGACAAGTGCCTTTTGGGGCTTAAGGGGTCCCACAACTTGTAGGAATAACGAATAGCAAGGGTGGCACTCCAAATAATAACTTTATTAATACAGACCACACGACATCTCACAACGTTTCGGGGGGTAATAAATGTGCCCCCTTCCTCAGGTGATGTTACTCCAGTTGGAGTGCCACCCTTGCTATTCGTTATTCCTTTATATAATATCCATTAAGGGTTGGATTACTTTGAGGAGTGAGCACCCATACTTGGTGCGAGTGAAGAGGATTTTGTATTATTCTGTGTCCCACAACTTGTACTGGGATCCCCCTCCCAGCATTTAGAATACTAAAATTCAAATATAATTGGTTAACGTATGATCATATTATTTCAAGCATTGAAATATTAACCAGTCACAATTGGATTTGGTCCTTCAGCAAACCTTTATAAAAAGGGGCAACCCCCCATGAGCTGGTGCCTATCAAGCTTCCTTTTATACCCAGGGTTTGGCACTGATAAAAATATCTGCCCATGGTGAATTTGGGATATGTGGCTGAATCATTTTCAAAAACTCTCAAATGCGGTTCGGAAAAATCCAGAAAGTGAAATGCCAGAAAATCCTCCATTCGCAGATCTCGTAAATCTGCCACAGAACTGGGTTCGGATGCACAAACCGGTCCATTTTCAGTAACATGCACTTGAAAGATGCATTTGGATTTTTGTTTTAAAAGTATCTTTTTAATGATGGTTGATTTGTCTTAAACTGATAATGATGTATTTTATATTATGTGTTAGGCACCTGGCAATTAGATTAAGCTGGTGTTTTTTGATATGTTCCTCTAATGATGATGTCTAAAGGAAGAAGGAAGGTTTGTCTATATCCAAAACATAAATCTTCCAGAAATGTATATTTTTATGGATCTACTGTATTTAGAGCTATCATCTTCCGTGGTGCTTTACAAAAAATTGATACATTCAAATCTGCTCTTACCCTGCTTAAAATCTAAACACTTAGAGCAATAGCGGCTCTGGGTAAATGAGCCTTTCGCTATTCAATATCACATTTGATAGCAAATCCCAGTAATGCCAGCTATTTGCTGATGTTAAAACCCTGCACTAAAACTAGCGCAAACATGATATTTTATCGCGAGTGTCAGATGCATGGTTGATTTTTGCGTAACCCGTGCACCCGTGCTAATATGGATTTAAAGGACAACTCCACCCTCATAAGAACATCTTTTAGAAAGAATGGCCTCTTAAAATATGTTGATATATCCTACTTTGTCCTATGAATTCATTACTGTATGCCTGCTATGCTTCTGGATGCCTCATGGAAACTGAGCACTTTAGAAACCTGTACTGAGCTTGTACTGAACCTGAGCATGCTCAGAAGAGGCAGATAATGGATTAACATTCAGTCATTGGCTGTGATGTCAACTCCATAACTGACAGTTGCTAACTGGAAGAACCAGGAAGCAGAAAATGGGGCAACAGGACATTGTGCAGGATTTCAGGTTAGACTTATATATTTCAGATTTCAAACTATTACCGTTTAGGGTTTTGGGGAGTGATTTACCTCTATGTAAGTTTTCATTTTAGAGCTGGACTTGCCCTGTAAAGTCGCTCTAACCGGTAGCGAATTGGTCAGCGCGACTTTTACTCCATATATTTGCCCAAAGAGTCTGGGTGAATGAGCCTGTTTATCTCACACACAGGAGGAAACCCACTTAAGAATGGGGAGAACATACAAACTCCTTGCAGATGTGTCCAAGCAAGGATTCAAACTGAAGACTTCAGCGTTGCAAGGTATCGGTGCTAACCCCTGATAAAGGTTAAAACCTAGCTACATGTTTTTTTTGCTGTTTTTTTCTAGCTGTTGAATTCATTGTTGGTATTTGCGTAGCAGTATAGAATTTGAAGGACTATTTCCTTTTTTCAATCCAAAATATCTTTGCAACAGTACAGTACAGTGTATGTACAGTAATCTTGTAAACCATGAAGCAGTAACTAAACAGTTCTTTTAGCAGTGTTAAGGCTGCAGTGCTGAGCCAGCAACAACCACCCATGCTTGAACCAGTAATTGTCCTAGAAGCAGAATGTGCCACTTCAGCACTTTTTAGATTAAAAGAAGACTTATAAAGTCTATGGCAGCAGAGGTAAGAAAGAAGACCCTAAGCTGGTGTGCTTTAAAGCAGTCCCTCTTAAACTGTCACTCAAAGCCAGGAAAAATGGATGGAAAGGGGGACAATAAAACTAATAATAAATACATCCTCATAAAAGGCGCTTAGAGATAATTTATAGCTAGTACTTTGCAATGTCACATGACCTACTGAATTGTGTTCCATGGCCTTTGGTCTTGTGCTTTTATGTGGTAATTGAGGGTCTTTGTAATAAAAGTAAATAAAAAGTAGTAATACTGTAAAAAAGTGATACGCACCTTTATGGTTTATAAGGTGTTAATGAAAATAGCAATAATAACAAGTAACATCAATACTACTACCACTACTACTACTACTACTTCTAATAATAATAATAATAATAGTAATAATAATAATTATATCGGATTTTATTTATGATCTTGGGCATGTCAATGTTCTCTATATATGTAATCACAATGGTCATTTAGAAGGGTATTCTGTACATGTATCATATCCTTATATAGATTTATGGTTAAATATAGGTATAGAGCTCACTTGATAAACAAAACTTTCTGAATACAGACCACCTCAATTCAATGGACTTAAGAGTATCTCGATCGGGGAACATACTAATCTACAGAATATGTGCAGCAGCTCGAACAATAAGTGCATCTACATGAAAACAGGAAGCCCACAGCATAACTCGCCTAATTAACACAATCTGGGGGAAGCACTCTGATGGGCTTATTCACCCAATATGACAGAGTTTGGGACCCATGGATCTATGAAGACTTGCCAAGAAACCAGGGAATTAGCAATACAACGATAAATGGAAATAATAACAGTATTGAATAGAGCGAACTCTCTGGCCTAGCAACACTAAAAATCAAATAAGAGGCAAAAGAATATAACTGTGTACTGGAGAACCATAACTTATAATAATTGCTAAAATGGGATAAAATATAGAGAAATTGGCACCCATGTGTGGACACTGGCTGAAAAAATAAAATAGTGGGAGAAAGAGATATATTTCATAATAGATAGCTATTATAACCCTCTCTCTCTTACAGAACCCTAAATAAAATATGCAATATTCATTTACATTGATCAAGCTAATCCTGCATCTGGACCTCAGGAATAATATGTACTCTAAAAAATTTATTTTAAAAAAAGGGGCATGTCCACCCCTTTTCCAATTTTTTAATATATAGTAGGACTAGTTCCCCCAGTCCCAACCGCTATATTATCTTTTCCAAAGACTCCCCCAATCATTACTTACCTTCCCTCTCTCTTCCGCTGCACTGCCGGCCTTCTGCTTGCATGGAACTGCAAGCAGGGGGCCGGACCGGCAGCCGCGTCTGTGATTGGCTGAGAGGCAGATAATCACGGATACGGCTCCCGGCAGTTCAGAACGGCAGAGGAGAGAGGGAAGGTAAGTAGAGTTTGGGGGAGTCTCTGGAAAAGATAATATTGCAGTTGGGACTGGGGGAACTAACCCTACTATATCTACAAAGGGATTTACACTAGGGGGAGGAAGAACAAAACGGGTGGGAGAGGGAGGGAGAGGGAGTGAAGGGCTGCTTTGAGCAAGCCAAAAACCTCTGAGAGGACATCTCAGAGGTGGAAACAATTTCCCTGGTGGCTAGGCTCCTCGTGGACAGTTTTCTGGACTTTGGGGGAACTTTACAGGAGAACCATTTGGAGCTGGGATGTAAGGTAAGGATTTTTATGCACTACAGAGTGTGGCCAGTAGTGGGGGAAATTATAGTTTTGGGGGTGGACATGCCATTTAAATGACATTACTGACTCAACAATGAACCATTATTTGAATTCTAACAATAACGTCAAATGTTAATGTTTATAAATGTATTTATTTACACTATCAAAAATATTTATATAGCTTCCATTGTATCAATTACTGTATTGTAAAATTTTTTCAATATATTAGGTTACAGATGAGGAATACTCTATATACTGTACAGTTAATACTTTATAACTTTTTTTATAATAAACACTTACCAGGAATATTAACAAATATAGTTTTCTCCTCCATATAATAAATAATAGAATCTCGTGTTTAAATATTAATTAATGGTTACAGGTTATTATGTGGGTTGTTAATTACATTCATTGCATTACTTCCTTCACATAATATTGTTACCCTGATTGTTTTTAATAAAGCAAATTAATTTTAAAGGTTACAGTAAAGGTTACATTTTAAGATGAATTTAATGTTCAATATTACACATGCACTTTCCAGGGCATGTTTGCTTTCATAGAAAGTTTCTCGTTTTTCTTTCTTTCTACTTAATATCCCTGAACATAAAGAAATATCAAAGTATAAAAAATATACTAACCACAGATCCTTGTTTTTTTTACACTAAATATACATTTTCATGGCATTAGCAGTATGTGTGGGGGTCATTTTCCTGTCAGAATATATTTGGGGTATATCAGACACCGATCTAATGATATTGCATGAAAGATATGTATTTGCTTGTAGTTCTCAGCATTACGGACACCAATAACCAGATCCCCAACTCATTTTGCAGAAATGCAGCCCAAAAGTAAACGCCACCATGCTTCACTAATGCTTGCAGACGCCCATTATTGCACCACTCTTCATCCCTTTAGATCCTTAGCCCATCTGTATTCTGTTACAGATAAATATTTACATTTTTACTCATACAGTAAGTCCAGAGCACCTGCTGCCATTTTTCTTCACCCTAGTCCTTACTGTATGTTTTTATAGAGCATGGATTGTTGAGTTGTTTGGCCTTAACACATCTGATATATGGCATTTTGGATAATGAGTGTATTGCCACTTTTACATGAAATGGTATGTAAAGGTGGTAAGCGTGTGGTTGCTGGTCTCCATTGTTTTTAATGTGTGCTTCTAATAAAGATTGACCTTTTGAAGGAAGTGCAGCCTATCTTTGATTTTGTTTGGAATCTTCAACGCTGCGGAAAGCGTCTCCTGGCCTGCACTCCAATCCCTGTCAAGGTTTGTGAGCAGCTCACATGCATCTGTCTTATCTATATGTGACTATAATCCCGCAAAATTCCCGACTTACCTGTCCCTGTGCAAGTGTGCCTATAAGGGTACTTTAACAGGAGTGAAATGTTTTCCATTAGCATATTCTTAATGGTTACCAGACATTTTCTGAGTGGTCATCATTGGCAAAATGCTACATGTAGCATTTTTGTTTCCACTAAACACAAGGATTCACCCAGAAACCAATACAATGCCATTCATGTGAAAGTAACATTACATCTGGTGCTGGTTTGGAAGTCACATTAAATATAGATTTGATTTAGACTTTCCTTCTATTAGCTCCATTTGGAATTTGTAAATTAATAAGAATAAACACTTTGAATTTATGTTTCTACATCGGGGTGTGTGGATTTTACATTCATTTGCCCGAAAACAAGCAATCTCCCTGAAAATTCAAAAAGAAACAAGAGCATTACCAAAAAAAAAAATCACGTGTCTGGAACTATTCATTGTTTCTTGTTTAGGACTGAGGATTATTTATAGCCCCCCCTTTTATTAATTCCATTATATAAATGACCCATTCAAAATTACAGATATCCTTATCCGTATCAATGAGACATTACCCATTCATTTCCCCCAACAGAATATATATTTGCTTTTTGCTACCAGATCATTTCTACTCATGTCTTTTTCTTTTCAGATCACTATTTATTCTCTGTGCTGTGATCCAATATTGATGTTGGAAAAAGCCTAGCAAAATAGCGCAGTGAAAATTAAAAATATCCACTTTTACATACACCTTAATTGGGATCTCTGTGAATAACACAATTCTGATCCTAAGCCAAAATATGTGGGAATTTATTTTTAATCATTATTTTTTTCCATTTTCATTGTAGTGAGCAAAAGAACTGTAAGGTACCAGTGTTCAGCTTACGTTGAAAAATGCAATAAATCTAATTAAAATATTATCCTATAAAAGGTTTTAGTATATTATTATTATTATTATTATTATTAGTTTTCCAAATAGCTCCATTGAAGGGCTACCGTGGTACCAAAAATGATGTAGTAAAGCTGCAGAAAGTGTTTTCCTGTGTATTTTTGCCATATACAGTACTATAATTATTATTTTTTTAAAGATTTCAAAATATTTTCATTTCTATATGTATAATGGAGACAGCATCACATAACCAGACCCTCTGCACCCTTTTAAATGCTGGTTACAGACATAGGAAAGCCCACTCAACTGACAGAAACCTAAAAGCCCTTACGCTGTATCTTCTAAATGAACCCTGGTTCATATCTTTAGGTAAAACTTGTTATTAGGCAACATTTGCTCGCCCGAAACCTCTGATCAGCATGTTCAAATAACCTAGTCATCCCTAGAGTCCACCTAAAATCCTTTGATCACAGAGCCTTCTGTTATGCTGCCTGTTCAGTGCCACCTGTTCAAGTGAGACAGTGAGATTATCCCAGCAGTAGAGTCCTGCATCGGGACACTTACCCGCCAGGCTCTTCGATTTGCGGGTCGGGTTTGTGTAACCCACATTGAGTTTGAATTGTTTGCAGGTCGAGTTTGGGGAAAGAGAACTGCAGGTCGGGTTTGGGTCGGGTAGAAGAATTCCAGTCTTTAAAAAAACAAACAAACACTTTTTTTCCTGTCTGAAGAGAGATCTGTCTGTAATAACTTGAACGGAGAATACATTGTTATCAATCCAAGACAATATGCGGTATGCATAGCACCTTAGATTTTGCAGAGATTACTGGGTAAAAAAACAGTTAATGCTGGAGTGACTGGAAAGGCAAGGGTGTGGGTATGATTTTTTTGGGTTGGATACAGGTCTGGAAAATTTGACCAGTGCAGGACTCTAACCTGCAGTTTCAATTGATCCACTAGAGGGAAACACAAACGCATGGAGGTACGGACACAGCAGTTACACGGAAAAGTGAGTACACAGCAGTTAAGGTAGATACTGGGCTTCAGACACTGAGGGATGGTGGTACTTTGCCTTGGGACACTGGACACAGAGGGGGACTGGCCTTGGGACACTGAACACAGAGGGGAACTGGCCTTGGAATGCCAAAGGGGAACTGACCATGGGACACTGGACACAGAAGGGCAACTGGCCTTGTGACACTAGGTACAAAGGGGGGACTGGCCTTGGGACACTGGGCATGCGGGACTGGCCTTGGGACACTGGATACTGAAGGGGGCTCTGGCCTTGGGACACTGGACACCGAGGGGGGCTCAGGCCTTGGGACACTGGACACAGAAGGGTGATTGGCCTTGTAACACTAGACACAGAGGGTGGACTGGCCTTGGGACACTGGACACAGGGTACTCTGCCTTGGGACACTGGACACACAGGGGGGATTGGCCTTGCAACACTGGACACAAAGGGTGGACTGGCCTTGGGACACTGGAAACAGAGGGGAACTGACCTTGAAACACTGAAGGGGCAACTGACCTTGTGACACTAGGTACAAAGGGGGGACTGGCCTTGGGACACTGGACACGGAGGACTAGCCTTGGGACACTGGACACAGAGGGGGGATTGGCCTTGCAACACTGGAAACAAAGGGTGGACTGGCCTTGGGACACTGGACACAGAAGGGGATTGGCCTTGGGACACTGGACACAGTGGGGAACTGGCCTTGGAACACTAAAGGGGGACTCACTTTGGGACACTGGACAGAGAGGGGCAAATGGCCTTGGGACACTAGGCACAAAGGGGGACTGGCCTTGGGACACTGGACAAGGGGGACTGGTCTTGGGATACTGGACACTAAGGAGGGCAAATGGCCTTGGGACACTGGACATGGAGGACTGGCCTTGGGACACTGGACACATAGGGAGGACTTGCCTTGAGACACTGGACACTGAGGGTGGACTCTGGCCTAGGGACACTAGACACACAGGGGGGACTGTCCTTGTTACACTGGACACTGAGGATTCAGGCCTTGGGACAATGAGGGGAGGACTCTTGCCTTGGAACATTGAGGTGGGGACTTTGGTCTTCTAGCACCCATTTATGTAACAGGCTAAAAGGATAACTGTATTGCCTCAATGCATTTTTTTAAAATTGCTTTAAAAAGAGTAAAGGTATGCAGCCCCACCACACATTTTTTCCTGATTTTGAGCCTCTCTCTGCCTTCAATTAACCTTCAATTAGCCATGCTGTGAAGGGGGCGTATCAATTCTGCATGCTTCTAACTGTCATTCAAAGCTAGCATGCAAGAAAACACTCCCCCACCCACCCTTGATCAACTTGTTAATGTGGGATGTGTCCTAGCAACAGGACATTTCAAGTTTGTTTAACTGGCAGAGGAGGAGGAGAGAGGTTGTAGCAGACATTCCCACCAGCCAATGAAAAGTGTTATGTTAATCATGGCCCTAGGCCAACTAGGAGGCAGGATTTTTGCACTCATCTTTGCTGTGCGATATCTAAGGGAGGGCAGCACGGCTGTAAATGTGAGTAAGTGATTTCATCTGCCCAAAGTGTGGACATGTAATGGGGGTGATGTTGGATTTTTTGACACTGTTGTCCTTTAATGACTAGTAAGTTACATTGCACACACATTTTTACAGCATATCTTCTTGAACGCTTTCTGCCTTTTCCAACTTGCAGTCATGTGATCAACCTCTGCTTGCATTAATAGGCCCCCTCCCAAATGTCAATTTGTCTGTACAGGTATTCCTGTTTTTATCAGCATTATGTCTTATGTGAGCATGCTCTGCCCATGGGACTGAGGGGAGGAGCAGAGGGCCAGGTGATGTCACTCAAGCTATTGGAAGCAGGAAGTTTAAACATTCTCAGCAATATAGGTTTTTATAGGTTGCAGCAAGAGATATGATTCAGGACTCATTTTAAAGGATAGACAGCTGTTTTTTAAAGCCCTAAATCTCATTTTAAAGGAAAGACAGCTTTTATTTTAGCCCTAAATCTCATTTTAAAGGAAAGACAGCTGTTTTATTAGCCCTAAATTGTTCAGACACCACAGTTGCCCTTTAACTTTAAGGACAGCTATTAATGTTTGGCCACAATCTTCTGTGTGTGGCCAATCCAGTACTAGTGCTCAGGCTCAGTAGTTTTAGTTATCTTGAGGAACAAAGAGACTAAACCACTGAAGTATAATTAAAATATTTGCTTCATCCATTGTGTTTGTTGCTTGACATCTATGAAGTCAGGAAAACAAAACACAAAGAAAATTTGGATTACTCTGCATAGCCAGTGAACATATTAAAAACATATTTTTAAAACGTCATATAGCAGGAAATTGCTTAAGAAACTATAATGTGGGGTGCCATTTTTGAAAGAAAACCCATTCTCCTGCTTACCAGAAATGCATAATTTTTATATGTTAGGAATCATAATACTCTTTAATGTATGTTGGAAAGATCATAAATTTTTTCCTTATAAAGCTTGTGCTTTTGTGTTGTTATGTGCCCCATCATCAGCAGTATGTTTGATCCAACCCCTTAGAGGCTAACATGCATATGCATATTCAGAATCTCCAGGAGGGTTATAGAATATTTTAACTGCTTATCATTTTTAAAGCTAAAGCCAAAAAGGTTGAAATTGTCTTATGTTTCATTTAGAAACTGAGATAATTTATACACTTCATTATGAGAACAATGATTTTCACTCCCATCTGTTACTTGATGCTGATGCAAAATAAAAAAGAAAGTTACTGATGATGTACCAAACAATGAGTGATTTTTATCATCATAAGTGCCACAGCAAAGCAATCTCAGTCATTTAGGAGGTCAGTGTCAACAGCTGTCTGTCTAACTGTCTACCTAACATTATGATTTATTGTGATAAGGTTTAATGTCAGGCTGGGATGTATACATAAAGGATGTGATGGGAAATGAAAGAAAATAACACATTTATGAAAAAGTTAAATGCATTTGGTGGATAAAAATTGCATCCGCTTAGACCCATCAAATGTTAGTTTATCTTCACCAACAATTGTTGATTTCATCTGTTCCATAACCTTTCAAGTGTATGATAGTAATGCAGCCAGTTTTACTACAGTGCTAAATTAATTTATCTCTCCTGTGTTGGGGCTGTGTCCCTTTTAGAACCATGGTTTTGGTTTTGCATGAGTAAAATAAATTAGTAAAATCAAAAATGTATTTACTTAATAATTATAAAATACATAATTAGTAAAATAGTAAACTTACAGGGTTATTCAATAAAAGTTAAAAATGGTGCTAATTTTGCCACAACCAATCAAATATTATTTAACATTTGAAAGCTAACATCTAGTATAGTATAGTATAGTATTTGAGGTTGAATAAAGACATATGTCCATCCAGTTCAATCCATCGAGCAATATCCTAATTTCCCGCCTAACTGTTGATCCAGAGGAAGGCAGAATCCCCCCCACCAAATTTATGAAGGGAAAAAAATTCCTTCCTGACTCCAAGTGGCAATCGGAAATTTCCCTGGATCAACTCTACTTTATGTATCAATACCAATAACTTGCAACTTTCCTTGTTTGCAGAAACTCATCCAGCTTTTCCAGTTTGTTATCCCCCAAAACTCCAAGATCCCTTTCCAACAGGGATTCACTTAACACAGAGCCATTTATAGTATAAGTAGCACAAGGATTTTTAAGTCCAAAATGCATCACCTTACATTTATTAAACTGACCAATGAACCTGCCATAACAACGTCCACTGGAAGACAGTTCCATAGCTTTACCGTTCTCACAGTGAAAAACCCTTTCCGAGCTTGAAGCCTAAACCTTTTCTCTTCAAGTCTTAAGGGATGTCCTCGTGTCCTTTGACATGTTCTATTGGTGAACAATGCCCCAGATAGTTTATTGTATGGCCCGTTAATGTATTTATACACAGTAATCATATCCCCACGCAAGCGCCTTTTCTCCAGCGTACATAATTGTAACTTTTCCAGTCTCTCTTCATATTCAAGCTCCCCCAATCCCCTTATTAATTTAGTTGCCCTTCTCTGAACCCTTTCCATTTCAAAGATGTCCTTTTTGTACACAGGATTCCAAAATTGCACTGCATATTCCAAATGAGGCCTTACCAATGCTTTGTAAAGAGGGAGAATTACATTTTCCTCCCTTGAATCCATACCTCTCTTTATACAAGACAACACCATGCTGGCTCTGGCTGTTGCCGCCTGGCACTGCTTGCTACCTTTAAGTTTGTTATCCACCAAAACTCCAAGATCCCTTTCCAACAGGGATTCACTTAACACAGAGCCATTTATAGTATAAGTAGCACAAGTATTTTTAAGTCCAAAATGCATCACCTTACATTTATCAACATTGAATTTCATCTGCCACTTAGCAGCCCAATGTGATAATCTATCTAGATCCCCTTGCAACGATTGCACATCCTCTGAAGTTTTTAATGGTCGACAAAGTTTTGTGTCATCAGCAAACACAGAAACCTTGCTGACAATACCCACTTCCAAATCATTAATAAATAGATTAAATAGAAGCGGCCCCAACACAGAACCCTGTGGTACCCCACTTAGCACTTTAGTCCATAATGATGAAGCCCCATTAACAACTACTCTCTGCATCCTATTCATTAACCAATTTTCTATCCATGTACAAATGTGACTCCCCAGACCAACAGACCTTAGCTTATACATTAGTCGCCTATGGGGGACTGTATCAAAAGCCTTTGCAAAATCCAAGTAAACTACATCTACTGCTATACTAGAGTCTAAATTTCTACTTACTTCCTCATAAAAGCCAAGCAAGTTAGTTTGACAAGATCTATTCCTCCTAAATCCATGCTGGTTACTACTTAGAATGTCAGTCCTTGAAACATACTCAAGAACATGTTCCCTTATTAAACTTGCCAGTATCTTCCCCACCACTGAAGTTAAACTTACAGGCCTGTAATTACCCGGCTGTGAACGACTACCCTTTTTGAATATTGGAATAACATCAGCCTTTTTCCAATCCAGAGGCACACCACCGGACATGAGGGAATCAGCAAAAATAAGAAACAATGGCCTAGATAAAACTGAACTTAGCTCCTTAAGTACCCGAGGATGTATTTTATCCGGTCCTGGAGATTTACTAATATTAACCTTATTTAGTTCTTTCTGTACCATATCCTCGGTTAACCAAAGTGAACTTGAATCTTGTATACCTTTATTGCTACTATACTCTATGATATCTGTACTTGGATCTTCTATAGTGTATACAGAGGAAAAAAAATTATTCAAGACATTTGCTTTATCGCCATCCTCCGTAACTAACTTATCCGCATTAATTAATGGTGCCACATTCTCAGTCCTCATCTTCTTACTATTAATATACTTAAAAAAATGTATATATATATATTTATGCACAGGGTTAAATGTCTAGAAGGGATTACCAGGGATCCTTCTTATCCAAACAATTGTTTTTTTATAGTGCTCCCATCTAGTTGGTGTTTTATGATTTTTTTACTGTAGAACTACCTGTTATAAGAACAATTTTAACCCTTTTGCATAGTTTTGTTTTGTCTTGAAAAAGGTGCTATGTAGGCACCGAAAGGTTGGGAATAAACAGCTTTAATATTTCAGACCGGTGTGCGGTGGATTAGTTCTTTTGAGAAAACTTACTGCATTCAACTGGGGTTACCACAATGCACCAGGCACAGAGTTTGTACATGGTGTGCTGATATCCTATATTATATATAGTTTATCCTCCTGCTGTGACCTTTTTAAACTCTGTTTTGTAATGTTACATATTGGGCAATGAATTTGTAACTTTGCTACTATGATTTCATGGACCTAGTACTGTGACAATAAATTGGATCTGAATGTTAGAGCTGGTACAGAAAGCAGGTGTGTGAACTGGGAGAACATCTTGTGGCTTGGTGGCTAGAAGTGAAGTCTGAAATAATTGAATGCAATCCATATAAGCAGTAAATGTGTAAAAAAATGAACAAATGCGAAATATTATCTTGACCTTTCCTCATTATCTTCATATACCAGTGAAGATACCAAAAGTTACATTCCAGATAACCATAGTTAAAGTTCTGTTTGTCATAAATTTATTTTTCTAATAAAAAAAGGAAGTCAATAAATAATGTAAAGCAGAGCAGAGCATACATTAATGAAAGCAGAGAGAGAAGGGAGAAAAATAAAGGGCAAGGAGAAAGCCAATGATATTCCTGCATTTATTGATTGTATATGATTACATTAGGTGCATCAAATATTCATAATGACATCCCACAAAGAGGTCATTGTGTGTATTCTTTCCAATGTACCCATTGCCTTTGCTGTGGGAGCTAGTTTTAAAGCCAATGATTAGGCCAAGCACAAACAAAGTGGAATTTAGTTGAGTAAGAGACAGTGATTCCAGTATGTATGGCGTCCAAACAATGTCATCATATTTTATGTGTGAATATTTGTATACATTGCATTCCAGCAAACATTTGAGGGAATTTATCCCCCACAAGTGCTCACTAGAGATGGACGAAATTTCGAAAGTTCAGTCCGTTTTCAAACTTTCTAACTATATGGAAGTCAATGGGAGTCAAATAGTTCAAAAAGTTTGATTTTAATACAATTAAAATATTAATGGTAACTTAATGTAAATGGCTGTGGGACCTGGGAAATGGTCTGGGAAACACGTTAGAATATCAAGAAACTTTTGAAAAATCGATTTTACTCTCACGCGCGCTACTTTCGAGTTTTCGCGTTCGAATATTTGATAATTATCCCATAAATGATATTTACTTGCCTATTAGTATAATATACATTTTACACGCATATTCACAAGCCTCTAATGTTCGAATATAATATAATATTATATAATATAATAATCGAAAGTCCGGAAATTATCGAAAGTCCGAGAAATCTGGGTACGGCATAGTTCGAGAAGTCCGAGTCTGTTCGAACTCGAATAGTTCAGCTCGAACTCGGGTTCGAGTTCTAGTCCATCTCTAGTGCTCACCCACATACTAGTTAAATAAATAAGCATATAAGCTCTGCTAATCCAATATTGCATTGTGTAGAGTTGTTTTTTTATATGGACAATAACACTCTTTATAATATCTCCCCCCCTAGTTCACTTTAGGATTTTCTTGGCCTATGTCATTTCCTATCATTTTATGACCTACAGTAATCTCCTTGAAATCTACTGGATTTGAACTGTTAAATGAGATGGGCAAAAAAAAACATTAAATGCTTATATAATGTTTGTGATTGGGTTACTTATACTTATATTAGCTATTATAGTAGAGGTCGCTGGTGCTAGAAATCTTCATGCAGAATTCTCATGCAGCATTACATTATTAACTATATATTGATTATCAAAATAGTAATAGTACAAGTTGGGGGGGGGGAGCAGAAAGCAATCAAGAGAAATCCAAGTTGATTATCACTTTTACACAGCTGAATGCAATCAAGAGACTGGTAATCAGAGTTGAGTAGGTCTGCATCACAGCTTAATGCAATCAGTGTTGGTTAGGCCTGCAATACGTCTATTAAAGTTTATGCACAAAAAATGTCAAAATTCACAGATAACTCAGAAACACTTGTTGTTTGGCACATTTGCAATTTTCTCAAATTTAAAAATGGTAGGAGGACATACTTTTCAAGTAAATGGTGAAATACTGTAAAGGAGAAGTATATCTGCTGTATTCAGTTTAATCAACTGGACTTAAAGGGCATGTCCACCCCAAAATGAAAATTTTTCCAACTACTGGCCCGACAGTACAAAAAAAAAAATCCTTACCTTACATCCCTGCTCCTTGTTGTTCTCCTGTTACGCTTCTTCAAATTGCAGGAAACTGCTGGGTAGGAGCTATCAGTGCCTCATCCTGTGCCTGTAGCTTGGCTAACCTCAGAAAGGTGGGAGGCATGCTCAGTAGAGCCCTTTCCCCCCTCTCCCTCCCTCCCGATTCCTCTGTGATACCCTCCCACCCCCAACCACTATATTCATAACTTTAAAAGCACTTTCAATCACTGCTTACACCTCCTCATTCCTGCACTGTTCTACAGTGAAGTCAGCCCCAGCTGTGATTGTCTGCCTCTCAGCCAATCACAGCCGCGGCTGCCGGTCCGGCCCCCTGCTTGCAGTTCGCGGGCAATGGAGCCAGACCAGAACAGCGCAGGAATGAGGAGGTGTAAGTAGATATTAAAAGCGCTTTTAAAGTTATGAATAGAGCGGTTGCTAGTGGGAGGGTATCCCCTGCATGGTGATAAAAGTTTTTAAAAAGGGTGAACATGCCCTTTAAAGGTTAGTAAAGGAATAAAAAAAGGTCCAGTTGATCTAACTGAATACAGCAGATATACCATGTCCTGGATGAATGATTATTTACAGTTGCGGGGGTAATAAATGGCAATGTTAATAAAATAAGGACTCAAGAAGAGTAAAGCTACACGATTTTGGTTTTGTCAAGAATAGAGCCGAACTATTCGAGTTCGAACGGACTCAGACTTCTCGAACTATCCCGGACCCGGATTTCTCTGACTTTCGATATTTTCTGGACTTTTTGGTTTTGGCTGAATCAATTGAATTTTACCAGTTAAACGAAATATTGATGCTGTGTATTGGGGGCTTTAGACAGTTATGTAAATACATGTGTAAAGAAGAGATATCTTCAACCTCAGCGAAGTCTTAGACTCACTGATACCCTCTAGATTAGGATCATTCCAATGGGTTGTAGAAAATATGATTTTATTGCAGTATTTAATAAGGGTATGTAGTGCCTGGTAAGTACAGTCCCTATAGTACCTGTATGACCTGAAGATTTTGGTTCATTATGGTTTGTGAGGAACAGACTTTGCCAAGCAAATGTACATTCCTTTTACAAGTTGGTATTTGAGAAATTAGACTTTGGCTTTGTGGTACATGTGGTTTACTTAGATTCTCCCTTTGATACAGTGCCAGATAAACATTTATTGTATAAACTAAGGTTTATCGGTTTGTAGAAACCTTTACACAGAGAGAGAGCCAGGTGAAGGATTTTATACAGATAATATTGTTCAATAATGAAGTATCTAATTGGATTAAAGATATACAGTAAGTGGTGTGCTGCGGAGTCCTGTTTTGGAGCTGCTTTTATTTAATTTGTTTATTAATGAGTTAGATGTGGGTATTGAAAGCAATACTTTATATGCTGATGCCATATTACTATATAAAGTCATATAATCCATGAAAATGTAGAAAACTGGAAATACCAGGAATCATTTTTTAGAAACCAATGCCAGCAGAATCATTTTATGTATTAAAAGGGACTCTAAACTATCAAAGAAAAATGTATATTTTTTCCTTTGATACAAGCAACTGGTGGCAAACCATCTAGAATATGAAGAAGTATTCATGTCTTTGGGCATAGTGCCAAATGAAGATTTGGCTCATTGGGAGGTGTTACCAGAGGCAGAGGCTCTTGGAAAGAAGGGGCGGATCAGCAACTACAAATAAGTACATTTGTTTATGTAACTGATAGATTTAAAAAAAATAATTCCCTGAAGTTAATTTATTTTTGACTTTCATTCATTACTGCTGATCAGAAAAACAAGTCACAAGTTTAAAAAGTGGATGAAGGTTTGGGCAGAGAAGAACCTGAAATAATTTTCTAACATGGCAAGAATGGAATTGGCTTTCTAAGCCAATTGGGTAAATAATGAAAATAATCTATTTTTATCCAATAAATAATTTCTAATTTACATGGTTGCTTTGTTACATACAGTATATTAAATATTTAACAAGAATATTGTAAAAAAAATATGGGGGGAAAAGAGACAAATTATTCCTAAATAAGGTCGCTTTTATTTACAACTTGACATTTCTATAAAACCTCTGAGATTTTCATATTTTATTAGCCCCCAATCTACTTTAATGTGTCAGTTATTCAATATAATGCTGAGCTATTCATTGTTATCTTTCGGTTTTCCTGTTTAAGAGTTATGTCTACTTGTTTAGCTATCTTCTTTCTAAATGTGCTAAACCACCTGATTTTCATATGTACAGTACTGCACTGTTCCTCTTTTACTCGGTACTGCATGTTATAATGCAGTCACTAGCGTATATAAAGAGGACTGAGGCTGAAGTCACACTGCATTGCGTGTGATTGCGTCCGTTGGGTGTCTGCTTGCACATGTGATTTGGGCAATTTTCCCTCATCAGAGCACATGCAAATCACACCAAAGAGGGATCACAGTGCAGCAGACACCAATGAAGGTCATGTGGCCACCTACATAGGCCAACATTGCTATGCGCTTTTAAAAACATGATTGGGTTGCGCTTAAAAGTGCAGTAGTTTGGCCTAGCCCTGACTGACCTTTGTCCAGTAAGTGACAGATTAAAACAAAGGACCATTTTCATAAAGGCACTGTATCTCTTTTTAAAGGGTATGTCCACCCTACTAAAATTGAACTTTTAATATAAGATCCCCCCTGGGCTCCCAGCCCCAAACCGCTATATTTTTTTTTTAGAAAGCCCCCCAAACTCTACTTACCTCCCCTCTTTCCTCCGCGCGCTCCGGCCCTCTGCTTGCAAGGAAATGCAAGCAGAGGGGGGGGACCGGCAGCCGCGTCTGTGATGGCTGAGCGGCAGCCAATACATACGCGGCTGCCGGCAGCTCACTTCGCCGGAGGAAAGAGGAGAGGTAAGTAAGAGTTTGGGGAGCTTTCTAAAATAAAAAAATATGCAGTTGGGGCTGGGAGACATGGGGAATACTGTACTGAAGGGGTTTATGGTAGGGGGAGGGATAGTAGAACGGGAGGGAGCGGGAGGGGGAGGGAGGGGGGAGAAGGGCTGCAGTACGCATGGCAAAAATCTACCTGAGGCCAGCTAGCAGGCAGTGTCCTATATGGACCTGCTAGCCTCCTGGTGGGCAGTTTTTGGGACTTTGGGGGGGGACTACAGGAGAACCCTATGGAGCTGGGATGTGAGGTAAGGATTACACTACACTACATGATGGGGCCAGTAGTTGGGGGGATTATAGTTTTGGGGGTGGACATGCCCTTTAACAATACCGCACCTTTAATGATCGGATTAACAGTCGTTAAACTGATCTTTAATTTTCGCTCACTTGCAATACCATGCATTTATGAATATGGCCCAATGTGTTACTTGCCTTATTGTGCTTCCCACACAGACATACAGCAATGCAGATTCAAAAAAACCTTTCAATATAGCGATTCATGTTGTCTATGCTTTAATAACGCTGCCCTTCACAATTGGTATCAGTGCTAGATCTCTATAAAGGGAGCCATATAAGCAAGAAAACTCTAATATGGTAAATATTCTAGAAGGTGCACTGTCTACTAAAAACTTAAACATGTGTACAGAAAGAAAAAAGAAGTGTAAAATGTACATGCACACTCCAGAAGTATGTATAACATTAAAGGACAACTATACTGCAAAAATGACTTTACTGCATCTTAATTTATAAATAAATAAATGTTTGGGAACCTTACTCTGAGGTGTGTGTGTTGCTGCATGCCTTTCATCCAGTACTTGTTTTGCTCAACTTAAGTATCTCTCAACCAACCCCTTCTATCCGACATGATTTTCTAAGAAGTCAAGCATGCTCAGTAATTACTATTAGGGAGTTTAAACCATACTACACATATATATATATATATTTTTTTTTTTGCAGTGTAGATGCCCTTTAATAGCATTCTGTGCATGTAGCAGGTTTGATTTTTTTTTGCCCACAGCAACCCCTCTTAAATACTATCTTCGCTGTGTATTCAAAATATTTTAACACTTTCTAGGCACCCATGGGTATGAAAGGGGAATTTTACTAAAGACTGATAAATATAATACTAGAGACTGGGTTTATCAAAGTTATGCTTTATAGTTTTGTCTTTTTTTGATGGCCATTTTACTAGGAACATAGAGGCTTGCTTTAAAAAATGATGGCTGTAATACTACAGCCAATTAGAGTGACTTTGAACAATGATCCATATTAATGCTCTATTTTGAAGAATAGCAAAAACTGCCTAATTATTATAATGTCCCATAATGTATGCAAAGTCTTTAGAAGAGACAGCATAACATGATATAGTACACTTAATCCTCATTAACAAGAATAAATCTTAAAAGGAAATGATGATTTATGTATGTTTTATATTTTTGAAATCTTAGTCTGTTTAGTTTATGGCAGTCTTATTGTATAGGAAAATAAAAGTACTGTAGCAGAAGATTACACCCAGACTCCATTAACCTAATATATTTAACTACATCTGCTATAAAAAATATACATTAAGTCATTGAATTTAAAAACAGAGAAATGTGCTGAGATGTAATTTAGAGAGGTCACTCAAGGCAAAAGTAATTGTGAGCCAAGAGGACCACCTGTGCTGATCCCAGAGGCCTTTGCAGAAGTTTACAAAGTGCTTAGCAGTGATAAAGATGAAGTGGCCTTTGAAATCTACCTTTGGGTTCTTACTGTACACAAAATGGTCCCTATTTGAGGCAATGGACTGAAGCTTTGTAGCATGATAAGCTATTCTTTTAGCAAAAAGTTTTATTGCCTGAAAAGGAATGATGAAAACTAACACTTGTGTTTCTTCAACAAATACTTTATATATAACTGTTACTATATTATTTTATAATCTATATAACTATTTCTATATTGTCACAAATGAACACAAAGTTGAAATAAGAGAGAAACACGTATTTAACACCCATTTAATTTTTTGTTTATAAACATAATGAAACAAACTCATTTTAAACAATATAGAATTAGAAATAAAAAGAATTCATGGAAGAATATATATATTTAAATACAAAATTACAATTAAAAAAACGGAAGTGCAGGAAAACAAGTGTTGTAAAGTTATTTCATTAGAAGGCTTGCAGACATTTGGGTTACAGAGTTCCACTGCCTAATGAAGGTAATGCCAACAGTTTATTTCAATAGTTATTAGTCATTATATTTCTCTAATAATAATAATTAAGAGTATACAGTATATTGAGGGTCGCCCTCCAAACAAAAGTCAAATTCTTTAATTAATCACCAAACATCAAAAAACGTGTTTTACACGTGAATTTAACTTTTGTTCTGAGTGCGACCCTCAATGTCTTGATATTCTAAATGCTCTGAGGGTGGGATACTGGAGGAGTGAGCAACCACGGTTAGATAGAGTGCATTGAAACCCTGTGTTTGTTTTAATAATAACTAGCAGTTGTACCCGGCGTTGCCTGTGTACACATGTGGGTATAGTATTTTTTACGTGCAGGTGTGTGTTTGGCTTAGATGGAAGAGACAGGAGGGAAAAGAAGTGCACAGCTGGTAATGTACGTCATGTATTTTATAGTTATGAGTTGAGGAGGTGACATTGCTTGAGGGACGTATAGCACATGTTTATTGCAAAACCTTATATACACATTATCAGTTTTTCCACTTGGAGCATAAATATACAAATGTTGTGGTGAACCTACTCGTGAACATGCTACATGGAATTTGACATTGGGAAAACATGATGATTGCAAGTGAATATTGCAGCACTTGAGTGACTGACAGGCATCAGTGTCTCTGAAGCATGTGACGTGCAGCTCTTTGTCTGTGCTGTTAAAGTCGGGCTTTAAAAATTTGCACTTTAACACTTGATTCTTGCTCAAGGACCACTTTATATTGACTATTAGATCCCAATCAATAAAGTTAGTTTATGGTCCAATTTGAAAGTGCTATGATGTCTTTGTTCTTTTAGTTGTAACTGTCTGTGAAGTGTGTGACATGTGAGCAGTGTGTGTCTGTTTCTTTATTCCAGGTAATGCAGGTAATTCCTGTGTAGTCCATACCCCCAACCATCCACAACCCAAGGGTGTGGATGGTCTGGGTCATGTCTGTGATGTTGTGGTGTCCAGGAGGCTTGAACGTGATGTTTGCTGGTCACGATATTTGGGGGCATGGCCACGTTGTTTCAAAGTATCGGTGTGGCCGTGCCATTTAGGGACGTGGGTGTGGTGTTTGGGCGTGTGCCTGTGATGTTTGGGGGCATGGACAGGATGTTTGTGTATGTGGGTATGAATCGGGAACAGACCCAGGATGTTTGTGGGTGTGGCCATGATGTATGGGGGCCGACCATAATGTTTGGGGAGGGTTTTGGGTGGTTACCACAATATCTTGTAGCATGATCACAACATTTGGGGGCATGGTTGCGATGTTTGGGGGCATGGCAGTTATCTTTGGGGGCTTGGCCTTGATGGTTGGGGTATGAGCGTGACTGTGATGTTTGGGGGTGTGGCCATGACAGCAACATCTGGGGGCATGGTCACATTCCAGGAGGCTCTGCTTTAAATTTCTTAGCATGACAATAACCGCAAATGTGATTCATATCACCAATAGTAACATACAGGGTTATTCAATATTAGTTATTATCGTTAAAAATTGTGCTAATTTTGTCCTAACCAATCAGATTTTAGCTTTCAGATGTTTAATTGGTTGGGGCAAAATTAGCACCATTTTTAAACATAAGAACTTTTATTGAATCTCCCTAATAGTCTTTCCAGGGTTTATATTTGTATATAATGTGATTCATTTCACCAATAGTAGCATAGTCTTTCCAGGGTTTATATTTGTATATAAGTGTGATTCATATCACTGATAGTAACATAGTCTTTCCAGGGTTTATATTTGTATATAAATGTGATTCATATCACCAATAGTAACATAGTCTTTTCAGGGTTTATATTTCTATAGAAATGTCATTCATATCACTGATAGTAACATAGTCTTTCCAGGGTTTATATTTGTATATAAATGTGATTCATATCACCAATAGTAACATAGTCTTTTCAGGGTTTATATTTCTACAGAAATGTCATTCATATCACTGATAGTAACATAGTCTTTCCAGGGTTTATATTTGTATATAAATGTGATTCATATCACCAATAGTAACATAGTCTTTCCAGGGTTTATATTTGTATATAAATGTCATTCATATCACCAATAGTAACATAGTCTTTTTTAGGGTTTATATTTCTATAGAAATGTTATTCATATCATTGATAGTAACATAGTCTTTCCAGGGTTCATATTTGTAAGTAAATGTCATTCATATCACCAATAGTAACATAGTCTTTCCAGGGTTTATATTTGTATATAAATGTGATTCATATCACCAATAGTAACATAGTCTTTTTTAGGGTTTATATTTCTATAGAAATGTTATTCATATCATTGATAGTAACATAGTCTTTCCAGGGTTCATATTTGTAAGTAAATGTCATTCATATCACCAATAGCAACACAGTCTTTCCAGGGTTTATATTTGTATATAAATGTGATTCATATCACCAATAGTAACATAATCTTTCCAGGGTTTATATTTTAAAACCTTCCAGGTGCAAATTGTAATGTCTAACTGACCTTAAGGGAAATGTCTCATTCCCTCTGTTATAGAAGCTGTTGTTCTGTTTGTGCAGCTCTCTGAGTTGTGTAGCCGTACATTACACTGTTGTTGTGTCACTGAAGTGGACTCTGTGTCTGTGTTGTTGAAGTTGGGCAGTGCACAGAGCCCATCTGATGGGTTAAATTGTCTTAGTTTTTCATTTCAAATCACTTGTTAGATAAAATGATTGACTGTTGGTTGAACACAGAGCCACACGATTTTCGATTCTTTACTAAAGCGATTCCTTAATAAATGCGATTCCTTAATAAATGTGATTCCTTAATAAATGTGATTCCATTATAAATGCGATTCCTTTATAAATGTGATTGCTTTATAAGTATCTGTCACTTTTGGTTGATCTAATGCAAAAAAAGGAATCAATTTTAAAAGCGATTTATAGAATCAAATTCACTAAATGATCAGAAAAAAAAATCGTCTCATGTATAGCTAACATTTTAGAACAATGTGCAAAGAGAAAAAGTTATAAATGGTGAGAGTGTCTATGGGACTTTAGAGGAAGTGGGAGGAATGAAACAAGATTATACTATAAATCATAAAACAAATATATAGGCAGGACACCCAAACAAATAGCTCAAAGAAATAACTCAACAAAAAATAAAAATTTCCTTTACTATCTAAAATTGGCAAAAATGTATGCCATTAAATTGCTGTCAGACAGGTTACTGAAAAATCCACAGATTGATAGCTGCCCAAAAAAAGCTGCAATCCTTCCTATTGGAGATGGTGTGATTGGCTCAAATTTTCCAACATGGCCAAAGTTTATTAAGCAGATTCTGGCAGGATTGTTCATTTTTATTTATTTAAGATACCAGACCAAAATTTGTTTTTTGCTAAGGCCTTTTTTTAGATGCCTAAACTAGATTGTAAGCTCTACAGGGCAGCGACCTCCTTACCTCTTGTGGCAAAGCTCTAGCACTTCTATTTATATAATTTATATATTTATGTACTGAATTATCTGTGCATTTATCCCCATTGTATAACTTTATTGTATTTTGTTATTGTACAGTGCTGCGTCCCCAAGTGGCGCTTTATAAATAAACTATACATACATACTAAAGATGAACAATACTCTAAATGGTGAGCCATTATTAAATGGTTAATTTCCAGTCTAATGCACATGTTTATTGCTGCTAATTTACCATTATTTTTATAATTTTATGTCATTTTTCATTTTATAGCTTTTTTATAATTGAGAGGAGAAAATCTAATATACTATAAAACAGATAACATCTCTTTACGGAACATGTAGAGAGATGTCCATTATAAATTACCCATAAAAAATACATAGGGGCATATTTATAAAGAAACGAAAATAGCGCCAAAAAATTACCGCCGCACATCGCGGCCGCGAAAATAGCGCTATCGCCGTATTTATAACGGCGAGCGCCATTCCCGCGATATGTATCGCGGTAATTTTAAGCCCCTTCGCGGCGATACTGTATAGTATCGCCGCGAAGGGACTTAAAATCCCTTCCCGACGCCTCTCCCAAGGGGGCGGGGCATACGCCCACCCCGCCCACAACCCCCCGCGGCGGCGGAGACCACCCGCCACCGCTTCCCAGCAGCCCCTCCCAACCCGTGCACTGACAAGTGCCTTTGGCGGGGGTCCCGCAGCTCAAACCGGGACCCCCGCTGGAGGGAGCCTCCACCCCTCCCAGCGGCTCCTTCCCCTCCCCGGGAGCGGCCGGGGCAGGGGGCTTGGAAGGGTTGCTGGGGAGGGGGTGCGCGGCGGGTGGTCGCGACCACCTGCTGCGGCCCCTTCCCAGCAGCCCCTCCGAACCTCCCGTTCCGAGATTGCCGCGAGCGGGGAACGGGTTGGGAGTGGCTGCTGGGAAGCGGCGGCGGGGGGTCTCTGCCGCGGGGGGTTTTGGGCAGGGTGGGCGTGCGACCACCCGCTGTGGGTTGCCTGCCCATCCCCGCCGCGGGAGGCTAGTATCGGCTGACTTCGCCACCTTCAAGGTGGCGAAGTAAAACAGCCGATACTAGCAGAGCGAAACCAGAACCGCCGCTTTATAAATAGAAGCAGGTAAGTATCGCCGCGAAGGGTTAACGCTTCGTTAACTTTTCGCGGCCGTTTTCGGACAGGTAGAAAACGAATAATTAGAAAAGTATGCGCAGACGTCAGTGAAAACGGCTGCGAAAACTTAACGAAGCTTTATAAATATGCCCCATAGTGATTAAAAACTGACTAATATAATTTTTCCCAAAATTGAAGATAGAATAAAAACCAGCCTTAAATTAACTTTAAGATGATATCATTTGAAATGAATATTTTGTTTCCTTTGCAATGAAATCCAATGTTGTGGGTAAAATTTCATTTCACTAATGAATTAAGTTCCATTTGATCTGCTCATTGTCACAGAGCCTTCAAAGTCAGAGCGTCTTGTCTCTGTTTTGTGGAATAAACAATCTCATTTCCTTTTGTTCTTCATAAGCACTAAAAAAAAAAAAAAAAAAATTAGAAACGTGCCATAATGCTTACATTTTTAGAACATATGGAGTTTATCAACGAATGTCTTTCATTTTTATGTTGGATGAGTGGTAAACTTACGTTTTGTTTATATTTTTTCCCTTTTTGATCTCCTCCCATCCCATTAATTTCAGTGTCAGTGTGAGCGAGGATTCCCACTGCAAATTTGGCCCTTTGCCACCATCCCACACTCTCTCCCTCCCACCACTTTCATAGTAAACTAATTAAGCCGTCCCAAGTAAATCCACTGTGTACAGCTGGTCCCTCCTATATTAATTCCTCTATTCAGCTTGAGAACTTAACTACATTCTAGATAATCCCAGACAGAGCAACACATTGCACAGAGACATGATGGTTTTACTTAAGAATACTAATCACAGAAAAGAGTCTAATAATATTGTTAATAAAATAATTTGAGGTTCACTTAGAACATTTGGGTGCACAGATACAGGCACAGATCCCAATGGTGCTTTGTAAATTTGGTAAAGATCTTTGTAAAGTTGGTCATTCCCGGTTTTGTTTTGTTTTTTTACTAAATTACTGAGAAGTATAATTCACATTTAAAATAATATGTGTTGCATCATTGTGAGGCAAAATTAGAAAACTTGACAGCCCCTGTATTTCATTGTGTTAACAATTAACAGGGAATGCTGATTTAATGAAATTTTGAAACGTTATCTCTGATTGCAATGCCATTTATTTTGAAGAGGCAGAGGAGGACACTATGGTCCCAAGCTGCAAGTACGTTGAAGTTTACAAACCAGGGTTCAAGAATTGGCCAAGGATGATGGAGAACGTTAAGCGCTAAGAACCTTTCTTGACATAAACTCCTGTCTCTTCCTTTATTTTGAACTTTTGGCTTTGTTTCTAAATCCCTGAGACAGACTACAATGTCTCAGATAGAAAAGGGAATTAGACTGTACTCTGAGAAGACTGTATTAAATTATTCATAGCTGATAGGGAAAGGATTGTGTGCCATTTATCTCCTCAGAGCAAAATGCTTACAATTATCAAACCTACCAGACTAATAACATTTAAATGACCTGTTCTGTTACCTACTTCCCTGTGATATTATTCAGATGGCCAGAGAAGGAATTAACCATTTCCTTAATGGAGACAACATAACATGATATCTATTGTTTTCTGTATATATGTTGACTTTAATATACAGTGAGATAAAATTTAATTTTTACAGTCCAGTATATCTATTTTCACTAGCTAGTGAAGGTATCAGCATACAAATACTAAATACTTATGGGGATATTCAATAAAAGTTCTTATCATTAAAAATGGTGCTAATTTTACCCCAACCAATCAGACATTATTTAACATTTGAAAGCTAATATCTGATTGGTTAGGGCTAACTTAGCACCATTTTTAACGATAAGAACTTTTATTGAATAACCCTGTTAGATTGTTAGTTTTCAGGACAGGGACATTGTTTCAAGGCACAGCATTTTTTTACGTCTATATACTATTCACACATCCTTTGTGTGAATAAATTGATATACCCAAGTGGCACTATAGTAAAACAAAAATGTACTTACATAGCTCCTCCAACTTCTTTTTTTCTGCGGGACAGTCATATGTTTTGGGACCTGTCCAGCCATTTCAGACCATAAAATAATTTCTTGGAATAGAACAGGGTTACAGATATCATTGGACTAGAGGGGATTTGGGCAGGGCTTTGGATGAGAGATGAAGATGTGCATAAATACATACAGTGACTACTTGCTACTTGTTTATGTCTGTTTGTTGCTGTTTTCCTACTTGCACAAACTAATCCTGAATTACACAAGAACTGGTCGCATTGTGAATATACAACCAGAACTTTATTATGAGCAATAAAAAAAAAAAAAATCAAATGATATTAATAATAAAACAATGAAAGCATTTTAGAGCAAGTACCACATAAACAGTACAATATATTCTGTGGTCTGAACACTAAGCAATGTATATCCTTTGTACATTATTTGTAAGCCTGGTATTGTGAATAAACTCATCCATTTGGATTAAGTGCACAATAATCTTACATTATACATGCGCGGCTATGAATATTCCCAATCAGGTGCCCAACATCATTTTTTCCAAGAAAGTCTGTATAGCATTGCAGTGCCTTCCATTCCTTGCTACTCATCACTACTCATCACTACATCAGCGCAACCAAAGCCAGCAATGCATTCTCCCTTTACATTAATAAAATTTTTACAGTGTGGTGGCAGGAAATGCATTTTCAGTTCATCTGCTGCAGCTATTAGATTACCAGGAAATTGCTGTCTGGACAGCAGCCAGGATTGTTACTTAAAGGCCAATACATCCAGAGGAAGAAGGAATGAATGAGAAAAATTATGCAAGGCCAAACGCTGTGCTGTTTAATGGAAATCTTGCTGTACATAATGCAGAGTTTAGAAAGGGGGAACATCATTCTCTAATATTACAAAGATGCTCAGGTTCTCAGCCATTGATGTTCAACACCAACTGAAAATAAATATCTCAATAAATGTGTCTTTATGTATGTATTTGCACATCTTATCTATATTTTGAATCATGCTATTGTATCCTGCTAATAGTAAGCTTAACTATTGCATATTCTCTGTGTCCTCTCTGTAGTGCTACATTTTAATATTCAAAAAACTTTTTCTACATACCTGTGTTTTATCACTTTAGTAGATAAGGTTTTGCATGGACCTTCCAAAAGGTAAACACTTCTAATGAATATCATTAGTCATCTTTCCTTGCACAAGCAAGGGATATCAGGGTAGTATCATACTATCTGCTAATGCTAGCATCAGTATTTAATATTTCGGAACTCTCAGGATTCCACTACCAATATCCTATTTAGATTGCATGCAACGTATTTTTTCAGATAAAATAGATATGTGATGCTGGGAAGCCAGTTAAAGTTGATGTGGTATCAGGCACAAATAATAATGATATGACCATTTTACATACTTGATCTAGCATCTAGTGCTTAGAGAGAAGATTGCTTAGTCAGAATGAAAATGTCACCCCTGAGTATTTAATACTGGCTGGTGTTCAATACATGTAGCTGACAATTCTAAAGTGAATGTCCCTATATGGCAGATGGCCCCCAGAAATGCAGTCATTGAAAAGAGCAACATTTGTGGAGAGATACAGGTAGCACTGACCAGGTGAGAAGGAAGGGGTGTCTATGTCATAAATGACAGGCAGCATTTTTATTTTTTTAAAAAAAGCAGTGGAAGCGGCACAGCAAGTTTGTAAGCTTTCTTTTAAATGGGAATGGGTGGGGTGGGAATGGCTGCTGGGTGGTACTGTACTGTACATTTACAGTACCAGTACAATAATTTATGGTATTACAGTTATTTAAAGCATTCCAGCACTTGCTTTAGTGTTCATATTTTCTACCCTCGGTTTATACTCAAGTCAATCATTTTTACTAGTTTTTTTTAGGTAGAAATGGGTGCCTCGATTTATACTCGGGTCGGTTTATACTCGAGTATATACGGTATATATTTATTATATATTAATTATCTAAGTTACATTTCACACATTTTATAAATTTAATACTATTATATTGAATTTTTAAAAAAGATTTTTTAACTAGAATATCTAATAAGAGATTGCTCTGTGTTATATGCTTCGAAAAAACAGTCCTTTTTCTATCGAGGATGTTCTAAATAAGATCTGGTTTATGTTATGTGTCCTACCGCTGTTTAGAATGGGGAACTGAAATACATTTTTTTTTAAACCCAATGTCCTCAACAATAAGATTCTCTGGATTTCAGAAAATGCAAACCTGTTTTGCTCGTCTCTCATCACAACCTTATAACCTTTATGTACTTACTATCTCACTTTTATGTCTTTTTGTTCTCAAATAGATATTTTTAGAGCACTTGCAGTTGATTAAAAGGGGTTGGCAATTATGAAATATGATTCATTAAAAAGATATTTCAGGCACAGGATTTCCCATGTATTTTCCTTGGTAGTAGCACAATCAGTGCCCCACTGAACACACTCTCCTCCCACCTTATAGCCAATGAAACTAGTCTTTCCTGCCATTTCAGAGGTAGTCTCCCTCTGCTGGATATAGAGAGAGGGGGGCTAATTGTTTAGTTCTGGACTTTCTTTCAGAATCTGGGACTATTGCCAGTGATGCTCCTAGACTTTTTTTTTTTGCCTAAGGTGCTTCAAGCTAAATAGTTCTGTCCCTCTTAAAACAATATATAGTCAGTAATGTGCCCACTATTTTAAAGGACATTAGAAGGCATACATACTAGAAGTTTCATGGCTATATAAAAGTACAAGCTATAGCCATATATATAGGGCCATATTTGCATATATATGGTATTGGTGGGACCATAAATTACCGATATTGTATGGCTGCCGTGACGCTTGAGGTATATTGAACTGCAGTCGTAAATTTACAACCTTGTTGCTAATTTACAATAGTGGTAAAGGCACAGTATCGCATATCTGCAAAAATCGCCACACCCTAAATAATGAGTAATAAAATGAGTACAGTTACAATGCATACTCAGTCCTAGTCCAAACACTCCAGATAACAGGAAGATGTTTAAAATTAACTGTTAGACAAATTATAATGATGCCCAGCTTCAAAATACACATTTTACTATATACAAGCTGTATATCATATGGCTTTTAAGGCAAAATTTTGACCTGGTAGGAAGTCTAGCTGTCAAAAAAATATATTTTGGTGCAACCATTCATGTGACCCATTAAAGACGGTACGATTGTCTGAAATTTATCAACCTGCCTAACGGAATTTTCGGTTGATTGCGGTAAACATTTTCCCAGTATTTTGGCCCAATCAATGGAATTATTGACATTAGTGTGAAAGTGTTTCGGCTTAATCGATTGGCTTGCACAATATTTTAGCTGATCGGGCTTAAACATCAACAGAAATTTTCAGACCCTTGGTCTGATAGGATCTGTCAATAAATTTAGCCCAACTATGAGCTGTTTAATGGTCTTCATAATCAGTCACAGCAAAATGTTGGCGACATTTTACTTTGAAAAGCCGGCTACAGATCATTTTAATGGATCTTTCTGAAGTCCTGGCTTATTTGGCCAAACCAGCAAGGCATATGGATAAATATCAGCAGCATCCCTTAGACAGCACTTCTAACTGAATACAATATGTGGAAGCAATGTGTTCATTAAAATGTTTTGAGGAAGTGGCTTAAAGCCAGTATCTGACACAATTGTTTCAAAAAGCTTTTGGGTATTTTGATTCCGATACTGTTTTTGTACCATTTATCACTGACAGAATTATTTTAGATAAAATTATAAATGTTTGTTGTTATTTTTAAAACGGCAGAATCACCTGAACATTATTAAAACATTAGGAGGCTGATGCAATAATAGGTGCAAAAGCTTGCCTGGGCTAGCTTCATTTGCAGCAACCAATCAGATATCTTTTTACTGGGTTACTCTAGTTAGATATCTGATAAGTTGCTGCAAATTAACAGCAAATGCAAAAGTTTGCATCTTCCCATATATTTATTCTTTGATCAGGTCCGGATTTACACCTCAGGAGCCTGTAGGCCCAAAGTGCCTGGCACCCTTAGCCCCACCCTTAAACAGAGACCACACCCCTAAACCACACCCATTTCTTCTTTTTGGGGGAAGAAAATAGACTATAAAGGGGTATGATTGGTGGGAGGAGATTGACAGCCGCCCCAACCTCAGGCGCCCCTAGGCACATGTATACTGTGTCTAATGGTAAATCCGGCCCTGTCTTTGATATAAGGCTTATTGCTGGGTAACACAGGTGAGTGCATTTTGTATAGTTCATCTACAGTGAATTTGTTCTGACAATAAACAGAACCGCAGTGTCAAGTTTTATGGTTGGTATTTCTAAATACTGGCTCACAGTCCAAGCAAGTTTATCAAAAGACAGATGACACTGACTGTATATTTGAAAGGGATATTTACCTTTAGGAAAATGTCAAGTAAATTTGTCTTCTGATCAAATCAAAGCAATTTCTTCCTGCACATAAAACAACTTAATTAAAAATAAAGCTGTCTATAGCAGGAAATCTGAGAAATTGGCCTTCTGGTGTAATTTCTGGTTGCTCTGAATGCTTTGTCTGGGCAGTTTAGTGAAGCTGGGCATCCAAATTACAGATATAAAGCAAATCAAGATCAAATCCAAAGTGATTTCCCCTATATTGCTAATGTGTATGGGGAAAATAGATCATCCATCTGCATTGTAGTAGATTCATCATCATTGTAGGGGGATTGGTCCAGATGGAAAATTTCAATTGAACCGCATCAATCACCTTTACTTCAAATAGAAGAAGCTGATGTGGCCACCACCTGTATGCTTACCTGGCCAACTTTCCCTATAAAGAATGTGTCAGGTTGGTCCAGTTAGTATAAGAATCTGTAGTTGGGATGGAGTTGCCTGTGATTGTCCAGCTTAAATATTATTGTAACATGTGGATTTAATAGATATTTCATTTTCTTAAATAAGCTGGATATGTAACCTTGCAAGCCAGCATACCGTTACTGTGTTTATAATTAAATATTGAATTTATCAATCACTGATCATGCAGTAAAAAGATACTAAACAGAAAAGCATGTTGATTGCACTAAAAAAAGGGGATGGTTTGGTCCAATCAGGGACCTCTAATGCTGTGTCAGATTCAATGGGACCGTCCATTTATCGGCCGTCTGTGTGGTGGAATGATGGCAGAACCCTCTGCCCTGAATGAAAATCAAACCATATACTTTAGTACAGGGATTCAATAGTGGCTGCTAGCCGCCTGCACAGTCTCTCTATAGCAAAGTATGAGGAGAGACTCAGGAATGTGTGTGGGCAGTTTTAAAGCCGATGATAGACAGCTTCCAATGAAATAAGTCTGTGATCTACTAGATATCTGGCATGTGCCCTGCATGTATAAGAAAGGTTATTAAAAGACCAGCAAACATTTAGAAAATAATTTGTACCCTAATATCAAGATAAATTCAAGAGAGACAGCACAGGCCAGTGGTGAACAGTTGGCTCGGCCAAAATACCTGCCTCAGTGTACCTAGATTTTCAAACCTATTTAAAAGGCAGTCAGGGCTTAGTTAAAAAGATTACCTTCTTGTATTGCTCTTTTTAGGTGAAATATGCTTTTCAATCAAAGAGGTGGGTGCTGGGCCTGCCAGAGTTTGTAAGCAGAGCCTTTTCCATGTATCTCCTGAACTTAATCACTTAAAGACAAGATAGGTCTCAATTCCTCAGATCTCCTTCTTTGGGATTCATGTTGTTTCAGGATAAATAATTAGAAACAAATAAATTTTAATAAAGGCATATAATTAGAAACCCACTTCATTAAGTATAAACTGACCTAACTGGAGTAATGATCTATCTTACAAAATAATGTTTTCTTACAATTTCCATTGTACTCCTTATAAAATGGCCTGAAAGGCTAAAGCTGGGTACACACCTTCCAATTCTTTATTCTGACATAGGCGGTCAGTGCTTTTTACTTCCAGACGTTAAATCTCTCTAAACAGAGGACAAATAAGCATTCAAAACCCTTCCCCATAACATGTGAATGAACAACCAAGCTTTGTTGCGCTATATAAAGCTGGGTACACACAGTACCGATAAAGCCCCAACACCGTGGGTATTGATCTTGCAGATCCTGTCTGTCATCTTTCAAGATCTTTCAGGTGTGTACCTAGCTTAATGAAATCAGTTAATTTGATTTACACTTATTATTTTGACTTGGGTATACTTAAAGGGCAAGTCCAGCCCTAAAATGAAAACTTACATACAGGTAAATCCGTCCCCAAAACCGTAAACGGTAATAGTTTGAAATCTGAAATATATAAGTCTAAAACTGAAATCCTGCACAATGTCCTGTTTCCCCTGTTTCTGCTTCCTGGTTCTTCCAGTTAGCAACTGTCAGTTATGGATTTGACAGTTGACATCACATCCAATGACTGAATGTTAATCCCCTATCTGCCTCTTCTGAGCATGCCCATGCTCAGTACAGGCTCAGTACAGGTTTCTAAATTGCTCAGTTTTCATAAGGCATCCAGAAGCATAGCAGGCATACAGTAATGAATTCATAGGACAAACGATGATATATCAACATATTTTAAAGTGGCCATTCTTTCTAAAAGATGTTGTTATGAGGGTGGAGTTGTCCTTTAAAGGGTATGTCCACCCTTAATTTACTATTTAATTTAGTATATAATAGTAAATGTGCCCCCAGCCCCAACCGCTATAATAATTTTCTTATAAAGTCCCCAGATAGTTACTTACCATGCCTAACTCCTTTGCCGCACTGCCCCAGCCCTCTGCTTTCACGGAAACGCAAGCAGGGGGCAGGACCGGCAGACATGTCTGTGAATGGCTGCGAGGAAGCCAATCACGGACGCGGCTGCCGGCTTCTCAGTGCGGTGAAGGAGCGAGGCATGTTAAGTAACTATCTGGGGACTATCTGAACTATCTGAAAACGCAACGCACACCCGCGATGAACAGCCATTTCGGGTGATAATTGCACATGTGTATGCGTTTGGTTGGGAGTCGTTCATTGATCTGCCATGGCGGATCAACGAACAACCCCCCGACCAAGTGTAAATACACGTTCGATTATTGGCTGAAATGGCCATTCATCGAGCTTGTAAACACGCTCGAGAGTCGTGGGTCGCTGCAAACATCGTACACGTGTACAAGGCTTAAAGCTTAAGGCCCAGGGCACACAGTGTACCATTTTTTAACTGTGCAAGCAAGGTTCATTGGGCCATATTTATTAAGGCACGGTATTGTTTAAAATATCACTTATTTATAATCGCTATAGTAAATTTACGGTAGCGATTGCAAATCTCTAATAATGATCAAAAATCTACAACCGTGATTAGAGATTTACGATCCCCCATAGAATACCATTGCAGTATTTTATTACCACATAGTATTCTATAACCGAATTTTTGTTAGTAAACAATTGTTTTACATAAATGTGTGATCGCTGTCATACATACCGTAATACCAATAATGGCGGTATTGCTGACTTGTGATGATTATTATTATTACTATATTATTGATTTATATAGCGCCAACATCTTCCGTGGCGCTTTACAATTACATAGTCATACATTACATACAGGGTAATACATGTTATACAAAGTCATACTTATTACATACACAGGAAATACCTGTGTGCACAGGTGATACCACGCCAGTAGTAGCCTGATAAGAGTAAACTTTCTGTTTTTAGTTCTGGAAATGTTCTATGAAATTACATCTAACAAATAAAAAATAAAATATTTTCAGCCCAAAAGTGATAGCAGGTAAAGTGTAGTATACTTAAAGGGCAACTGTGGTCTCAAAACAAGTTAGGGTTAAATGAAAGCCTGCAGTATTTCCTTTAATATGAACCAACAATCTCTGGCAGTAGGTTGTGTGACATCATCTGACCTCTGGCCCACCCCTTCGCCCCGGGGGAGAAGCATGCTCAGTTAAGACTTAATGCTGGGGAAATCAGGAAATACCTGGGGAAAAAATTTACAGTTAAGAAGGAGAGCCTATTAATGCAGGAGGAGGCTGGTCACATGACTACAAGCTGGTCACATGGTTTAAAACAGGAAGTGTTCAAGCTGGGAGTAATATGGCTGAACCTTTCCAGCAATAACTTCTCACCAATTTTATATATTGATGTGATTTAGGTTTTATTTTGAAGGTACGATGGAATGCTTTTTATATAATTCTTACTAGTTTGGAAGAATTCCATACCACAGTTACCATTTAATAATAATAATAATGATTTAACAAACAGGACATAAAAAGACCCCTGTCCACATCAAGCCTTTTATCTGAAGGGAAAGCCTACTATTTTTAGAAAAGACCAGCAGCCCAGAACTATAAATAGTTTACTATAAATAGTTTAATCCAAATTAAATGAATTTCCCAGTCACATGCTTATGCTCAGATTACTTAAAGGACAACAATATCCCGTGCTGCCCTCCTTAAGATATCACACAGCAAAGATGAGTGCTAAAAGCCCACCTCCTAGATGGCCCAGGGCTATGATTAACATAACAGTTGTCATTGGCTGATGGGAGTGTCTGTTACAACCTCTCTCCTCCTCCTCTGCCAGTTAAACAAACTTGAAATGTCCTGTTGCTAGGATACAGCCTACATAATCAAGCTGATCAAGGATGGGTGGAGGAGTGTTTTTTCGCATGCTAGCTTTGAATGACAGTTAGAGGCAAACAGAATTGTTACGACCCCTTCACATCATCGCTAATTGAAGTCAGAGAGAGTCTCGAAATCAGGAAAAAAAATGTATGGGAAGGGATGCATACCTTTTAAAGCAATTTTTAAAAAATGCATTGAGGCAATACAGTTATCCTTTATAGGGCATGTCCACCCCCAAAACTATAATGTAACCCACTACTGACCCCACTGTGTAGTGTAGTAAAATCCTTACCTTACATCCCAGCTCCAAATGGTTCTCCAGTAATCCCCTCCCAAGTCCAAAAAACTGCCCAGCAGGAGTACTGCAGAGTCCATATAGGGCTCTGCCTCCTGTCTCTCCTCCGTGAGAACTTTGCCATGCGCAGTTCAGCCCTCCCCCTCCCTCTGGTTTTGGTCTCCCTCCCCCTAGCGTGAAACCTCTTGGTCATATGTTAGTACTTCCCCCGCTAGCCCCCCCGTCTTGGGTTTTTGTAAAACTTGTCGATATTTTAAATTCTGGTTGCACAATTTACTCAGGCCGGTAAGGTGTATATTTAAAGATGTCCTCTCTGACTTAGAATAGCAGCATTTAATCCACTCTTATAGGAAATGTCGATATTTTAAATTCTGGTTGTGCAATTTACTCAGGCCGATGAGGTGTATATTTTTGTGAAACTTACTTGCAGTGTTGCAGCTGCAAAGGGCCATGGTGCAGAATTTGGGCACCCTTTTATTTACATAGGCTCCTAGGGTGGTGCTTTGTATCTGGCAGGGCCTCCCAGACTCTGCACACCGTGTAGCTAGGCCCATTCTTACTTGTGAGCAAATGAGACATAGAAAGTAAACACAAATGAAGGGAAAATAGAGCATGGTAGACAGAAATTTTAAAACTCATGAAATGTTTAAGAAAAATGTATCTTTTGTATTCAGTTAGATCAACTGGTTGATCTAACTGAATTCAACAGATATACCATGACCTGGATGAATTAGAACCTTTACAAGCATTTAAGAAAAATCATGCTGGATATGTGTAGGTCACTAGTGAATATCTTCCAGCACTGCTCCACCCCTCCTATGATCCTGCACCTGACTGTCTCTCTGTTAGAATCAAGAATGCAAGATAATTGAGGAACAAAAAAAAAAGAGTAGGGGAGTGAAGAATAGGGATGGCCGGTTCGCGGATCCAAACCCGGATCAGCCGCGGATTTATCCCGTTCGCGAACGGCGGATTTTTCTGGATTTTCCGCCTTCCGAACTTCCGAACCGCGGATTTCTCGTATTTTCGAAAATTTTCGAAATTATGAGATTTCTCGTATTTTCGGCAATACGTATTTTTGAAAATTTTCGAAATTACATGGATGTCTCTTATTTTCGTAAATACTTATTTTCGAAAATTTTTGAAATTACGAGGATTACTCATATTTTCGGAAAATCCGTTTTTGAAAACTTTCGAAATTAGGAGATGTCCCGTAATTTCGAAAATTTCCGAAAAATACGAAAAATCTCGTAATTTTGAGAATATTTTTTATTTTAACAGGTCCGCTCGTGGATTTTCGAATTTTCTAATTTTTTTAAGAATTCGCAGATCCTCGAGCGGACCGGATTTTGCGAAGTTCGGACATCTCTAGTGAAGAATACCGAAGAAGAAAAAAATGGAAGGAATGGGTTGAGTGAAGTAGGGAACAAGGGAAGTTAAATATTAAAAGGCAGGTAAAAAAAGGGAGATGACTAGAAAATGTGTGCTGAAAGGAATTAAAGTAGAAATATAGAAGAAGAGCTGGTTAAAACAAGGGAATGTAAATGATGTGAAAGAAAGAGTAGTTGAATGGGATGACAGAAGAAGGGAGAAAAATGAAATGATGTGATGATGTGTAAAAGGTGATTAGAAAGACAGAGAATGGAAAGCAAATGAATAAATAAAGCAGATTTTACCAGTCACTCTGGGTATTATGTCTTTACCAGTCACTGTGGCCATCTTATATTTACCATTCACTGCGGGCATGATGTCTTTACCAGTTATTGTGGGCATCATGTCTTTAGCAGTCACAGTGGGCATCGTGTCTTGACCAGTCATTGTGGGTATCTTGTCTTTACTAGTGAAGGACACAAAACCGAACTCGAACCCGAGTTTGAGCTGAACTCAGGTTCAGCTCAAGTTCGGACAAACTCGAACTATTCAAACTAGTTTGTTTTTTAGATTCGTGGCTGTATTTTCGATAATTATCAATTATCGAAAAAGCCATAATTATCAATTTACGAGTTTGCTAACCCTAGAATGTATCGTTCCCTTCCCCTCGAAAGTATCGTTTGTTTTCGGTAACCCTCGAATGTATGGATCATTTTCACTAACCCTAGAATGTATCGTCCACTAACCCTCAAAAGTATCGTTCCTTTTCGGTAATCCTTGAAAGTATTGTTCGATTTTGGTAATCCTCGAATTTACGGTTCTAGTATCATTCGGTAACCTTTGTATTGGCCGTAACCCTCGAATGTAGCTTACGCAAAACCCGAAAATTGCCCGCTCTTGTTTAAGAAGTGTTTCAAAATGTTTTGGTGATAGTGACATGTTCTCCAGACCATTTCCTAGGTGCCACAGCTATTACGGCTGGGTACACACAAGCAGATTTTTCAGGCCCATCGACCGATTGTCCGGATCAGATCGGACAGACGTGTCGGTAAATCACGGCCGATTGAGCGGTTCTCTATGGGACCGCATGATCGTTTGCACGAACTGTCTGCCGCGGCCACTATTGCCACGACCTACAGACATTTGACCCGGCCGAGCATTCGCTCATAGCAAACACTCGGTCCGGAAAAATAGTGCCCTCGTTTGTACCCAGCCTTACAGTAAGTTACCATTGTTACTTTAGCTGTAAATAACCCGAACTTTTCAAACTATCCCTCCCCCACTTGACTTCAATGGGTCTGAATTCGAACTTTCAAACTTTTACTGTTCGAAAGTTCAAAAACGGACTGAACTTTATGAAGTTCAGCCATCTCTAGTCTTTACCAGTCACTGTGGGTATCTTATCTTTACCAGTCACTATGGACATATTGTTTTTGCTAGTGACTGTGGGAATCTTGTCCAGTCTTTACCAGCCACTGTTGGGTATTTTGTCTTTACCAGTCTCAGGGCATCTTGTCTTTACCAGTCACTGTGGTCATCTTATATTTACCAGTCTCTGTTAACAAAGTGAGCCCTCCAATTTCCCATTTGTCTGTAAGAGGCAGCATTAGGTTTATGAAAGGACATAGATCTGCACACACGTTCAAGGCCGCGATGGGAACATGCTGCTCTGTCAGGGTAATTGGGGTTGAGTGTTCTGAGAGAAAAAAATGGAGTCTGTCGGCGGGATATATTGGAGTATTTTGATGGGCCACAGGAACATGTGACATCCAATAACTGACAGCTGTTGTGTTCCCAATATTATTTATAGGTAAGCATTCATTGTCTGGCATGGTCCATTATTCCTAGCCTAGATAGGGGTGTTAGTCCAGAGGCATCACTTTCGGTATCATGTCTTTACCAGTTACTGTTGACATGTCTTTACCAGTCACTGTGGGCATAATGTCTTTTCCAGTCACTGTGGCCATCTTACATTTACCAGTCACTGTGGGCGTCTTGTATTTATCAGTCACTGTGGGCATCAATTTATGTTATGCCAGTCTAGCTGGTGAACTGGAGAGTTGACTTAACAAAGTCAGCCCTCCAGTTCAGGTATTAAGCCTGCCCTCCAGTTCACCAGCCAGTGTCAGCCCACCACACCCACCCTCCAATTCACCAGTCATTGTTAGTCAGCCCACCTCCACAAACCACTCCCACTTTTTGTGCCAGCTTTGCCTGGCCACAGGAACAAAAACTATTCTAAAGATGGCCCTGAAAATAAACACAGAACCCTATCCACACCTGAAAGCAAATCCTAGTCATGTTCTGTACGTGTTCTTCAGTTTAGATGTTTTGACAGGTGGTTTATTGCTTGAAATTAAAGACCATTCATATTTTGCATTATTCCCTATATGTGGTATAAAGTCCACTTAACATAAAAAATTATTGTGCTGAAATGTAACATGTGTATAACACTATTCTGGGGGCAATGCTACCTGAGGCAATCATCCTCTGCTGCCATCTCCTCTATGCTGCCATTATTGATTGTGTGCTCCTGCGCACAGAAGCACCAGAAGTACATTGACTTTAATGGTGGTAAACAGCTTACCTTGCTAGATATCACTGATTGCAACATACAATAAATAAAAACTGTGCTTTATCTTTAAGACCATGAAAGAAAAAAAAACAATATAATACAAAGCGTTAGGAAGCTTTTTCCCACATCATAAACAGCAGATCATGGTCACTGGTGCCAGAGATTTCCCAGATATTGCAAAGTATCTAAAAATGAATGAGCAAACAAATGTTTTAAATTGGCTGAAAAATTCCCCTTGAAATATAAACACAATAAATCTATTTGGAGCTCAAGCGAGATGAATTGCTGCTTTAAAACCATTTTTGCATTTTTTTCTTCTTTGTTTAATTCAGTTGCTTTGAGAGCCATGGGACCGGATACAGAGAAACCCATTGGGAGATCTAATGGACCGATTCAATTTCCAAAGGATGACGCCACTTAGGCATTAGGACTGAAGAAAGTAAGCAATGTTAGATAACATAGACAGAGAGACCAAGAAATGATGAAAGAGAAAGAAGGAACTACATGTATGTTAAATGTTTATTTGTAAAAGAAAACAAGACTTTTTCAATTCCTTTTTTCATTTAAAAATATAGATTATATAAACTCATATTTGTTTGCATATATTGACAAGACACTGCCTAAGACGGGGAAGATGCCTGGCAGAAAACTGGCATTGTTGATATAGGCAAACCCAACAGAAAATAAGAAGAGAGTGATCAGACGAAAAACAATAAATATCAGTGAGAGAGGAAGGGAGAGGAATAGACTGACAAAATCCCACCAAACTCCACCTCTCTCCACCCCCTTAACTCATTCACAAGATCAGCTGAAAACATCTACATTCACAAAACAGACAGTCACTGCCCAGCACCTCCTCTATTTGCATTCAAGCTGTATCAGCTTTTGCTCACTCATACCCAGACATATAGAGAAAAAGCAGATCTTTAAATATATGTCATACATTCCCTTCCAGACTGATTAATAAGAATATACCTGGAACTGGCTGAAAACTGTATGTGATATAGCTTGAGTCGTGGGAGTGTTCTCAGCTTCTGTTACATCTTTTTTTTTTGCAGCATCTTTGGAATCTCCATTCTCTTCACATACATTTCTTGAGGTTGCTTTCTGCAGATTCTGCCTGTAACTTCTTCACTTTACACCAGTTAAAGAGAAGATTTTATTGAGAATAATTGCTGAAGAAGTATGCATGTTAAGGCAGAGACACTGTGTCAATAAATCAACCTAGATCAATTTGGGTGGGGATTAAATTCATCTATAGCACCATGGATCTACAGTCATACAGAGGTAAGTCTTTTCATGCTTAATAATACACTTTCTTCTGCATTCTGTGTTTATTGCTATAGATGGCTAATGATGTGTGTGAAAATGTATGTCCATTTTATGGAGAAAATGTATGTACTAAAGCATCTTTTATCTTCCCATGTTATTATTAATTTAAAAAAATACTAATTGTTTGTTCTAAGTGTGCTGTAATGTGCTATCTATTAGCTAATACATCCTAATATCTAATAATGACCAGAGAGGCCAGGAAATGCAGTAGACATTCATCCTCTCAGGATGGAAAGAAAGAAGTCGGCTTTTCTTAGGAAAGTGGCACAGAGTAGACAGATTGACAGTATTGCATTAAAGGTCATAGGTGGCACACCAGAGGTTGCAGTCGTTGGAGACATTGAGCATTAGGAAATGTGCATGAAAACAATCAAAAATATGGTAAGTGATTTGTATGCAATGGCAAAATAAAACCTAATTGTTTTAACTTCAAGGTGAGAGTGTTGCATGCTTTTCAGTGTATTCTATGTGTTACTATACAATACCTGTACAAACAACAGCATATACTTTTTGTAGTGGACTGCTGATGTTCCAATGCATTGAACATTTTTTTTATGGCATCACTGATCTGGCAATAGATAACCACTCCTTAAAATATCTGTACTATGCATTTTCTAGGATTGATCGTTGTAGCATTGTTATTGCACAAGAAAAGGGAAATATTTTTGGCATTAACCCATAGGATCGTATTTATTTAATTGGTGAATTATTTGCATAGCATTTTTGAAACCATATCCTTCAAGACTAATCACTGCAGAAGAGCATTGGTGGAAGCACCATGTTTGTCAGAGATATTAAGCCAAGAATAAAGACGTAATGAGCAAAAAAGTATCAGTTTAACCTTCCAAGGCAATAACAAATGTATATGTATTAAAATAGACTAAAATGTTGTCTGGTATATTTGTGAATGCATGTTCAGTTCATTAGATCACTGTACATAACATCAATATAAGCTAATCATTTTTTTACAGTATGTTTTAATAGGGAAGGTTATATTTGTGCCCCCTATGCTGTTTAAGATACAGGGAGTAGACCACAATAGCACAGCCCATGTTGTGTAGTATGGGATGCATGGTAGGCTATCAAGGAGGTGCAGGATTTAGTACACCTTATAACCTTGAAAAAGCCACCATGCTTCAGTCATAAGTTTGTCAGAAAGTTAACATCTCTGTTGTATTGAAATTCAGCTTAATGTGTATATTATGTAAGTGCATGCAATGATTATGTAAGATATGTACAAATATAAAAAGGTATTACAATCCCATTAATAAATTAATAAAAATTCAAGATTAATCGTCAAATATTGTTAAGAAATAAACATTTTCTTTGACATTGATTCTCTTTTAGTGAACAACACCCATCACTACACTACCCTGACTTTTTCCCAAGGCAAATGGAACCATGCTTATAGTGTATAAGGGCGTTCCTTCATGGTATCATTCCATTATGAATGCAAAGTACAGCATCCTTCATATTATACTGTAGAAGATAGTATTAAATGGTGGGAATAAATATGTAGCAGTATCCTACTTTACTGTTATAAAATCCTCATTATTCATTCTGATCCACCATATGAGTTACAGCATTGGGCAGGGACTTGCACTCAATGGTATAAAATAATTAGCAAACAATTATAACTTAATACTGAAATTGCTTAGAATAGAAACTGTACATCATTTCATATTAGACCATCCATTTCTTTTAATCCTTGTTTTTACGAAACATAGCAAAAAAATTGAAGTAGACTTAAGCTTTTAAGTCTGCATTAATACTGTTTTTGGTATACAGTGATTCTAACCAATGTTACTGTGTAAGGAAATGAATAAACAATGGTGGACTTGTAAAGAGAGCATTCTTTCTGATAATGGTAGTACAGATAATGTATTGCTCTGGGGCTTGCCTTTCCCATAGTTCTTTTGGACAATATAGCATCATTTTATTAATGAGATTAAGTCCATTTACAGGAAAAAGAAAATGTAATGCTAGAGTGCCTATCATTGCAATATATCTCAAGCATTCTTCCAATATGACTACAGATTATTTAATGCATAGTGCCCATGGAAGGTAAATTGTATACTTATTCAGGAAATAATGAACTCTAAAGTTTAAATATTATCTCTATGAAATTATTATTCTATGAAATATAAATAGAGTGTAATGCTATTACATGTAGAATGTAATGGTAATACTATTTGAAATATATACAATTAATTGGGGAAAATGTACACAGTTCTACTTTGTAAAAGTTAAAGAGCTAATATGTTTCCTTCTGACTTCAGACTAAAATAAAATAATCATACATTATTATTATGCAAAAGGTTCCAGCAACCATTACATGCAATAGTCACACCTAATGTGTTTTAAAAGGAATTCTATGCAGAGGTAAAACCTACCAGATATTACTTATCCTCCTTCCTTTTCTGTATGTGTGTATGTAAGGCCCATCAGCTCTTCTTTTGACCTTTCAGCATTACAGAATTTAAGAAACATTTACCAGATGGAAACCAGGCAATTGCAAAACTAAGATCAGCAAATCTAGTTTTTGTCCTTAAATGGCCAAAGTAGAAACTTTTTTCTATTTTTTTCCCCCAATTGTTTGTTTTCTTTTTTCTAAACCTTTATATTTTATTGAACATTCTTTAAATTCATTCCAATTTTATTGCATACCATATGCACACTTTATCACACAGGTGATAAAATGTTCATTTTTTATAATAACATATATTTAGCCAATTTCTTAAGGTTTAGCATAGTTTTGTATATGACAATAGCATATATAATGGATGTGTTTTCACTACTGAATATTATGCTTAACATAGACTAACTCAACAGATCCAAGCTGATTGTGAGTCCAGCACAATTACTTGCAATTTATACTATGGATATAACTCTGTACCTTAAAGCATGAGTGGACATTACCTTTTCAGTAGGGGGCATCAACAGTTCTTGGGTTTTATCTACTTTAAGGGATTCAAGCATATAAAAAATTATAACTTGCATTTTATGAAATAATCTTTAAAACATGAACAGTATTTTGTTTTGAAATACTTTAGATTGACATCAAAGAATAAGTTAAATACATTTAAAGGAGAGTTGCAACCTGCAACCTGTGACATATAGGCCAAAAAATGTACATTAAAACAATATATTTCCTGCCTTTCTATGTAATTCCTAGCCAAATATACACCTGTCAATAAAATGTTTTACTGCAGAAAGCCCACCATTTACATTGACTTTCACTTTAATACCCCACTGCTCCCTTTAGCACAAAGGGGCATGTTTAAGGGGAATTTCTGGTGCCTGAAATCCCCCTTTACAGCTTGCTCAGTGCAGTCTGCTGTTCAACTTCTCCTGGTACTCATAGACTGTTGCATAGATTGTTATATGACTGTTACATAGACTGTTACATGATTGTTACTTAGATTATTACATAAATTGTTACATTGTTAAGTGAGCTGCAAGTGAAAAGATGCATTTAAGAAAAAAAAACAATAACAAAAATAATTAGGTAAGTATCCAGTCTGCCCTGTGATTCACAGTAGCATAAGCAGGGGTTTTCAAATAGTGTGCCTCCAGATGTTTGAAAACTACAACTCCCAACATTCCTCAAATAAAGAGGGATGTTGGGAGTTGTAGTTTTCAATCATCTGGAGGCACATCATTTGAGAATCCCTGGCATAGTGAACTGTATACAGAACTGTTATACAAAACAATCATTTGATGGGAATATTCAGAAAATTCTTTCCTTTACCTTCTGTTTTTGAATTAATCACTAACATTTTCTTCTATGTAATAAATTGCCATTGTCTGGTGGGTTGCCACTGTCTAGTTGCCCCATTACAATAATACCTATGATTTCATTATTCTAAGAGTGGGCTAATCAAATTAAATAATGATTGGTCCATGGGTTACTCTTTCAAACTCCCCGCCTCCAAGAGGAAGCCTTGAGGAGGCTGTACATAAAAGTTTTTCATGCCTTACATGCAATTCATTATATATTCAATTAGTTATTTATGTATCTTATGTAAATCATTTTTTTATGTGAGACAGATTTTTCTTCTTTTTTTTTACAATGCTTTCCCAGTTAGTAGCTTAACAATGCTAAAGCAGCCCCCGCCATTGTGGGAGGTCCCAGGGACTTAGGGGGCACACCATCTGCTGTTAAAAAGACTGTACCTTTACTGTGGATGCGCGACCAACTGTTTGAAAACAGCTGATTGGGCAAGGGGCGTGGTGCCAGGGGCCCAACCTCCAAGCCTGTGGGAGGGCCTGGGACCCTGACATTACACTCCTGTTTCCAATTTTAAATTTGTATTTTGGCCCAGTGTTAGCTTTAATGAATCAAAATACTAGGACATTACAAATGGGGAAATTAAGTGGAAAATTCAATCTTGTTTGATGTTTGCAACTGAATTTAGATCTGTGGTTTTTAATCCACTTTTTTTTCTAAAGCTTTCCAGTAATTAAACTTTTGTATGATTCCAAGGGGTCGATGACCCTAGCAATAAAACAGTTGGTTAAATGACAAACTGAAAGATTCAGATTGAATAAAAAAAAAAATCAAAAGCACTATTATGAAGAAATAGAAATAATGATAATTTAGCCTAAACATCACTAACCATTAAACCAGATAGCAATTTCATTTGCAAAATGTTTAGTTAAATATAAATTTTCCTTCAAAAAGAAAATACTATTTGTTAATTTATTTTACATCATACATGTAAAATTAATTTTAACAATTTCTACTTCAACTCATTTAGCTCGTCAAGTAGAATGTATACCGATACGTTGCAGAAACAGCACCAAAATCAAGGTGCAGATGTATAATATAAGGTATATATTACAATAACAAATTCTGTTGCCATGCCCTATAAATAATTTTGCCATCACTTTAACAATATCATCTTACAGTGACATCATTTGTAATATAATGACTTGTGTATTCCTGGATATATGTATAATGATACAAGAAGTCACCTTGAGATTGTGTGACCTGTGATAAGGCAAAAGACTACAGACCATTTTCAGTAAAATTAAAGAGTCCACTTGAGTAATGTAATATAATATATATAAATTCTCTAACAATATATGTCACCTGAGGAAGGGGGAGGACCCCGAAACGTTGTGTAAACCAGCATGTCACAAATAAACTAATTGAAGTTTAAATTGCGTTTTCCTAGAAATATATATTACAAAGATATGCCACAAGAGACCTAGTTCAATTGTTTAAAACAAACCCTCTATGTACAATTTTCTCTAGATTCAGATGGTGTCAGTAGCAGGTTATAGCTTAAGATCATATTTATAAATCACATTAGATATAATTGTGATCCCCTAACATGACACATGTTTCCTAAGAATACTGGGGGGACACCGTGCATTTCAAATATCAAAACAGGAGCCGCCATCTTTGCTCTCTGTACTTCGTATTGCATTACAAAAGCATAAACATTATGTAGTGACTTTCTGCACCAGCTATTACCTGCTTTCCTTTACCTTACATAACTACAATGCTTGCACTGTGCTAGTATGAGGAAATTTTAGAATTCACATAGCCTGTACAATTGTAGTCATAACTCATTATAACATCCCCGCAGTACTGAATAATATATATTTAAACACAGAAAAGACTGGTTAACATTTGGAATACATCACATCTAATGGATGTTATTCAACTTGAATTGAGTGAATTGAGAATGGGAGATTTACCCAGAATGAAAGCGGCTCTGGGTAGATCACCCCCTATGAGTTTTGCATGTATGTAATTTTATACTATAACAATATAGTTTTTGCACTAGTAGCTAAATGTAATTTCTTACTGAATTGTTTCTTCTGTTACTAAAATATTTATTCCAAACTGATAATAAATTATTTAATTGTGTTTGCTGCCAGTTCAAAATTTTACTTTATTCTAGCAAATTAAATCACCTAAAAAGGTTAAACTTTACATTTTCAAAATTCGTTTTCCTTGAAGAGCAATTACACATGATGTCCATTAGGAAGTTTTTTAATATAGGTTAACATTAGTTATTTTTGTCTTTGTGCAGGATCATCAGATGTGCCCTGATGGTGAACTACAAGTTAATTTGTGTAATAATCAAAGAATAACTTTCATCAAAGAGTAAATCAAGGGAAGAAAATTGACCACAAAATGGATATTTCTACTGGAGATGTTCAGCAGGTCCTTTCCATTGATCAAATACGTTCCATCAGAGCCAATAATGATTATGTGGAGAGACCTACTGTCTCATTTCTGCAGACTTGGTCTAACCCTTCTCTTTCACAGCATAATGCAAAGCAAGAGTGGCCTCAGGATCATTTGGTAACTTACAATCACCATGATCTACACAGAAGCCAAAGTCATCAACATCAGTCACAACATCATTCTCATGATCTAAGCCATTCAAGTACAATAAGTTCAGTTTCTAGGAGCACCACTGCATCAGATCAAAGACTTTTGACCGGAATCACCCCATCTAATTCTGGACACTCATTTATGAGGACACAGTCAAAAGATGGTGACATGAAGCAAGATGAATTTATCAAAGGCATCATGGAGAAGCCTGACAGATATGATGGCCATCTCTTTATCTGTGAAGAGTGTGGGCGTTGCATATGCAATGAGTGTACACAGGTTCAGAGTCTGCCTTCTTGTTGGGTTTGTGATCAAAGGTGTGTATGCTCTGCTGATAATGTAATCGACTATGGGACGTGTGTGTGTTGTATTAAAGGCCTCTTCTACCATTGTTCTACTGATGATGAGGATAACTGTGCTGATGACCCATGTTCCTGTAGTCAGGGATCTTGCTGTGTTCGATGGGCAGCCATGAGCCTCCTTTCTTTCTTCATGCCCTGTTTATGCTGCTATCTTCCTGCCAGGGGTTGCCTGAAGCTCTGCCAGAAAGCTTATGATAGGGTAAAAAGACCTGGTTGTCGCTGTGAGAACCATACCAACACAGTCTGCAGGAAAATATCCTCTTCTAGTGGCACACCATTTCCAAGGCCTTTTGATAAGCCTGTATGACCTAAAGGCCATATTTGGTTGTAATTCTCTTTCCTTTTCTTCTTTACTACTTCCTGCTGTGCTCTTCTTGGATAACTTCTATGTCAGTTTCAGTAAAAGCCTTAGTAAGATCTTGTACCAATTCAGGAATCTGAGGAAGATTGAAGCATCAAAAGTAAAAAAAAGTAACAGAAAAGAAACATGATATAATATCAAATACCTCAGCTTTCTACAAAAGGAGTAGTCGTCCTTAGTAGTGTTGCTGAGTTACCATCTCTAAAAAGGAGATAATATGGCAGCCAGGAAGTAAGAGAAAAGAAGTTGTATGGGTGATCTTCCTTTTCGGTTTTAGATTCAGTTCTTAATAAAAAAAACCAAAAACCTGAATTATCACCAAGTGCATTGCACAGTGGATTATTTTGCAAAAATAATTCCATATCTTACAATTGAATGAAATATGGAGTAAAGAAATAATTAAAGCTACATATTAAGTGTTTACAGCAAGAAAGGAAAGAAAATATCTGCATTGTAATATGGGAGAGAATCTTTTTGCAAGTATACATCTGTATATATGAAAACAGAATATGCATCAAAGACCACTCCAAGTTAAAGACAACCACATGAACTGAAAGGGACTATAAAGTGTGCAGTGACGTTTGCTTAAGGTTTTTCATTACCTGAGTTTTCAGATCTTGAGTACACAAAATCCAAGACCAAACTGAGGAGCTATTCTGCCCCCCCCCCACTTTTTATTTAACCAGAAGGAGTAAACTAATATATCAAACAAGTAAAGATGCATTGTGTCACATGTCAAAATGTAATGGAAACCAAAGAAGCTGCAAATTGCATGAATATATCATGTATTTAATTTTCCTGTCTGTACCATCATATTCAAGAACAGGGTTAGATTTCAGACACATTCAGGTGTCAGCTAAATCTATACTGACAGCCTTTCTGGCATTTGAGGAATTCTTTTTATTTTTTTTTGGACCCAATTCTTTTATTAAATAGAATATTTTTTATTATCTAATGAACAAGAACTTACATTAGATATTGGTTGAAGGTAAGAAACAGAATGAGCAATCATGTCCGCAAAAATGCATCAATATCTCAATTTTAGCACAAGATACTGCAGAAAAATGCTGCATTAAACAATTAATGCACAAACATGATGATGGGAGTGTTCTTATACTTAAAATGCAGGTTTGTTTGCAATCACATTAGGTATATCTTGCCAAGGTATATTAGATGCTTAATATGCATATAGGGCAGAACTACAATTGGTGCTTTAAAGGGCAACTGTGGTCTCAAAACAAGTTAGGGTAAAATAAAAGCCTGCAATTTTTCCTTTAAAATGAGCCGGCAATCACATCTCTGGCTGGAGCCAGTGAGAAATTACATTGGGGTGAATGTTCAAATTTCCTGCTTCCTGTAGGTTGAGTGACATCACCTGACCTCTGCCCCACCCATCAGCCCCGGGGGAGAAGCATGCTCAGTTCAGACTTATTGCAGGGGAAATCAGGAAGTACCTGGGGAAAAAAACTGACAGTTGGGAAGAGGAGTCTATTAATGCAGGCAGAGGCCGGTCACATGACTGCAAGCTGGTCACATGGTTGAAAACAGGAAGTGTTCAAGCAGGAAGTAATATTGCTGAATCTTTCCAGCAATAACTTCTCACACATTTTATCTAGAGATGTGATTTAGATTTTATTTTGAAGGTGTGATGGAAGGCTTTTTATATAATTCTTACTAGTTTGGAAGAATTCAAGACCACAGTTACCCTTTAACTACATGCTACAAATAGACATGCTGAAAATAGAAACAATAGATGTTTTTATGTGATATCAAGTACAGTGTGGTTAAATTTGATCATTTTACTTGGGTGTGTTTTCTAGTTCTGTCACTGCATGCAGCTAATTGGGCTCAGTGCAAAATGGGAATATTTAGAAAATCTCAGATCACCCCATCCAGATGCCTTTCTTGCCCTTGGCCTCTAAATGTCCAATACATGGGTTTAAGATGAAAAAGCATTTCAACTTGTAAATGAATAGGGCTGTATTTATAAAAGCACAGTATTGAAAATGTCACTACTGTGCTTTTACCAAATTATACAATGGTGTCTGTATTTCACACCATGGTTGAAAAATACGGACCATGATGCAAAATATCAATGCCATGTGGTATTTTTGATCACACATTATTGCTAATTGATGAACAATGAGGTCTTTTGACCGTGGCCACAAACTCCCCAATGTGGGACTAGTGGTTTATTATAAATACTAAAAATATTATTTTGACACTTTAAAAAAGCTAAAGGTTGCCATAAATGCAGCAATATTATCAGATGGTAATCATTAGTGTGCAATAATTATATAGTTAGTGGCGACCAATTTGGTCTATAAGACCAAAAGATGGAAAAATTATATCATTACAATTATTGCAATGGTTGTTTGCTTGTTTAATTATATTGCAATATTTATGGCCTCCTTAAAACACAGAGACTCAACTTTCTGTGCAGTGCTGCTGAATTTTCCTTATTGCACTTATTTGTAATGATCAGACAATAAACACCAATATATCATGGTGCTTTAATCAAAGGTCCTCCGGTTGTGCCAATAATTATCTTGCATGGTTAATAAAGAAGGATCATAGCTAAATATTTTTCTAGCATATTGGATAAAATGTTGTCGTATGTAATTGTTACTGCTGTAAAAATGAAAATATAACCTAAAAAGATAAAAACTGCAAAATGAAAATATATAATAAGTCTGTTACAGATCAAACCATGTTCTCAATAAACCTTTCATTTACTAAAGGTACCTCTATAATATGGTTGCTAAAAATGCCAACAGGCACTGCACAATGCAACAATAAATGAACCTGTTACCTTACACCTTTATGTTAATGTTTATCTCTATGAATCAGTGGCACTGCTTTATTTTTCAGTTTATTGGATCACCCCTGGATTTCAATTTGCTTAAAAGCAATTTGGTGAAATTCAGTGAAATAGATTCAATGTATTTCACAATCTCCTTCAGATCAGTCTCTATAATTGTGAAAGGAAAACAATGTATATAAAGCCAGCATAATTTGTCATCTTCAGTGATTAATAGATATTTATGAATGTATTCTTTGTTGTATAGTGTAGAATATAATTTTAATACAAGTGTAAAACTGTATATACTTCCCTCAGAAAGTTGTTAATACCAGTTCTAGGGATGGCCGTTTCGCGTATCCAAACCCGGATCGGCCGCGGATTTATCCCGTTCACGAACGGCGGATTTTTTCCGGATTTTCCGTCTTCCGAACTTCCGAACCGCGGATTTCTCGTATTTTCGAAAATTTTTGAAATTACGAGATTTCTCGTATTTTCGAAAATTTTCGAAAATACGTATTTTCAAAAATTTTCGAAAATACGAGGATTTCTCTTATTTCCGTAAATAAGTATTTTCGAAAATTTTCGAAATTATGAGGATTACTCGTATTTTCGAAAATACATATTTTCGAAAATTTTCGAAATTACGAGTTTTATCGTATTTTCGAAAATTTTCGAAAAAGCGAGAAACACGTTATTTCGAAAATTTTCGAAAATACAAGAAATCTCGGGATTTCGAGGATATTTTTCCTTTTAATGGGCCCGCTCGCAGATTTTTGAATTTTCAAATTTTTTCGAAAATTCGCGGATCCTCGAGCGGACCGGATTTTGCGAAGTTCGGACATCTCTAACCAGTTCTCATATGCAAAAAAGCATAAAATATGATATTTACTATATATCTGTAGCATTACTGAAATTCTCTGAATGTAACAAGCCTTTTAACCTCAGTAACACCTAGGGTGAGGACTTAAACTGCTAGGCTGTCATACTTCTATTTGTCTATTTGTGTGGTCTTCTCTCTGGTCCAGTATCAACCCATTACTCAGTCCAGGACCTTAGCGAATGGGAAGGCAAGCCCACAGAACGTGCAGATACTGCAGAATTATAGTACATAAATAAATAGAGAAAAGGCAGTGCACTCCTGAGTCTTCATTCAAAGCTGTAGGTTATTGAATGATGAACCAGGAGACTGCCCTTTCTTTATCAATATATATATATATATTTATATACAAAGGCTCCTGGTTCTGAGCCTTTGTCAAGCCTACTCATCAAAGTGCAAAACAGTGCAGTGATTTAAATACATACAGAGTAACCACATCATTTCCTGTGACATCACATAATTAACTGAACCAGATTTATGCAAACCAACCACCATGGTGGTTGGTTTGCATAAATCTGGTTCAGTTAATCATGTGACGTCACAGAAAATGATGTGGTTACTCTGTATGAGTAGGCTTGACAAAGGCTTTGAACCAGGAGCCAAAACGTTGCCTGTTGTCATGCACAGCTAAATAAAGTATTAAATTCATTGAAAAATTCCCTGAGAGCATTGGACCTTTCTTGGCTTGTATGAATTTTGACCTTCCTTTGGCACCAGGGTAATGAGAAATTATAAACTACAACTAAATTGCTATATAGCGAGTGCCCTCTCTTCCGATTATATATTATATATTATATATATGGCAGCATGTTGGGTAGCATCTAGGACTTTCCCAAGCCACACACACAGAGAAAGGCTTGAGAAAGGTCCTAGGCACTAGACCGAAACGTTGCCAAGAAGAAAAATAGGTAAGGTGCACTCCAGGTTATTCTTTACAAATTTTTATTATATTCACATATTTACATCAGTGTATACATGTTTCAATCCGATCTGTGTCGTCATCAGGATTGGGTTGAAATGTGTCAGCTCCTTGCTGTGTTTTTTTACAACTGTATTAAAGACAAAACTTTAAAGTATACAAATAGGATACAATTTAGTAAATAGCTATACAAATTATTACAATTCCCTTGCTTTGTTTTATTTGAATTTGTTAAAGAGATATAAGTCTAATATTCTATTAAAAGTCATAATCACTGTAGTGTGTGCTATATATTTCATCTTGGATATGCGGATATGCCATAGATTGTATTGATGTTGCTATTATGCAAAAATAATTAATTACAGACGACCAATGATAAAAAAATTATGTTTATTATGTATTACATTAAAGGGCCACCCCCAAAATTTAATGCATGTCTAGCAGAAGGACTTACATCTATACTTACATCTTTCGTGGCATTCCTGAACTGAGATATTCCGCTTGATCCTTGCTGGTCCCTGTCCAGAAGGTTCAGGCCTCCTTTGTAAGATTTACAAGCTTGATATACTTGGTTGGCAACCATACGCCACTGTCATTCTCAGGGCCATGACTGACGGCTACTACTAGTTCAGGGATGCTGAGGAAAGAGTTTATTATTGTGGTCTAGGGGTTTGAGGGATCCTGCAGTTAGATATGAATTATACTTGTGACTTGCCCTTTAACAAAAAGAAAAAGTAGGATGAACAGAAATGTGTAGCTAGTGGGCCTGGTAGAAAAGCAGACTACTTAAATACAAATCAATAGATGATTTTTTTTAGTTGGATAAAAGTATATGCTGTGAAAGATGTCAGTAGGACTATTTATCATTCTTATGCTAAAGGTTTTTCATCAGTTTTGTTCTTGTTCGATTTCACATTCAAGTAAGCAAAAAAAAAAATGCTCCCAAGGCAGGTGTTGGCTAACATAAAATACAAGTTTGAGATTATGGGAATTGTGCCATGTTGAAATTTCAGCTGTAGTTTTGACTTTTAAAATTTTGATTGCAGAACCGGTAGTTTTAACCTGTACATCCCTATAAAAAATATAACTGTAAAAAATTCCCCTTTTGTTAGTTAATAAAATTACTACCAACTTTTTAAATCTATTCCTTTTATATAAAGTAAAAAATTAAACTGACTCTAAAAAATATTAATTTCTGTAGCATTGGGGCTTTCTAAATGAACAACTCGTACTCATACAGGAAGGTATAACATAATTTATGTGCCTTGCAGCTGATTTAGAAAGTGCCCTTAACCATTATAAAAGCACATCCTATCAGACTTCTAATAAAATCATTGAAATTAGTTATAGGATCTTTTTTTTTTTTTAATTTAAAATGCTTTAAGGGATAACTGCCTTATTATACAAAAGCAGTATTTGTGCAGCTGCATAATTTTTCTAATAGGGAATAAAGTTGTTATTATTTGTGCGTAACTGTTTTTTTTATTTATGTGTAGGTTTTTTTTGTTTTTAAGGAATAATAAAACTGCCGTATATAGTATGAATGAAATTTTTTTAAACAAAACCTTCATTTGGGACCTATTTACACTGTGAAATTAGTCAATTTCCCTTAATACAGGTGTAACTCTACTGAGGTTCCTTTGATTATCAGGTTGTTTCCTTTATATGTTAAAAATCACTAATTTAATCAGAAATAAACAGAGTTATTCAATAAAAGTTCTCATGGTTTAAAATGGTGCTAATTTTGCCCCAACCAATCAGGTCTTATTTAACATTTAAAAGTTAACATCTGATTGGTTGGGGAAAAATTATCACCATTTTTAACAATAAGAACTTTTATTGAATAACCCTGAAAATGTCTAGTGGTAGAGGTAAGAGTCATAACAATATTCTACTGTAAGAAAATATAGTGTTCATAAACATTGTATAAAAATTGTGCTTTTATTTTTCAATGTTCTCAGGAAGATATATTAATTGGTTAAATGTAGGACTGTAATGGTTAAGTAAAAGGCTGCTGTCTTACCTTTGGAACAAGCCATTGTTTACTTCTGTAAACACAGACAGTCAGATGTTATAGTGATAAAAATTGTAATGTTTTCTGCTTCCAGTAGCTCGAGTGGCATCAGCAGCACCCCCTTTACTTCCCATCTTCTTACAATATAAGCCTTAGCATTGGAAATTAACTGCTGAAACATACATAAATTTCTGCTTGATTGATAGTACATGTCATTAGTTCCCACCACTACCTGGTAAATAGTTTTTTTACAGAGAAACAATAAATCTGTTATAGTCTAAGGATTAAAAAGTTAAAGCATGAAAATAGGTGTTTTTTCAGGCAGATGTTGATCTGAGGGGCTGGTAACTGATGATCTGCAGTCTGCTTTTAATTTAAGCAATATTTTTCCAGGACATGGACCAAGCAAGAAGCAGGAAACATTAACCTTTTCAGCATAATGTCAGCTGACTGCCTCCACTTAAAGATGTTATGCATGGCTCATTTTAATGGTAAGACAGGTTTTAGTTAACACTAACATGTTTAAAATAATGTATTTGCAGAATGTTTTAAATTGGCTTTGTTTAAAAAATTGAAGGTAACATTTGCTTATCAAAACAAAGCATTAAACAAGCAAGGAAATGCAAGAAGATCAAATGATTAGTAATTTTATTAGTGTGAGCTCTGTAAGCAATTTTACCTCTGTCAGCTTGAGAATGCTGAGCCTTGGATTCGGAAATTCTAATATATAGTCTACTCTTGGATTCTTTAGGTAGCTAGCTATTACATTTATATGTAACTGTTGTGACCTAAATGCATTAGATAGAACAAGTGTTGGGTTATATGAGTCAATACAATTTTTTGCTATATGGTAAGCTTATTATTATATATACTGTAACTAAGGATGTTTTTAGTTGTAGCTGTGCACCAATGTTTAGATTTATATTTTTTAGTGGAAGCACCAATAAATGAGCCTGTTTCAAATGCTGCTAAATCTGCTGCATGAGAAATGTGAATGAATCTAGTGATATTTAGGTGCTTCATGTAAAGGCTGGAAAAAGGGGGAATATCTTTAGACATAGGCTGACATTTCATGCTTCATAATATTTCTCATGCTTTAAGGGCTCCTCTGTTTCAAGTCCAAGGGTGCACTGGTTTGCTCATGAAAATTCTTTGGATAAGTCCAGAGCTTTTTTTATACTTAAAACAGTTTAGCTTTAAGAAAAGCTAATTGCTTTAAGGTGTCTAAAAAATCTACACTAGTGATTGCTAATTTGTAGGGTTTCCAGCATTACTGAAATGGATGTCCAAGCTGCAGCCAACAATTAGAAAATTAAGGTGTGGACTATGCAGTGCCACAGGGTAACCACTTTTTACACTGTGAAGTACTTGTTAGGAATGCTTGTGTTATTGATAATTGTTATGGACTGTGTATTTTATGGGCAGGACCTGTGCAATGAAAGATCTGTGCTACCTTAATCTACATCTACACAAAGTAAAATACTGCTCTTTGTGTGTCAAAAAACACATATAGAGTATATGTGTGTTTGTGTGCTCATGACTGACTCATGTTCAAAAATGGCTTATGTAATAAGAGGTGCAAACTTTGGCCTGTGCTGTTAATTTAGAACAACCAATCAGGTAATATATTTTTACTGGCCTACAACAGTTAGAAAATATTTGGTTGGCTGCTAAGATTAGCAGCAGTCAAAACTTTACACCTCTAAATAAATATGCCCTAGTGTATGAAATGATGACTCAGCTGTAGTAATATATCCTGTTTTCCCCATTGTGTCTGGTTTAAATATGACTTAATGTTGTTTCACACTTTGCACACTTATCTTTACATCTTAGAAAGAAGATAGTAATTACACAAAATAGATCTTCGAAATGTGATATTTCGTTACAATGGTCCATATTAAAGCATGATACGGAGATTATTGCACTATTTTTAAAAGTACATTTATTTTGTTTTATAAACCGAAGTGCTTATATTTTGCAGCTTATGTATTTAAGTATTTTTTTGAAGGCCTAAGGGGACACCACATTGATGCATTTTTGCAGCATGACAAGAGATTGCAATGTTTTCATATTTTGATTTCATTTAGTTTATCTGATTCATATTCATTAGAATGTACTTTAATGTCATCTAAACAGAGAAAGAGGTTTGGTTGCAAATCAATAGCATGCAATTAACATGAAATTAGCAATCTTTGCTCCAATATGTCTTCGAAATTGCCTTAAAACATAGATCACTTGTATATCGCCTTCTTAATTGACATTAAATAAGCTAATCATAACAGTGTAAGCAATTCTCCACTGTCAATATCTAGATATTTTATTATATCATAAACTCTGCACCTTCCGTTAAGTGTATGTGTGCAAAAGAATATAATATATGAAAACTGTAATCTTAAATATTATGTGAGCAAGAAAAAAAAAAAAAAAAGAAAAGAATCAACAATTATATGCTAATGAACCCAAACTTTGGACTCTTACTCTTTATTGAAGTTACTTTGATATATTTTTGTATGTAGATAAATAATAAAATGGTATAGAAATCACTATTAAAAATAATAATGCAACAAATTGTGCCATAATTCAAAGTTTGACTTCTTAGTGCATTTATTTATATAATCTATATGGTGAAGATTCCTTCAGTCTAACCAAGGGAAATTATGGTCACTAAGCATGTGAACTTAAATCTTAATATAGCATATTAATGTATTCACCTAAGGCTCTTTTGACGTTATTCATTTAGAATGTTCCTTCAATTACTTACTGTATACACTAAAGATAGGTACACAGAGGTCAAGATATTCACCCACTCAATTGCCTGTTATGATATTTTGGTCTGTCAAGTCGAAATATTGGTTAAAACACTAAGTGGTCAACATGTTGGTAATATCCAGTAAATTGTAGTCATTCATGTGGTCTTAAAGGGCATGTCTACCTCTTAGAAAATAATTTAATATGTTATACAGGACCCCTCAAAACCTAAAATGTGCTCCCAGCGTAAGAAATTATACTTACAAGTCTATGATTCATCAATGACCATTACCAAAACGTAACTGAGGGTTTGGTGGTTCCTGATTAACATATTAATTTTTTTTTAAAGGGGAGGACATACCCTTTAATTTAGGCCACCGGATCAGTATTGCTAAAATATAAGTGGTAATGTTATTTTCCCCAACCAACAGAATACCAATTGGCTTACTGATTTACTAATCAGTAAACCAATTGGTATTCTGCTGGTTGGGGAAAATAGTCAGTCAGGGAGTATAGGGTCAAAATGGATGTATAATACATCAAGGCACATACTGATTAAAATCAATAATCATTTCCTGGCTCTAACAAACTGGAATGTCTTTACATGAGTATTAGGTCTCTAGACATATGAGGGATACATACACACAATTATAATGAGATGTTAGTTTTTAATTTAATCTTATGTTATTAAAATTTCAACAATTAACTAGTAATACTTAACTGGTTACCCAACCATTTAGATAAGGAATATAATGTCCTTTCTCTAACAGGCAGATTAGCAAAAAGCAATTACAAAATTACAGTACAATTCTTTCCAGTCAGTCATTGAAATCTTGTATGGATTTCACGGAAATGCACATAACAACACAGGATTTTTTAATCCTTAGTTTAGCACTTTAAAAGAAAATATGTCTTCAAGCAAATTTGCTTTCAGTCTGCTAAATCTTATTTCCATAAATGCATTGGGCAATGGCTGTTACAGAGAGCTGTGCTCTGTCTGGATATGCTCAGTAGATTCAAACAAGGACTGGTGGGAAAATGATGGGACAAATGACATTTCAGTCTGTGACATTGCAAAGCTGAGTAAAAAAAAAACCAAAACTTTAATTTTTTAATATCTAGTTATAATTTTGGTAACTTTAACTTTGAGATTGTTATATAACCTACCAAAACACAGTAAGTATATTTTTCAGTCCAGATGTGCAATTACAAAAAGAACATTTTTTTTGATGTGTACCTGGATTGTGCAATATTATGGGAGGTAAAGGGTAGTCCTACCTCCTATTCTTCAGTCTATCCAGAGCAGTTAGGTAATGTATAAAATTTAGACAAAAAGGATTTCCAGTTCCTGGTTTTCCCTGCCCAACTGCTGAACTTCTTTTACATGGGTGCTCGTCTATAAGAGCAGAAGAAGATGAAACTAGAAGTCCATCTTCTATTACTGGGCAGAAGAATAAGATGTAGGAATACTCTTTTCTGCTTACATACTATTCTACAATTCAGTAACACATTATGGCATTTGCAGGTGAAGAAAATTTTGGAACACATGCACTGCCCTGAAAAACATCAAGCCATTTCACCCAACTTCTGCAGGTGTTTAAGCAGATAATACACTTATTCATCAACCTGACATTTGTTCGGCATTACTCCAATTTCAGAGTGGAGTACGTGTGTGCGTGTTTGAGACATCAGCCTTCAGTTCTCTGCAGAGCACTTAGGCTACTTTTATGATCGTGTTTCACTAATTCTGGATAGACATCATAAGGCCTATTTTTAGAGTGAAGATTTGTGTTTAGGAGAGGGAAGTATGACGGGTGTCAGAGGGGACTTGGATATTCCTCTCAGGAAAGCAAAGTTTAGCCTGGCAGGAAAGAAATGAAGTGGCGAAAACAAAGCATCCCTCCCTAGCTGCAGTCACCAAGGCTCCTTCCTGCATCACGCAGTCGGTTTCCCCAGAAGTAGCTGTGGAGGGCGGAAGGGTGTTATGTTCTATAATACTCATCCAAAGTATCTGTTGTAGTTGCTGATATAGAAAGTATGTCTAAGTTCAGGAATAAACAAGGTGCCATCATCACCCCCATGTGATATTGTATGATCAGCGTGCAACTGAATATAAAGAAATTCATGTAAGTGTATGGGGTTTGCACAAGTTGAGATGTGGAAAAGTGTTTAGGTTAGCAAAAGATTACTGGGAAAATGGAATTATGGTCTTTTGCAAGAACTGAATCATTATTTATGTGAGCAGTAGCTTTAGTTAAATGCCTGTGCTATTAATTGCTATTAATTTGCAGCAATCAATCAGATATTAGTTTTTTTACATCTGATTGGTTGCTGCAGATTAATAGAGTGGGCATACTTTTGCACCTCTTATTGCATCAGCAATAAAATTCTGTCTAGAACTGTAGACAGAGAACAACGAGTCTGGGCAAAATCTGAACTTTGTACCTATTGTAATTAATATTCACTACTCCAATACTAACACATGGTCTAAGTATAAACCTAGGAATTAAAAGGGTTGCTAACATGGAGGATGAGCATGGCCCAAACACAAAAACTAAAGAGATGGAAAAAAGTTACATATAGTTACATAGTATGGGAGTTTGAAAAAAGACATACATCCATCAATTCCATTTTTTTAGCCTACCCATAATCCCCGTCTAACAGTTCATTCAGAGAAAGGCAAAAAAAGAGCAGTATGAAAAGGACAATAAATTCCTTCCTAACTAAATGGCAATCATGGAGGATCCCTGGATCAACAGAGCCCTAACAGGCACACACATCAATAGGAACAGACCTCCAATGATATAACTATGATGCATTACCACCTCATGTCATTTTTGTTATTCCGTAGAGCACACAGATACTCATCATATAAAATATGAAATTCAGTAAAAGCAATACAAGCATTATAACCCTATACCCCTCCCACAGAGACAATACACCACAATAAAGATAAAATACATCAAGCTCAAATAAAACTGGGTTAAGAATCCAAATTCACCATTTGAAGCTATAAGTCCAGCACATTTCATTGCTGAATCCACACATGCCACATATTTAATAAAGGGTGCATACGTTTGCCTTTTCTTTTAACCTGCAGCCATCAATCATTGCTATCAAATAATTTCCAATTGCAATAGACCATTAAATAGGTAACATCTGACTGGTTGCTGTAAATTAACAGCACAGGCACATTATTGCACCTCATATTAAATATGCCTGAAAGGTTTGCATATCCTGGATGAGGCAAAACTTGAATATGGAACAGCCAGGCCTGCTTCCCTAAAAAATGCAGGACAGTGAACTGGAACATATCCCACATAAAATGCCCTTCTGTAAGTAACCATTATCTACCATTAACAGAAGCTCTACAACATATTGGGTTTGCTTATCTAAATGGACATGTGTGCCTCCTATATATTTATAAATAAATACACAGGCCACTCACTCCCTTTTAAACAAAGTTACTTCCAGGACACATGACACATATAACATAGTAACATAGTAATGGAGTTTGAATAAAGATGTACGTCCATCTAGGCCAAACTTTATAGCCTACTAATTATCCCTACCTAACAGTTGATAAAGTGTAAGTCAAAAAATCCCAGCTGAGAAGGTGGTGGGGTGGTGGCAGAATCCTTCCTTCAAGACCCTTCATTTCCCTTATTATTTTAGTTACCTTTCTCTGAACTCCTTTTTCCAAGATGTCCCTTTTGGATATGGGATTCCAAAAACTGCACTGCATATTCCAAATGAGGCTTTACCGGTGCTGCTTTACCGGGGAGGATATATTCCCCCCTTGTTAAACAAGACAATATCTTGCTAGCCCTAGCTGTGACTGTCTTACTTACATTGTTTGCTATGGCTAAGTCTGTTAACTACTAGAACGCCCAAATATTTTTCCATTAGAGATTCATTTAACACAGTTATTTAGGATGTAGGTGGCACAAGGATTGTTAAACCCCAAATGCATCACCTTACATTTATCAACATGGAATCTCATCTGCCACTCTGCTGCCCATTTTGATAATCAATCTAGGTCTGCTTTCAGCAATTGCACATGCAGAGCTTTCCAAAGCTCTGCATAGTTTAGTGCCATCAGCAAACACAGACCTTGCTCTCAATACCCTCTCTAAGTCATTTATAAACAGATTAAAAAGAAGTGGCCCCAGTGCCCTAAGGTACTCCACTTAGAACTGAAGCCCACATGGATGTATCTCCATCGATCACTAGTCTCTGTACGTGACCCAACAGTCAATCCTTTTCTCCATGCTTTTTTTCTAGGCCTACAGCCCTCAGTTTATACATTAGTCACCTATATGGCACAGTATCAAAGATTTTCACAAAATCCATGTATACTACATTCACTGTTATGCCAGAATCTAAATTCTTATTCATCTCTAAATAAATACCAAGAAAGTTAGTCTGACAACATCTATTTGTCATAAATTCTTGCTGACGACTACTTATAACATCAGTTCTGGAGACAAAGTAAACAATATGATCCCATAACAAATATCTGTTGTATTCAATTAGATCAACTGGACTTGAAGTTTAGTTCAAGAACTAAACTTCAAGTCCAGTTGATCTAATCGAATACAACAGATATACCATGACCTGGATGAATGAGAACCTTCACAAGCATCCCATAACAAAGTTTCCAGTATCTTAGCTACCACTTATGTTAGACTTACAGGACTATAATTCCAGTACCAGGCTGTGAACGACAACCTTTTTTTAATATTTGTATTACATCTGCTTTTTTGATATCCAGAGGCACATCGTCATACAAAAGTGAATCTAAAAAGATATGAAACAGTGGTCTAGATAAAACCGGATAAAGCTCTTTTAAGATCTTAGGAAGTATTTCATCAGTTACTGGGTCTTTATTGATATTGACTTATGTCAATTATGTCTAATTGTTTTTTTTACCATACCCTCTGTCAGCCAGAGTGAATAATTTTCATTTATACCCTTATTATTATTACAGTCCCTGCTATAAGGACTCAGATTCTCTATAGTGTACAGTATACAGAGAGAAAAAAACTTTTTGGCAAATTAGCCTTTTTGACATCTTCTATAACCATCTCAGCCCCATTATTTAATGGTCCCACATTCTCAGTCCTCATCTTTTTACTATAAATTTACTTAAAGGGTAACTGTGGTCTCCATACAAGTGTCATATATTTTAAAAAGCTCCGTCATACCTTTCAAGCAAGTCAAGAATGATGTCTCTAGCTTCTCTGGGTCTTAAGTTATATTAGGTTACACTCATACAGTCAGGATAAACAAGGAAGTGTGTTAAAGTCACATGAAGTGTTGTTTAAGAATCCCCACTGCCAAAAAAATGATCTTGACACAATTTTCACATGCTAACAGATACAGTAAGTGTGATCAGAAGAGTGTTATTATCAGCCAGTGTGGCCTAGCCCTTTCTTACCCAAACATCCCTTCTGCTTTACAAATGATTTGCCTCAGATTGTACCTCCTCAAGCAATGCCCCGCAATGCCACAAGCTTGCAAACGCCATCTGGGGATATCCTATTTATAAAAAATATTCTAAAATAAAATAATTATGCAGAATAAAATCATTCTTATTTTCTCAGTATCTGTTAAAAACAAATAAGTGTCTTATATTTCTAAATAATGTGTTCATTTTACTTTAATATTTATATTGCTACAGCAGGATTTCATATTCCCTCTTCATTTCTCTAATTTGATGTTATGCATATAAGTTCCATGCTGCATCGTTTGATAGTTGATCGATACAGAGAGGAAGAAGATATAATTTAGCGTGCTTACATCCAACTTTCTTTTATCCTCCTTAGCTCATCTCTTTAATTCCTTGCCCTTCTTTTTCATACTCCTACAAACAATGCCTTTTGGCACATGTAGTCAGTCTCACCAAATGATGCTATTAACACCACTAAGTACTTCATCTCCTGAAACAAGTGTAAAATCAAAAACAAAGATAAGGCCAGGGATTATACATTGAGCTAAATACTGGAATATCTAATTACATCTTATTATGAGAAAGGCAAACATTGAAGAGCAGACATCTGATTAGGAATGTTGTTCAAGTGGTACAATATGTACAGTGGTACAATTGGTACAATATGTAATGACAACTGACATTGTGTAGATTGACTGCAAGAAATCATTATTAAAGGATAACTTTAAAAAAAACTGCTTTCAAAAGTTTTTTTCTCCTGATTTTGAGCTTCTCTCTGCCTTCAATTAGCCTTCCATTAGCCATGCTGTGAAGGGGGTGTAACAATTCTTTCTGCCGCTAACTGTTACTCAAAGCTAGCATGCAAGAAAACACTCCTCCACCCATCCTTGGTCTGCTTGATTATGTAGGCTGTACATCCTAGCAACCGAACAGTTCACGTTTGTTTGACTGGCAGAGGAGGAGGAGAGAGGTTGTAACAGACATTCACACCGGCTAATGACAAGTGATATGTTTACAAATGCCCTGGGCCGTCTAGGATGCAGGCTTTTAGCACTCATCTTTGCTGTATGATATCTAAGGGAGAGCAGCATGGTTGTAAATGAGAGTAAGTGATTTCAGCTGCCGGAAGTGTGGACATGTAATGCGGGTGATGTTATTTTTTTTATTTCTTTAATTGTCTTGTCCTGGCAATTTTCTTTAGACACACTTGTTCCCCAGAAAATCTACAGACTTGATGGGGCATTACTAATGGTGCAGTGATACAAACACAACTACAGTAAATCACTTTAATGCCTACATTTATGCCATGTTTGAGTCTTCCAAATGGTTAGTAGATGTGGGGCACCAGAGGTCAGCCAGAGGAAATGTATGCAGCATTATTAATCTGGCCTTTGATGGAGGTTAGGTAGAGAGCAATGCATCCTGCTGTTGATTTCTTCCTTTCCTGATTTCTTGCACAAGCTGGAAAGTAAAGTGACTGTTTTGAAGGATTTTTCACCTGTTTGATTTCTTTAGTTTGCAAATTACAGTTGAAAGTCTCAGTAATGTGCAAATCTGTAATACGCTGAATGGAAAGTTTAAACTAAAAAAAACTAGTGAAAGGGGAAGACTAAAATTATTATTTTTTCTTTTTACAGAATCTGCAACTTTTAAAGGGCATTTTCACCCCTATAAATACTTTTTACCCCAGACCAGTCTTACCCCTTCCCACCCAAACCCCACTTTCGCAATACTTACGTTTTTCCCCAGCACTTTTACCTTGAATTTCACTGGTTCCTCACTCTTCTGCATTGCAGTCGTCATTTAAGACCATGACAGTGGAGTCATCACATTGACTCATGATGACTGCACTGCTCGTCTGGGGTAAAAAGTTCTTATGTGGGTGAGTTTGTATGTGGCGGGAAAATACAGAGGTATCCATTATTGGCTTTTGTAGTCCTGCTGACCAGTCAGACAGGTCATGCATTCACCTCAATAGTGCACATCAACCTATACATTAGTCTGAAACATTGACACCTTCATTAGATAATAGGTTCTGAGAATTAGCTGGATGCAGCAAAAATATTATGTAAAGGAGAACCTTGTGTTTTCGCTCTCATCTAGTAAGTTTAGTTAGTTAGACTTCACATGCTGGCAAGTCCAGGGAAGAAGCAAACAGGCCAGATGTCTGCAAAGCTGTATTTTCTCAGACTGAATAGATCCTGTCAAAAGAGGAAGAAAACAGGAAACGATTACATTCCTTACATTTTCAGACAGAACACAATTCATTGTAAAAATGATGATTGGTAACAGAATGCCATCAAATTCTGTTTGCAGAAATGTTGTGTTAATTCAAAAAAAACATAAAGAGGAACACACAACATGGCTGTAATTATACAGGAAAACAAAGACGTGTAGAATACATTGATTGAACACACAAGGCTAAAATAAATAACTGCATTAATATCTACCCCATTTATAGGTCATTAGTTTCTGGTGGAAATTTGTAAAACAAGTGCGATGATGATATATGGCTTTGCAATAGAATATCAATGGAAAAATTGGAAAAGGACGGCATGATTTAAAAAAGTAAACAAAGGATTTAATTAAGTTTGCTCATTACATGCCTATAGATGTTCAAACTTTTTAAGGCTGTTTAAAAAAAATAAATAAATAAAATTCAGATCATCAAGTTTTAGGGCCCTATTGCTGCCACCTATAGGAAATGCAGATAAAGCAGGGTTGATTATTATTGAGTCTTAATGGGCAATATTCTTGAGTCTTTATCCTAGGGCTGTGCTCCTTGTGAACGATTCAGAAGACAATCACACCGAAGCTGCACTGAAGTGAGCAGTGAGCTGTCAGCCAATGCATAAAGTGGTACTTTGACAGTTCACTGCTCTTATATGTGGTCACCCAGTGAGGTAAAAATAGGATTTTTTTGGGCATAGTTGCCCTTTAAGCCTATGCTCACGCTACAAACAAAAGACCGAAATGCACATGATACATTTTCCTGGGCATTTATGTTTGCGTTCATAGTTAAAGAATGGAAGAACAATGAACTGCAGTATTTTGCGTTCCCTATGCAGAATCCAAGTTTTTAGGTCTAGTGTGAATGTGCCCTTTATTGCCGTGCTGGCAGTGATGAGTATTCTTTTTGGAAGCTCTTCTGTTTAGTTACCCTGTATTGTTCAGATGTTTAAAATGATATATAACTCAGCAAAGACACTGTTCAATTGCAGCCAAGGGGAACTGTAAAAGAACAATGCTAGCACTCCGCCTACCTTATTTCATACTGTGAATCCAAAATAGTTCATATGTTAATTGTGTCAAAAAGACTCTTAACTGTTGCCAGAAAAACAAAACCTAAAATTACACTCAAGCATTTTCTTAACATTTATTGAGTAGTGAAGTTCTGCATTGAACAAGTTGTCTTCTTTCCTTACAGATTGGTATATATATATATATATATATATATATATATATATATATATATACAGTATGCACATGCTCAAAATTCAAATTCTATATTTATATTTCAAGGATAATAATTCCTTTCTTATAAATATATTGTTTTCTCTTAGAGTATGCATGCACCATGATTTTGTTCTTACTATTTTTCTCCTCAGTTGTAATATAGTTACAGTAATTGACACATTTTGTATATTCAAATTAACATTCGGAAGCTTAGTACGTAAGGACAAATAAATGCTAAACTTTCCCAAGTTAAGAAGAGCTGGACTTTACAAAACCCTCTATTTTGCTAAGTTACTAAGGGCTCAGGGTGACCTTTTTAAAGACAGGATTTGTCTGTATTTTCCGGGTAGCCTGTACATACATGGAGGGAAAGTGTGCAAAGAAATGGATTTAAAAAAATGCAAAGAAAACTCAAATGTATTTTACAAGTCACATTTTACTACATTTTGGAGTAGGCTAGTATAGACGACATTAGTCCTCTTGCAGGTTCATATACAACCCCCTGTAGATGATATAGTAGATAATGTACCCCTTACTGTAAATTATAAGGATATTAGATGTTACAGAGGAGTTCGGTAACCATATAGAAGCACAAGGCCGCAGGCCAAGTTCCTTTATAAAGGGCACGGAACTTCAAGGTGACATCTGATATCCATATAATTTAAAATAGGGGGTACATTATCTTTTATAATGTACCCCTGGTACACACACCGGAGCACCCAGCATATATGTATAACATTTAATTGTTTAGGTCTGCAGGATTCTACATCCTGGTATACACACGCACAGATTCTGCCCATACCTTTACCCTCTCTCCCCCCACACACAGATACTGCCCATGCCTTACCCACCTCACCACCCCTCACACACGGAAACTGGCCATGACACACACACACCAGCCCCTACCTTTTCACCGCTCGTTTCTTCCCCTCCCGGCACTGCACTGAACACAGCTGAAGTCTAGCGTGAGTCTCTTCTACAGCAGGAAGTCAGCAGCCGGCATATATTACGCATGCAAAGTAAATCTAAGTATGTCTGTTCTTTGCAGGTTGCACGATATCTGCCAGCTGCTGACTTACTGTTTTAGAAGAGGATCGCGCAAGACTTCAGCTGAGTTCAGTGCAGTGCCGGGAGGGGAGAGAAAAGGTCAGTAGCCCTTCCTATATGTTGTAATCGACGCGCTTCTTCATAGTAACGCGTCAATTCTAAGAATATAAAGTTCTGAGAATCCTCATCCCCTGGTCCAGAATCCTCATCAATACCAGCAGCCCAGCAGAAGGACATCGCAGGAGATCGGTAATTATGTGCAATCCTCTGATTTTAATGCTTTTAGAGAGGCGATTCTTTCGCTCTCTACCTCCTTACAGGCAATGCAATCTTTGTTCCAGAATAACACTAGCAATGGAAAAGGGAAGGATGTAGCCAGTTTAGTTCCAAGTATTTCAGTTAATGAGGGTGAGTGAGTGACTCCTTCTACCACTAGCGGTGGCAATAGTATAGAGAGTTGTAGTTTAGCCACTACACCATTAACTAATGGCTCTACTGTAACTGCAGTCAGTACATCTGCAATGCCAAATTAAATTTGAGTGTTCCGGAGGTTTGTCTAAGGGATGTGATGCCATGTGGTACTACCCCCTTAGGTTTGCATCTGATATCTGACAGTTAAAGGGGAATACATTGATATTTTGTCCCTATTATCTTCCACGAAGGATTTTAAGACAGAAAAAGAAAAAGATTCAGAGGAAAAAAAGAAGAGGCCAGTCGCCCGGACCAATTTGTTACAAGCATTATGCATTTACGCCAACGTTCTAGCCAATCACAATCCAAAGTTAGGTCCTTTGCTATTTAAACACGTGGATATTGTACTAGAGGCGTATAAAGGATTTGGGGGACTGGCCTGGTTCTTTTACGACGATAAATTTAGACAAAAGATGGCAGTTCATCCTGAGCTGACCTGGGGTAAGAAGGATGTAGATTCATGGCTTAGTATGCTAGCCCCAAGACCCATTTTACCACAGCCATATACCAATAAGAGTACAGAACAAAAACCCAACATTTGTTGGGAATATAATGAATCGCAAATGTAAATGGCAGAATAATTGTAAATTTTGCCACGAATGTGCCACGTGTGTTGGGGGACCCCCTGCCTTTCGCTGTATTAGAAAATTCTCCCTTGCAAACAAATCCCATAAGGACTTCAACAGTCGAGTTGATAACTCCAGTGAGTTGGTTACGAATGCTGCCTTGGCTAGAGGCTTTTCCAAATCAGCTGAAGGCTCAATTAATTAAGGAAGGGTTTAAAGAAGGGTTTTATATACCATCAAATAATATTCATCCCACAGTAATTGTAGCCGATAACTTGAAATCGGTCAGGGAGGCCCCAGAGATTGTTAGGGAAAAAATAGAAAAAGAATTGCTTCTTGGTCACATTGCAAGGCCCATTTCTTGAATTTCCATTTCCATCATTTAAGGTGTCGCCACTGGGTCTGGTCCCAAAAAAGGAAGCAGGTTCCTTTCGTATGATTCATCACCTTTCCTTCTGGGGACTCTGTGAATGATGGAATTGACAGAGATTGGTGTTCAGTTTCAGATACCTCATTGGATGAAGCCCTTGTTATTCTGCGGCAATGTGGTAGAGGGGCCCTGCTCGCTAAATCAGATATCGAATCGGCCTTTAGATTACTCCCCATACACCCAGATTGCTATTGGCTTTTAGGGTTTCATTTTGATGGTTCCTTTTATTTCGATAAGCATGTTCATTGTCATGTTCGTATTTTGAAATCTTTGCCCAGTTTTTAGAATGGGGAGTGAAGTTTGAGTCAGGATGTTCTCTTGTAATTCATTATTTAGATGATTTTTTTTTTTTTAATTTATTGGTCCAGAGGGTACGAACACATGCGATTTCTTATTAAACATTTTCAAATGGATAACTAAAACATTCGTTGTCCCACTATCTCAGGAAAAGACGATTCCTCCTTGTACCACCATTCAGTTTTTAGGAATAGAAATTGACTCCGTACTTATGGAGTTCAGATTACCCGCTGAAAAAGTTAAGAAACTGAGATCTCTCATAGTCAGAGCCTTGGCTTTAAAGAAACTAAAGCTAAGTGAGATACAATCTTTACTAGGTCACTTGAACTACTCAACCCGTATCATGCCAGTTGGTAGGGTTTTCAATAGGCGCATTTGAGACCTAACAATCGGTATTGGTAATCCAAACCACCACATTAAATTAAATCTGGAGGTTCGAAAGGACCTAAAAAAATTTGGCAAGAGTTTCTTGAGCAATATAATGGGAGGTCTTGTTGGCAGCAGGAGTTTGCAGATAGCCAGGATTTACAGCTATTTACAGACACAGCTGCGTCTGTTGGTTACGGGGCCTTTTTTTGTTGTTGAGGGAAGTTGGAGTGTTGGGACCTGGCCCACCGAATGGATTTACAAAAAACCTAGTTTTATTAGAGCTATTCCTAATTATAGTCGCTATAGAGATATGGGGAGCAAGACTGACAAGCCGTCGCATTATTTTTAGGACATATAACATGGGGGTTGTATATGTCATCAATAATCTCACTTCCAAATCCCCTCCTGTGATGTCTTTGCTAAGACACCTAGCTTTTAGGTTACTGCAATTTAATATCTGGTTTAAAGCAAAACACATTCTAGGTATTGATAATAAAACTGCAGATTCTCTGTCCCGCTTGCAGTGGTCAACATTTTGGGAATTGGAGTGAAAGGCAGACAGACAAGGAACAGCCTGCCCTCAGCACCTATGGAATCTTGTGTGGACAAACTCAAGGCTTTAGTACTGAACTCTTTATGTGAGTCCACATGGTCTACTTACATTGTGAGTTGGAAAGCTTGGGAATCTTTGAAAACCCAGAGTGTTCTGTTAAATCGTGGAAGTGATAGGGATTCCTTTGTATATATTTTTTGCTGGAACAGATTTTTTGCTGGAACAGATAGAGGCCAATCTCTCTGCCGCAATGCTCTCTGATAAAGCTGATGTTAAAAGGTTTAGTGAACACTAAAGTATCCAAAGATAGTAGTAGTAGTAGTAGTAGTAGTAGTAGTAGTAGTAGGATATTAGGCGTCCGATCACTATTGATTTATTACAAAACCTAGTCCAAGCTCTTTTATCAGTTTGCGTGGACGAATATGAAACCACATTGTTTAAATGTTTGTTCTCAGTTATGTTTTTTGCTGCATTAAGGGTAAGTGAAGCTGTTTCCCCATCCAAAGGTTTTCCAGGCGGATTAAGTCGGGATGATATTAGTCTGGTCGAGTCTAAGCTCAGGGTCATTATTAGAATGTCTAAAACTGATAAATCTAAAAGAGGAATCACATCCTGGATTGGTCCAGTAGCAATCTCAGAGATATGTCCCATTCAAAACTTCTCCAAATTTATTACGCTTCAGTGGCTGGTCCTTTCTTCATTCATTCACATGGGGCATTTGTCTCTAAATATCAGCTATCTAGAGTATTGCAGCTTTGTCTTGTAAAGTTTAACCTACCTGGGGAGCAATTTAAGTCCCATTCCTTTCGAATTGGAGCAGCTACACAAGCAGCATTTCTAGGTATGTGCAAAGAGGCAATAATGAGAATTGGGAGATGGGAGTCCAACAGATACCGCTCATATATTCGCCCTTCTATGACACTGTAACCTCATGTATCTGCTTCATTTTGTAGGTCATCCAGCAACCGTTTGGATCATAGGGCATTCTTTTGTATATTTGGCAGGCGGAAAGTGAATCACAAAATTAGCTTGTTTGCTAAATCTCTCCATTTTGTCACTTGGCGGCATTTTGATCTGGAGGGTAGTGAACCAGGCCTGTATAGGGAAGACTTTATTCATTTATCAGATATAGGACTAGATATCTTCAATCTGGGGCTTCAGTCAGCCATTGAGAAAGTACTATTGGTTGGGGGGAGGCCAGTCCCAAGCTGAGGGGTCAGCTGAACCTGGCGTGGAGGCAATGGAAAATTATATGGGCTCTTGGCTAGTTAAGAGCTGAGCTCTTGGTTTAAAGGTTATCAATAACAGGCAGCCCACTGTTTGGTAATGGGCTGGCCTGGAAGATGGAACAAATAATTTAAGGTTACTAAAGGTTCTGATAATATAATGGTTGGTTAATAAAAATCGCTGCGGCCTGTTTTCACCACTAAAATACGTGTGTTGTGTTTTATTTATTATCATAAGCGGTCTAGGTCCATCATCCACTCCCCATGCGATTCCTGTTTGCACATGCAATTTCTCCTTTTGAGATATGAAATCGCATGGGATTGCGCCTAAAAATTGTGATAGCATGTGATTGCGCATCGCAAATGGATGTGCAAACGCGGCACACCCAAAACCATGCGTTTTCGGTGCGTTGCCGCGATTCCTATGTTAGAAAAAAATCGCATGCACAAACGTGAGCGCAAACGCACAAAAAAAAGTGTGGCCTAGCCCATACACAGGCCTTAAAGGACAACTATACTATAAAAATTTACTTTTTAGAAATGAAAAGTACCTGGGACAGGGAGGTAAAATTGAGTATTCCTATCTCCCAATATTATTTTGTTGAGGAGCTACAGCACATACATTTTTAATCTGCCAGGCTATGGCCCTGTGCCTTCCTGTTTTAAAGATAGGACTGAAGCACTCAGGAAGCCTGGCAAAAGCAGTTTTTTTTGTGCTGCCGCTCCTCTTTGAAATTATATTAGGAGGAAAAAAGTACCAATCCTACCACCCTGCACCAGGTACTTTTCTTTTTAACTGTTTTTAAAAAAAGTTTATAAGCACTCTAGTTCTCCTTTAAACTGGGAGGGGTCACCAGTAGATCTAAATGTTTAAAAACCAAAACTCCCATTCCTCTAAAAGCATTCAGTTAGGGAATGCTGGAAGCTGTAGTTTTCAAACACTTTCACACTCTTGTCCCAGGCAATGTCCCAGCACCAACAACCATACCCAGTGACCCCACAGTACCCACACAATTCTTAAAAACACTGTCCTAACCAGGGCTTAGTGAAGCAAAAAAAAAAAAAAAACAGGCAGCAGCACCAAAAAAATAACACCCTCAGTACTTCACACACTCTAAGCCCATATAGGGCATTGCAATAGTCCAATGGGAGACAAGTTCAGAATTTACCATTCTCCTGGGTCCTAAAGCTGCAGGGACAACTTGTATCATTGGCAAATCACGAAGGCACAGGGAGAGCCAGGGCAGGACACAGGTAGACAGATAATTAAGGGGACAAACCAGTCAATGATCCAACAAAGCCCAAAACAATAGGGGGGGGGCAAATGCCCCACCTTGCTCCTATGTGCGGATGCCCATGGTTATCACACACCTACTGACCTACCCCTCCATTACGGTGGCAGCCATACTTAAAGGGTAACTAAAGTCAAAAAAACTAATTTTGACCAATCATCAAAAATGTTTTTTTTTTTAATCTCCCAGCCTGACACGAGTACACACACCAACTGACCTACCCATTCATTCATGTGACAGCCATATTTAAAGGGTAAGTAAAAAAAACAACAATGTCCTCATCATTGCCATTATTGAGTTTTAAAATCTGCAGTGCAAACACACACAATCCTTTCCAAAATGCGGCCTTTCAAGCCAAATTCAAGTTTATACTTTTTTATACTTAGACTTTCCCTTTCTAGTTGTATGTTAATGTATGTATGTTAATGATGTAGCCAGCATGGGGCTGCAGGGAATGGCCCAGTGCAGGGAGTGTGTGGCCTCTGATCCATTTAAATAAAATGTCTTGTGCATCTGTTCACAGTGTTATATATGTTTTCTGTTGTTTTATTTTTTCATTTATAACTCAGTCAATGCATTTCCCTCTTTTAAGCCTTCTCTGTTTAGAAGACGTTTTAGCTGTGTACAGTGCTGGTGTCTCAGCTAAACGTTAGTGCAAAACACATGCCTGGAAACTACTGATCTGTAACAAATTGGTTGCATCTTGAAGTAAAATTACACGGAACAAAAACGCAGTAAGTATTTTTCCATGGATGAGAAAATGGTTTTCATCCACATCAAATTAAAAATTCAGACAGATATTTCACACTTCTCTGCTTACAGGAAGTGAAGCAGTCTCCCATGTATAAATTAAAATACTGTTTAGCAGAACTGTAACATTGGAGTCCTTTAACACTATGCTCTCTCTATTTGAACATGATATGGAAACAGTTTTTCCAGGATTTAAACTGTATGCTTGAAATTCTGACCTGTACAGAAAGCGGCTCATCTGCAGTTAAGGTGGCCATACACATGCGATTTCCATGTGCAGACAGATCACATTTGTATGCGTCGACACATTGCGATGGGATCCACATACATGGACCCGACCGATCGTCCAGACGTGGTATAGGAATCGGTCGGCCATGCGTAAAGTAAAGGAAGCCGATACTGACAGACAGAAATTTTCTGTCTTTCCCAACCGACTGTAATGCCGACCAGGGACATTCATCGGCATTACGGTTGGTCGGTTTCGGCCCATACACACTGCCGACATTAGTTAAATCTTTCCACAACAGGATTTACCTAATATCGTTAATGTGTTTGGCCACCTTTACTCAACGTGTGCGCATGACGCTGCGAACGGGCAAGCGTGTGAAGTTGCAGCACCATGTGCTTTGACGCAGCGCAATGACTCAAATGCGTGCCCATTCGTGGCGACGTGCCCACGTGTTGATGGCATGTCGTGTGCGTGATGATGTCGTGCGTAAACATGCTACACCCGCCGCTTACCTTATGAGACTCTGGGGGAGGTAGAACAAAAACTTTTTTCCAACATTACTTTTAAAGATACAGCTTTCTTCTAATCTTAAGTTCTTTTTGCAGTTTACTTATCCTTTAAGACAAAACTAAACAGGTGCCTAAGGCCCTTTAAACATCAGCACTACAGCTCATACAATACAAGATCCAGGAGGGCCCAAATTGTCAGCCCTGTCGGGGGGCCAATTCAATCTTTATCCATCTTTAGGTTTTATATATGTATTGTTAAACAATGGGTGGTATTTGGTGTCATGTATATTAACTAACAAAGTACAGGCAATATTTAGTGACCATTAATATTACATCTCCATATGGCTTTTAGAAGAGCCATAGTGATCAATCTCTCTGTGTTCTCTTTTTTTATTTTCTCTTCTTTATTTAGGCTTTTCCAAGAACTAACCCAAAATCTGATTGGTTCAATAAGAATATACAGTGGTGCTTAGAAAAGGTATAGGGGCACATACATTTTGTCTTTATCAGGCAAAAGCCACCAGACCCAATGGGATTTGACCGATATTAGCAAGGTGTATAGGGCAAAAACTGATTGATGATGATGCAGTCTTTATACAATCAATAATATGATCGTAGTGTCAAATAAAGATAATCAGTTATTTACATGAATTTAAAAGGATTCAATGCTAATGTCTACTCAATCAGCAGGCTGCAAAACGGCAATGGAGAGAAAAAAAAGTCCCAGAAGAAAAAAGAGAAGAGGATCCAGAAAGAGTTAATAAAGCATGTGGCCACTAAATTCAAAGATGGTCACTAAATACTGCCATACTGCCAGCACCAGATTTGGTGACATAGTTACTATTACTACATAGCTATTAAACAGCTCAGTGTTTGAAAACAGGATTAATAAATACTGCAAGCACTTGAGTTTTATGAACATCTTTCCAACTTTACTAAATTGTGATAATAGCATTATCACAACTGATTGACCAATCGCATTCAACCCACAACTTTACAAAACCTATGCGGATTTGCTTCTTGGTCAATTTAAAGAGAAAGGGAAAGGGTATAAAAGAATTCAAAGAGTTTTTAAAGATTAAACTATTAAAGATTGTTCTTAAAGGGCATGTCCACCCCCAAAACTATAATCCCCCCAACTACTGGCCCCACCATGTAGTGTAGTTTAATCCTTACCTCACATCCCAGCTCCATAGGGTTCTCCGGTAGTGCCCCCCCAAAGTCCCAAAAACTGCCCACCAGGAGGCTAGCAGGTCCATATAGGACACTGCCTGCTTCCTGGCCTCCCGGAGATTTTGGCCATGCGTACTGCAGCTCTTCTCCCCCCTCCCTCTCCCTCCCTCTCCCTCCCTCTCCCTCCCATTCTGCTATCCCTCCCCCTAGCTTCAAACCCCTTTATGGCAGCCTTCCCCCAGACCCCAACGCATAAATTTTATTTAGAAGCTCCAAATCTTTACGTACCTTCCGCTTTCCTACGCGGAAGTGAGCTGCCGGCAGCCGCGTCCGTGATTGGCTGCCGCTCAGCCAATCACAGACGCGGCTGCCGGTCCCGCCCCTCTGCTTGCATTTTCTCGCAAGCAGAGGGCCGGGAGCGCGTCGGAGGAAAAAGGGGAGGTAAGTAGAGTTTGGGGGGCTTTTTAAAAAAATAAATAATGCGGTTGGGGCTGGGAGCCCATGGGGAATGGCATATAAAAAAATAAATATTAGGGTGGACATGCTCTTTAATTATATTTCCCAATTAATAAAATGAGGAATTTAACAAAACTTAAGGCTCAGTTATACGTTTGCTTATGCGTTTTTTTTCAGAACATTGAAAACATGGCAACGCACCGAAAACGCGAGTTTTCGGGTGCGTTGCGATTTTTCAATACTTAATGAAAAAAATGCAACCGCAACGAAATGAAATCGCATGCGATTGCGTTTGCATTGCAATGTGGCCGTGCCCTTAGAGATTTTTTTTTGCTGCAGATACAATTCCTCTATTGCATATAAAACAATAATGTCTAAGTCAAAATATAATTTGAAGAAAAAGCTCTACAACAAGCACTCTAATAAACCCCTTAAAGGAATTTGATGGAAAATGGATAGCTTTACTACAGCGACAATATAAATGAGCTCAAATGGGTTCTATAATTTCAAACTAAACATTTGTTGTGTCAATCACTTTTGAGTTTGGCAGCATTTTGGAGCAAATGTCTGTACTTCTAGGGGAGATGTGGGGTTGTGCTGAAGTATTGTGGTGTACAGAGTTAAAGGTGAAAAACAAGTTTTTTTTTATTTTTCAGACAGGTCAGGAAGTGAACCAGTAAAATCTGAAAGAGAGAGAATGAGAGAGAAAAGCAATGGATACACATCCTAATGGTTTTATGATAAAGGTACCCCATTTAGCTAGCCATCTTTTCTACCTCTGCCAGTAGACCAATGCTATAATGTTACTCACAGCAAGATCAAAAATTTGTGAATTCATTGCCTGATCTCAGAGATATAAATCATGTGCAATTATCACATTATTGTTTTATTACATTTACTATCTTGGGCAAATATTTAAAGCACAACAGTATAAAAAAAAACAACATCACCCCCATTACAGGTCCACACTTCCAGCAGCTGAAATCACTTACTCACATTTACAGCCATGCTGCCCTCCCTTAGATATCACACAGCAAAGATGAGTGCTAAAAGCCCACCTCCTAGACGGCCCAGGGCCATGGTTAACATATCACTTGTCATTCGCTGGTGGGAATGTCTGTTACAACCTCTCTCCTCCTCCTCTGCTGGTTAAACAAACTTGAAATGTCCAGTTGCTAGGATACTGCCTACATAATCAAGCTGATCAAGGATGGGTGGAGGAGTGTTTTCTCGCATCCTAGCTTTGAATGACAGTTAAAGGCAGACAGAATCGTTACGCCCCCTTCACAGCATGGCTAATTGAAAGCTAATTGAAGGCAGAGAGAGGCTCGGAATCAGGAAAAAAATGTATGGGGAGGGCTGCATACTGTTACTCTTTATAAATTAATTTAACAAAATGCATTGAGGCAATACAGTTATCCTTTAACTATTTGATACATTGGAGCATATTTATAAAACACAAATGTTAACCACTGGCAATGGTAGATACTGTGTTTTTATAAATGTGCCCCTTTCCACTTGCTTTAGGTGCTAAACTGCTTATTATAGCTAATGAGCCTAACAATGTAAGGGCTATGTATGTACCTAAAGCTGCTGTCGCTCTCTATTGCTCCCTTTAGGCAATGTACCAAGACAATACCATCTCTCAGTGCATTGTGAATGGGGTTTACCTATTCCGAATCTTTGCTGGCATTAAAGACTCCATCTTAAAGAGATGTTATCAGCTCAGTACATTGATTGTGGTGTTTGCGCCACTCAGTTTTTGTCTTAAAGTCAGGGTAACCTTTAGTACATTGGGAAACATAACTTTAAGACACAAATAGCTGATAATGGCTCTTGGAACATTTTGTTCCATTTAGGAAGATACATAAAGCATCAGACACACTTAGCATCATCATAATATTTTGTCAGTCATCTGTTGTCCTTTACATGCTAAATACAAATGCAGCACGATTCAATAGGTTTGCTTGTTTTTTGAAGTTCACCTGTAAGTAAAATATATAATCATAATTTCAAAAGGATTTTAGCTCAAGCTTTTAAAATTTTAAATAATTAAAGTCAGTTTAATGTTGTCATGTAGCTGTACTAAAGGTACAGCTGGCAGCCTTTACATATACACTGTGCACTACAGGAGCCAATAATTCCCACCTACATTGGTAGCAAAGCTTTCTTAGAAAACCAGTTAGGAAAAAAGTTGAATGCTATTTCTGCTGAGATGTCATTTGGTAGTCAGCCCCTTCCATTTAATATGTTTCTGGAATAGCATCTTACTGAGTGATTGATGTGGGTGAAAAGCAATGTGGAGGAAAAGCAGGATGTGAGGAAGAACAGTCAGTGTATCAACCTGATTAGCAGATGAAGTGAATTTGAGCAGAGTCAGGACCAGCTGGTACAGGGAATGTCAGGAATGTGGAAGCCCCTCTTCCCCAAGGCAGGAAACATATCATAGCATTGAGTTCTCCTTCCAGCCTGTCCTCCCTTTTGCATAAATAATGCCCTTTCATGGCATGGTATCTATGAGTGGGAGCAAGAAATTAATACAGGGAGAGAGGAAATGAACAACAAAACTATTTTACTGATTTACCAAAAAGAGTGACAAAGTCTAAATGAATATCTTTTACCCAAACATTGAGGGGCATTAGTATGGTATTAAGCATCAATTGGTAACAAAATGCTACACACATTGTGGTCGCCATTTGACCAGGCTGAGGGGTATTTGTTTTTTGATGGTGGTTAAAGATCTGACAGGGTCAGTTTATTGCTGAAACACCTTTTGCAGCTGTAATGTTCCACCCCTATTTGTGAATGTTGTGATGGGGAATACTGTTCACTCAGTAAAACAGATATATCGCATACTGCTAATTTATTGTTTACCAATGGGCTAAGGACATTTTATTACATTTATAGCATACATACTGTAGGATTAGCTGTTTGTGTGAGCAAACCTTCCATTCTCCCATGTCACCATACAGGGAAATGTTTAAATATACTTTGTAAGCTGTAAAACCTTTACAAAATATTATACATTTCACAAGATTTCAGCATTGAGAACACAGGCGTGCCTGGACATAAATTTGCGTTGCCAAGACATTTCCAAGACTGAGAACCACTGACATAGTGATAATGATCTTTTTATAATAATATATCATGCAAACTCCTCCCATATAATAATCAATACATGCTGCTGATTTGCCTGGCTATGCAGGGTTCTAATTAGAAAAATGTTTGTGTCTGTGTCGCATAGCTCAGGTCAACAAAATCAAATGGATCCTACATTCGATGAGAATTCTGCTCCTGCCTTCTCACACAACTCATTATGCAGTGGTTTTTAATGATAGCATAAAAACTTAATTGCTGAATTATTATCTTACTAGTAAACCCTGTGGTTTAGTGCACCCACTCTTATAATTATTTGCATGACATAAAATGTTTGCAGCATTAAAGTATTGCAGAAGATATGTTAATGTATGTAGTGGTTCATAATAAAGTCACAGAGTTGTTTTAAATGTGAATCTCATCTGTTGCCTGATGGACATTACTTATCCCTTGGAGTGGGGATTAAGACATCTGCACCCAGTCAGGATCAGTGTGCATTGGAAATTTTGCTTGCTGGACAGAAAACAGAAGAGCAGGAGACTCAAAAACTAGTCATTAGCTGGAGGACTTTTAATTTACACATTTTACAATACTGTGGAATTCCACAGTGTTATAAGTCAGTTGGGCTTTTAATTAGTACTGTCTAGGAAAACAATTATTTTTGTAGGTAAATAGACAGCATATGGAAGCACACCTTACTTTGCTACAATGTGATGTGCTGTGAAGTGTATATAAATGATAATTAGTAATATTCTTAAAATGTGGGGGTAAACAGAATATTAGCATCTCTGATATAAATGCATTTTAAAAGGTCTTCAACACCTTACCTGTATATATGTATAATTATATAATACCACTAGTATAAAAAGAGATTTTGGAGCACTCACAGGTCTTGAAACAGCAAACTTTTAATCGGAAACAATCAACAAGTTGAACGTTACAAGACCTCTGAGTGCTCCAAATCTCTTCCTTTACTAATTGTTTGTTGGATTAAGCACCCAGGCTATGGACTTAAGGTCACACGAGTTCTGCTAACTACTTGCTTATATAATACCACTATATATAATATAGTCAATATCTATATAATACCACAGAGCTGTAGAATACTTCATTTGGGAACTGCTGTAATTTTGGCTGCTATTCTTCAGTTTCCCTTAAAGAACTTAAATAACAGAATCTGCATCAGTAAGATTCTCTGTAAATATGTGAGGGGAGGGGGATATTGTCCCCAGAGAAGTATAAAAATGGTTGTACATTGCAACATTAATTTTTTCTCTATGTTATCTAATAAATGAGAATTTACTGAGAACTGTGATGAGTAGCTTTTGTGCATACTTAGCTCGCGGCTTTACAATGGGTTGTGTGTGATTCAGAAATAAACGCTTGTGATGTCATCGGAAGATTTTATTTCCCCTTTCATAAATAAATATAGAAAAACCCACAGGAAGCAAAGAGTAAAGCTCTGAGAAAACTGCAAACTGACCAGCATCAGGCTTTTACTTTTTTTCCCACGCATTTCATGTCTTTTTTTCTGACCCCGTGTAAATCAAACAAGAGAAAACAGGAAGCCTTAGTTATAAAAGAACACTGCAAGAGGAAGTGCCAGGTCAGGATGTTACTGTCACAAAACATATATTTACTTTCAATGATATTTACTTTCAATGAATAAAATAAAACCCACCAAAACGCTTTCTTAACAAAATATATTAGTTATTATGTTCATTTCTATATTATATATTTAGATTATATACTTTTCTGTAGTATCTTGCACGTGTGCATGCATAAATTCCCTTATGTTTTCTAACATTTAAAGTAGGTCTACACTACAAATATTAACTTAGGGAAGAAGGGTTTTGATAAAGAGCACTAGCTAGGCTTTCTATCTGTGTAAGATAGTACTGAATCCAGATGCAAGCCTGGAAAAAGTGAAAGTGCAGTTTTCTTTGGGGTAGTGCTGTTCACAGAAACAACATTTGTAGGTGGGAATAACCAATTCTACCTCCCTGCTCCAGGAATATTTCATTTTAAATGTTTTTTTTTTAAAACAACTTTATATTCTTTATCTACCTATGCATAAATATAAAAAGTTGTAAGGTAAAATAAATCCAAAAATTAAAAATAAATTCTGTATAAGGGGAGTGAAAGCACAAATTACAGTGGGTGCCTTAGGCTAATTGACAAAATTTTTAAAAAAAATAAAATTATATATTTATAGGGAGATTCAATAAAAGTTCTTATGGTTTAAAATGGTGCTAATTTTGCCCCAACCAATCAGATCTTATTTAACATTTGAAAGCTAACATCTGATTGGTTGGGGCAAAATTAGCACCATTTTTAAACATTAAGAACTTTTATTGAATAACCCTGATAGTTCCAGAGTATGCCACACTGATTACAGGAACTGTAATGCTTATTGGGAGGTGGTTATTTATTGGCAGACTAGTTCAGTATGAGCAGTTGGGGAGACTCAGCTGTGAACAAACAGTGTTTATTCAACACTGAAAAATAACACAACATGTTTTGGGTGGCATGCATCATTTATCAAGTGTCAAATGGCACTTGATAAAGGGTGCATGCCATCCGAAATGTGAAACTCGAAAATTTGCAGTGTTAAATAAACACAATCAGAATCTCACAGGTGAGTTTCTGATTGTATTGGTTTCACCATACCACACAACTGGACTTATCTTTTGTATTTAGTTAGATTAACTAGACTTGAAGTTTAGTTCTTGAAGACTGGCAATAAATACTCTGGAAGTCCCAATAAGCATATAACGGTAAGGTATTAGGGACCTTCTGAATGCAGGGTGTTGATTGCATTGTGGCTAATCTGGCTGAATCCTGACCCAAGGAATTTGTTCTTCTGTGCTGCACGATACGGTGCACTCTGCACTATACTGCATTGCGTATATGATGTTGTTCTTCTTATATTTCAGTATTTGGTCTTTCAGATGTACCAATTGCTGCCTCAGTGTGTTGTTTGGTGTAAAGCAGACCAGGATATGGTGTCCATTGAAAATTCTTTTTAATTTCTCAGAGATCCCTGCTACATATGGGATGACCATGTTCTTTCTCCTGTCTTGCTTTCACCCTTCACTGTTGGTATTAGTGTCCTTTTTTTCCCTTTTCCTTTTGACAAAGGCCTAGTCTGGATATCCACACCCATTAAAGAATTGCTTTTTGGTCATATACCCATAAAAGAACCCTTTTTTTAAATGTGCCAGTCCCAATACTCTAGTAAGAACATGCTATCCTGCCTATATGGCTGCTTAATCCAAGATATTAAATGTGACCAACCACAATATGTACTATCATGGGAAATGGACATACATCACTCATTAGAATAATATGAATGGACAGATATTTTTAATAACCTGAATAAAGGAAGTATCAATGTGGCATTTCAACAAACATCTATTAAAGTAGTGTTTAGAATGTATACAGGGAGATTCAATAAAAGTTTTTATCATTTAAAATGGTGCTAATTTTGCCCCAACCAATCAGATGTTAGCTTTCAAATGTTACATAAGTTCTGATTGGTTGGGGCAAAATAAGCACCATTTTACACGTTAAGAACTTTTATTGAATCTCCCTGATAGAGTGCCAACGGTACTGAATAAATTCTTTTTTTTTATAACATTGTTTTTTTTATTGATTTAATATTACAATATATCATTACAACGTTGAATATTCCACATTCATATAATATATATTATATAGTACATTGTAAATTACATTATATCAAGTAACAAGACAAGAAGGTAAGTATAAAGTACCTATGTATAGTTATTAATCATTTTAAGGGTCTGCATGTCATATTGTATAACTTTATTTTCCGCCATTATTAAACTCTTTCATTTCTATAGATCTTATTCTTATACTTATAATTGCCATTCCCATTGTTGATATAAGACCATTATACTTCATCATTCATATACCAGTATTCCCACTTCCTATAGAAGGCTGGGAACTTTTGTTGTGATGTGGCATATGCCTTTTCATAAGACATATAATCCGTTAGTAAATATTTAATTTATTTTATTGTAGGTACGGTTGGAGTCTTCCAATATTTAACTATCAGTCTTTTCATTGCCATGAAGGCATGGTACTACACCCAGATTCCCCCCACTTGTTTCCGGAAATGTGGGAATTTGGGCAATTTTCTTGCCAACCCGAACCCAGAGCAGCACTATTGGGAGTTCGAATAGAGGAGTTGTCTCAGAAAGAAAATAAATGGGTCCAATTTCCTTTGCTAGCATGTAAAATACCTATCGGATCTAAGTGGAAAACTAAAACACTTGTGTTCTCACAGGTCATTAACAGACTAAACGAAATAATGATATCAGAAAAAAGTATACATACGTTTCAACATACCTACTCTCATTTTGAGAAAATCTGGTCTAACTAGATGCTTAGTAGGGATGGCCGGTTCGCGGATCTGAAATTTCGAAAATACAAGGATTTCTCTTATTTCCATAAATACGTATTTTAAAATTTTTTCGAAATTACGAGGATTACTCATATTTCCGAAAATACATATTTTCGAAAATTTTCGAAAATACGCGAAACCCCATAATTTTCGAAAATTTTCGAAAATACGAAAAATCTCGTAATTTCGAGGGTATTTTTCATTTTAATGGGTCCGCTCGCGGATTTCCGAATTTTCAAATTTTTTCTAAAATTTGCGGATCCTCGAGTGGACTGGATTTTGCGAAGTTCGGACATCTCTAATGCTTAGCCCTTATACAGCACATATCAGACATTTGTTATTGGGGAGGTGGGGTTCATGCTGCCCCCCCCCTCGCTACCTCCTTTCAGGAGATCAGGATAGGTTATGAGAATAACGATATACACTTTTAACCACAAAAATGAGAAATACCGCAGATGGTATTGAATTATAATTTATTTCTTTCTTCCTTACTCTATCTTACTTTACTATATCTGATATTGTTAACATATGTTTTGATTAACAGAAGTGAAATATTAAGAAACAGTTGTTCACTATCTTTAAAATATACCTGATACCTTCCACAATGACTGGCAAAGTGTAAAAATAAAACATTTGTTGCTATTCCAATATAACACTGTAACCATCCCTAACTGTAAAACTGTAAAATTGGATTTCTGCTATATAACTGTTTCAAAAATGCAAACAAACATTTTATTGAAACCAAAAGCACCGCTTCTCCAATGTAAAATGCCCTAACCTATTTAATATGTCTGCATAGTCAAGACTTTTTATTCCCCTAATTAATTCAGTTGCCCTTCTCTCAGAACTCCAACAAATTCCAATATGCCCTTTATATAAAGGAGTCCGAAACTGCACTGTATATTCCAAATAAGACCTTACCAGTGCTTTGTATAGAGAGAATAATATTGTTCTTTGTTGATTCTCATACCCTCTTTTTCAGGATAAAATCTTGCTAGCTCTAGTCATTGCTGCCAGACACTGTTTGCTGCAGTTAAGTCTCTTATGTATAAAAAAGGCCAAATCTTTTTCCAACAGAGATTGGCACAGAGCCAATTATAGTATAAGTAGCACAAGGATTGTTAAACCTCTCTGCACCGCCTTACAATTATCAACCTTGTATTTCATCTGCCCCTTTGCAGCCCACTCTGTGTTTGCTGGTAACACACAACTATGTAGAACTTCAAAGACATTGCTCTGTACAGAAATCTGAGGCACTCTACTTTACTCCATATAGATGATGTGAGGTTCCATTGACAAACACTTACTGTAAGTGACCCATCATTATTTTCTCCATCAACGTACAAATGTATTTTTCAAGGCCAACAAACCTTTACAAACAAATCACCTATGTGGCACAGTATCAAAATCTAAGTATACCACATCCACTGCTAGGTCAAATCTAAATTCTTACTCACATCTTAAAGGTTATCTATATCCTATATATCCTAAATAGGATATTTTAAATTGACCATAACTGGAAACTATAATTCTTCCCAACCACCACTGTATGATTGTTTTGTTGATCTGCCCCCTATTTTTTTCAGATATCCAATCTAAAACTTCTTATATTACAGCTGTCAATCAAGTTTCTTGCTCTTCTGTGAGTAGTTTTACTGTAACTGGAATGGTGACAGTGTTTTGACAGTTGGAATTCTGTATGCTGTGTGCAGGCTTGACAGTTGGTTTGGGGGAAAAAAGTCAGGTTGGATGGAAGTAGGAGTGGTTAAAAGAGGGAGGAGGGATACTGCTCCTCAACAAAATGTGTGCTGGATTGAAGGCATGCAGCAACACACACAAAACGCAAAGTACTACTTACATGTATTTAATTATAGATTAAGATGAGGCAAATGCATTTTTTCAGTGTCCCTTTAATGAAAATTAAGCAAATTTGTTTGACGATCTATTGCTCATGAATCCATGCTGATTACTTCTTACACGGTCTCTCTTTGAGACACAGCCCAGAATATGATCCTATAACAAAGTTTCCCATATTTTCCTCACCACTGATGTTAAACTTGCAGGTCTATAATTACTACTACCCTTTTTGAATATTGGTATTACATCCAGTATTTGGTATTTGCAATCCAGAGACTTATCTCCAAACCAAACTGAATCTAAAAACAATTAATTCAAAGGAAGAATAAGACCTCCCAACCGTCCTGTTTTTAGCTGGAACACCCAGCTTTGAATTGTGGAACCAGAGCATTCCATGAAAGTGGTTGAGGTGTTCTGGGACATGGACGGCATCCTGGGGGGCTTCAGTAGATTCTAACCTGTACCAGACCCAGTCACCCCTGGTTTGGTAGGTGTGATGTTACCAAATAATGTTATACAGATTTCCCACCTTTTTCTCTTATTTTGCTATTTTAACCTAAGGTTGTCCCTAATGCCACAACTTACTTTTAACGGTACTATATTGCTGAGATATCTCTGGGGTGAATTTCTTGATGAAAAATATTTCAGTGAAAATTCCAGCTTTATATGTGACATTGATTAATTCTATGCACATGCACACCATTTACTTATAGCCACAATTGCTCCAGGTAAATCTCCCCTCCCGAATTTAATATTGGGTTTGTGTGTGTAGGTAAATCCTGAAAGGGCATAAAAAAATGCTAAATCCAGCGCAAACGTGAAATTAAATTCCTTTAATTCCTGGGTTTCTTTTCCAATACCCAAGCAGCCCGCACAACGAAGAGTTAAAGTCATGCTGACCGATATTGAATCTGTAAGCTCGACTTTAAAGGGGAACTAAAGTCTCCAGACAACATTGTTCCAATAGACAGGGAACATTTACAAACATACAACAAGCTGTGTTTCACCTCTCCCTTTCCTGTGGATGCTGGGTGATTTATAAAAATAACCTGTAGGAATTAGGGGTCTACTCCCATAATTCAACTTCAATATGGCAACACTCAGATAAGTGTAAGCAGTTCTCTTCACAGGAAGCAGCAGCCTTGCTTCCTAAAAGCTGACAGCCAATCATACAGCTCAGAGATTAGCCCTCCCGCTGACACAGAACACAGATTTAAGTGCAGTTTTTGTATAAACACATTACAAATGCTCCTGTCTGCAACAATGATAAATTTTCTTTTCATATAAAAAAGAAAAGTAGTATTTGCAGTTTATTTCTTTGCTAGCATGGATTTAAGGAACAGAATATTAACATTTCATTAAAAAATACAAGTATGGGGAAAAGAAAACTCTCTACCTTTTTACCGCAAGGGCTACTAGGTGGGATATCAGTACATGTAGAATCTTTATCATTTGCTAGAAACATAATGGAAACAAAAAAGGTAAGCAAGAAGACCATGTCCCAATGGTCTGTTTGTTTCCAAACCCAGCAGATTAGCAGTGGTAAATAAAAACAGAGCTGCTATATATAAAGTTTGTACATATGCTATATTTGTCTAGAAACATGATGGAAACAAATAAAAAAGGCAATGAACTCAGTTTATGCAGTAGACTATGTTGTATTGTTTCATAAGTAAACCAGGGTTTTTTTAAGTTGTGACTTCAGCTGTGTGTTCCCAAAAGCTTGGCATTTACATTTTGTGCCACCAGCAACTCAACTGTGATTACAGGTACATTTAGAAATTGTATCTTGCACTAGAAAAAAAAGTTAGAGAGACTGAAGCACATAGAGACTAAATACTGGGGACAGGGGTCGTGGCTCATTGAAGCCAACATGGGCTAACATCACGTAAGCCTTCTGTGTTACAGAATCTATTACTTATATATACTAAATGTAACATACTAGAGAAAAAACTTTCAATGTATAGGTGTTCTGGGGAGAAAATTTTTGACATTAGGATTAAAAAAAAATTAAGTTTAGTTCTCCTTCAACTCCAAAAATGAGTGCACTGCCTACCTGAAGGTCTGGACCTTTGTGTTTTCTATTTTCTAATACAATCCAAGAAACAGTCCAGCACACCGTTGTTGGCTGCTTGCCAGTCAAGTTGGTAGGTGCAGTCCCCCTGCCCTCCACTCCAAGGGCCCGAAGATTCTTAGCACAAGAAGATATAGGGGAGTACACTACAATGGTGAATCCAAGAATGTTTCAGGATGCCCTGAGAAAGGGACAGGGTGTCCCAAAACGTTGTATCTGTTGTTTAAAGTCCAGCCCCAAAATGAAAACTTACATACAGGTAAATCACCCCGCAAAACCCTAAATGGTAATAGTTTGAAATGTGAAATTGTCTAACCTGAAATCCTGCACAATGTCCTGTTTCCCCTGTTTCTGCTTCCTGGTTCTTCTAGTTAGTAACTGTCAGTTATGGATTAGACAGTTGACATCACAGACAATGACTGAAGGTTAATCCCCTGTCTGCCTCTTCTGAGCATGCCCAGGCTCAGTACAGGCTCAGTGCAGGTTTCTAAATTGCTCAATTTCCATGAGGCATCCAGAAGCATAGCAGGCATACATTAATTAATTCATAGGACAAACTATGATATATCAACATATTTTAAATAGGCCATTCTTTCTAAAAGATTTTCTTATGAGGGTGGAGTTGTCCTTTAAATAAACATTCTTGGATTCACCATTGTAGTGTGCTCCCCTATATCTTCTTGTGCTAAGAATTTTCTATTTTCTATCATTAAAAAAAAAAGCATAGGTCTTTTGGACAGAAATGCACAGAACACTGCATTGAAAGAAACACTAAAATGATTCCATGTGAATAAAATTGTCCATGCAGTTTAATAAAAGACATGCATTCCAAATCAACATGGAATATGGCTGTTAAGTTAAATAAACCCTAGAGGGAGCTATTTACTAGTAAAAATATATTAGAAAATATACGAACCTAGATCAAGTGGAACATCGCTTCTAGTTTTGGTCCTGGAGCACTTCCATAACTAGACACTCATTCTCTGTTTATTTAATATGTTAGTTTAGTCATCATGTTTTTAAATTATTTTGTATTTTCTGTAGAAACAATAGCAGTAACAAAGATAATGAACATTTTCCAATTAAGAAAGCATTTTATCTTAAAATGTAGATGCCATATCAGTTTTGGAGAGTAAAATAAGGTTTATCAAAGGAGAGGTTTAGTTATATATATAAATATATATGTAATTAAATATATATAATTTCAAGCAAAAACATCAATTAACAATAAAGGGAAATACACAAAATGTTATTATGCTTTGCCTTATATGTATCTCCCTTTATTGTTAATGGATACATTGTCCCTGGTTTGTGTGTGTGTTTTTTCCCCCTATAAATTGTAATGAATGCAGCGTGGTCCCTGGTCTCAGAGGAAGTGGAAGTTCTGCAAAACGCGTCAGACCATGACACTCTCCCTGTGTATCAAGTCTTGGTTTTATGGCTATGAATAAATGTTAAGTTTTACCTCATCCACCAGGTGGGTTTGAGATCCTCTGTTCAGGCTGGAGCCCCACCTGTAATAAATGTGTATGTATGTTGTACTCTCCGGTTGCTGGCTCAGAATGACACGAGATATGAGCCCGCCGACATCAGAGATCTGAACGGGGACCTGTGGTTTGAGCTCCTCACAGTAAGTGTGGTGTTACCATTTGTACATACAGTATACATGTAACAGCATAATGCTATGCTAATCCTGCAGTTGGCAAGTACCAATCTTAAAGCAAAAGGGAAGGATTAGCAGTTCCTATGTCCTAAGAAAAAATCCCCCAGTCTATGAGCAGGAGTGATTCCTTTAACAGCATAAAATTAGGTTTCCTAAATTGAAGACATCTTGGATATAAAGTAATACCTTTTATTGGCTAACTAAAATGATTCAAAATGCAAGCTTTCGAAGCACTAGGCTTCTTCCTTAGGCATGATACAATAATGAATCTTGTAAAGCACTCTATTATATACATACTAGAACAAAGACTTTCTGACATTACACAGCACATTCAATGATCACACGCAGTAATAAAAGAATTAGCAAGGGTTAAACAAACAATCAAATACACTTCACCTCTAGTGTCCATGGAGGGTCTGTTATAAATGAGATATTTATTGGTTTGGGTGGTTTAGAGGAATTTAGTCTGATTAAAAGGCATGTCCACCCCCAAAACTTTAATCCCCCCTACTACTGGCCCCATCATGTAGTGTAGTTTAATCCTTACCTCACATCCCAGCTCCATATGGTTATCCTGTAGTCCCCCCCCCCAAAGTCACAAAAACTGCCCACCAGGAGGATAGCAGAGTCCATATAGGACTCTGCCTCCTACCTGGCCTCCGGGAGAGGTTTGGCATGCGTACTGCAGCCCTTCTCCCCCCCCCTCTCCCTCCCGATTTGGATTCCCTCCCCCTAGTGTAAAACCCTTTTTAGCAAACATTGCCCCTGTCCCCCCAGCCCCTGTAATATCAGAAAATGCCCAGAACAATACTTACCTTCCCTCCGCCGCACTGAACTCCCAGCAGCCGCGTCTGTGATTGGCTGCTGCTCAGCCAATCACAGACGCGACTGCAGGTCCCGCCCCTCTGCTTGCATTTTCTCGCAAGCAGAGGGCCAGCAGCGCGGCGGAGGCAAGAGGGAAGGTAAGTAAAGTTCTGGGCATTTTCTGATATTACAAACATAGCGGTTGGGGCTGGGGGGACAGGGGCAATGTTTGCTAAAAAAATTTTCTGAAGGGTGGACATACCCTTTAACTCTACATGACATTAAGATTAGAAACATAGTGACACATAAAGTTTAGATCTTTGTTGAGTCCAGAGTCCCAAATTTTTGTATAACTTCCCATTCCCATTCTAACCTCTCCTTTTGGGATTTGAAATTTCCCATAAGCACTGTGACTTTTAGGTCTTTCAGGCTGTGTCCTTGGCTGCAGAAATGGGCACCCACAGGGACATCTCGTTTATTGTTGTTAATTGTGAATCTATGAGACTTCATCCTTTGCCTCAGGGTCTGTCCAGTCTCTCCTACATATAGTCCTGAGGGGCACCTAGAACATAAAATCAGGTATACAACACTGGATGATTTGCAGAAGAAGGTTCCCTTTATTTCAAACCTATGTTGGGTTCCTGGTATTGGTATCCTGTCTCCAGTGTGGATGTACTTGCAGGTTTCACACTTTTTCTGCAAACAGGGAGATGTTCCATTTTGTGTGGGGCCTGTTAGGGAACTTTTTACAAGCATTTGTTTTAAGTTGGGTGGTTGTCTGTAAGCTAAGAGAGGGGGGTCTGGGAATATTTCTAGTAATCTGTCGTCCTTTTGTAAAATGGGTTGGAGTTTCTTTGCGATTTTTCGTAGTATTTCCATTTGTGGGTGGTATGTAACAACCAGTGGGATACGGTCCTCCTTTTGGATATGTTTGTATTGTAGCAGGTTGTTTCTGGGGATGCTGATTGCTTTCTTGATCTGTGTTTCTGTAATGGAGTGACCGTATCCCTGTTTTGTAAAATCTTTTTTGAGCTTTTCCTGGTGCAGACTTCTGTCTGTAGAATCAGAGCAAATCCTGTTATATATTATATATTATACCCTGGCTTTAGATAATGAATATTATATTTAGATAATGAATGATAAAGAGTTCTTTATGTGTTTAGGGTGAAAACTGTCATTACTGAGGTATGTGGGTCCGTCTGTAGGTTTGCGATAGATGGATGTTTGTATTGTGTTTCCTTTAATCTGTATTATGGTGTCCAGAAAGCTTATTTCGATAGGTAAATGGTTCATTTTGAGTTTAATGGTGGGGTGGAAATCATTGTATTTTTGGTGGAAGTGCAGTAGGTCATCTTCGCTTGTAGTCCAGATGATCAGAATGTCGTCTATATAGCAGAAGTAGGCCATGGGTCTGATGGGGCATGTTGCAAGAAAGTTTTCTTCTAAATTTGCCATAAACAAATATGCATATTGTGGCGCAAATCGTGTTCCCTTTGCCACACCCATCTGTTGCAGGTATAAATCCTGATTGAAGGAGAAGTAATTATGGGTATAAACTCCATTAATTTGGCAATTGGTAGTGCAGGTATGTCCAGTTTTTGAAGATATCTCAGACAAGCCATTGTGGCTAAAATGGTTCCATCAGGTATATGATCAATGGCTGCCAGTTTATTTAGGAGGTGTGTAGTATCCTGAATAAAACTGGATGTATTTTGTACCAGGGGTTTCAGTATACTCTCAATCCAGTCAGAGATGTTTTCTGTTAGTGTTCTAATACCTGAGATAATGGGTCTGCCTGGGTTCCCTTCTTTGTGGATTTTGGGGAATATTTAAAAGCATCCCACTCTTGGTTCTTCAGGTATTAAAGGTAGCACATGGTCTCTGATCCTGGTAGGCAAATTATTAACCAGGGTTTTAAGTTCTTTCTTATAACAGTCTTTTCAGATTCGCTTTTGTCTGGGGATGTGCCGCTGGATTGGAAAAAAGCCAATGTAATACCAATATTCAAAAAAGGTAGTCGTTCACAGCCTGGTAACTATAGACCTGTAAGCCTAACATCAGTGGTAGGGAAGGTGATGGAAACTTTGTTAAGGGATCATATCCTTGACTTTGTCTCCAGAGATCATCTTATTAGTAGTAGTCAGCGTGGATTTATGAGAAATAGATCATGCCAGACAAATTTAATTGGTTTTTATGAAGAAGTGAGTAAGAAGTTAGATTCAGGCACAGCTGTGGATGTGGTATATTTGGATTTTGCAAAAGCCTTTGATACTGTGCCACATAGGCGACTAATGTATAAACTGAGGACTGTTGGCCTTGAAGAAAACATTTGTTCATGGATAGAGAACTGGTTATTGGACCGCAAACAGAGAGTGGTGGTTAATGGAGCTACATCTATGTGGGCTAAAGTTCTAAGCGGAGTTCCTCAGGGTTCTGTACTGGGGCCGCTTCTGTTTAATCTGTTTATAAATGACTTAGAAGGGGGCATTGAGAGCAAGGTCTCTGTGTTTGCTGATGACACTAAATTATGCAGAGCTTTGGAAACTTCCAATGATGTGCAAGTGCTGCAAGCAGACCTAGATAGATTATCAAAATGGGCAGCAGAATGGCAGATGAGATTCAATGTTGATAAATGTAAGGTGATGCATTTGGGATTTAATAATCCCTGTGCCACCTACACCATAAATAACTCTGTGTTTAGTGCATCTGAAATGGAAAAAGATTTGGGGGTTCTGGTAGATAACAGACTAACTGTAGCAAACAATGCCAGGTAGCAACAGCTAGAGCTAGCAAGATATTGTCTTGTATAAAGAGGGGAATGGAATCAAGAGAGAAAAATATTATTCTCCCTCTTTACAAGGCACTGGTAAGGCCACATTTGGAATATGCGGTGCAGTTTTGGAATCCCATATACAAAAGGGACATCTTGGAAATTGAGGCAGTTCAGAGAAGGGCAACTAAATTAATAAGGGGAATGGAGGGGCTTGAATATGCAGGCAGATTAGACAAGTTAGGGCTGTTTACATTGGAGAAGCGGCGGTTGCGTGGGGACATGATAACCTTATACAAATATATTAATGGCCCATACAGTGAACTCTCTGGTGCATTGTTCACTAATAGGTCATATCAGAGGACTCGTGGACATCCTTTAAGGTTGGAAGAAAAGAAGTTTCATCTTCAAGTTAGCAGAGGTTTCTTTACAGTGAGAATGGTGAAACTGTGGAACTGTCTTCCAGCAGAGGTGGTAATGGCAAGTTCATTGAATAACTTTAAAAAAGGCCTGGATAAGTTTCTAAAACTAAAAAATATTGAGAATTACTGGTATTAATGCATATAGATCTGGTTGATCCAGGGATACTTTCCGATTGCCGTTTGGAGTCAGGAAGGAATTTTTTCCCCCCTTTTTTAGCTGGGGTTTTTTGCCTTCCTCTGGATCAACTGTTAGGTAGGGTTAAAAAAAAAAAAAAAAAAAAAAAGGGAATAGGATGGACGAATGTCTTTATTCAACCTTAATTACTATGTTACTATGTTACTATTACTATGCATTCTGGGAGATGCAATAAATAAAGGAAACAGCCCAATAATAACTAGATGTGTGTTTCTGCGCTGGCAGTTCAAGTGGCCTGCTGGTATCACCAAGGAATATGGTTATCTGGGGGACAAGAACATTAAACTTGGTCTTGATTGGACTTCATGCAGACATAAGAAATATGCAATGTTTGTTTTTGTGCACATGTGATCTTTGACATAGATACACGGAACATTGCAGGCCATGTTATAGATAAGTTCACCTTCCCCTTACAGAAGAAGCTTTGATGAGTGTATTTAATTTGCATAGCATTAATAAACAAGCTTTTATTGCTGTGGCAAGTAGGGACCTTAAAGTGACCGCACTTGGCACAGAGGAGTATTTCCAAACCTAATGAAAACTACTCTGATCTGCCTGTTTCTGTTTGCATTTACAGGCTTCTGCTTTGAATTACCCCCCATTCTGATTGCTCCAATCTGCTGGAGTCTAGGGGCCAGTTTCACTTCCTTTCCTGGCATTAACGCACCTAAGTATCCCACCCCTCCCTCGAATTGGGGTGGTCTCCCGCAAGACCACCCCAATCTCCCGCGACGGAGAGGAGTCCTGAATATCCTCCCTGCGACGCCCCCTTTTTGTGCACCACGCCCCCAGACCACCCACGCCACACCCATAACCCCGCCTCCTCCCATCTCCTTGGGTACGTGCCACGACGTGACATAAATGACGTCACTTTGTATAATAAAGCTCCTGTGTCATTAAGCTGGGTACCCACATGGAAGATCTTCAAGATTCTGTCATTTTCTGAAGATCCCTCTACACACAGTCCTGAGTGTTCTCTCTATGTAAAGCATAAGGATGACGCCCGGGACTGCATATTTCCTTCAGCCATGGGCGACTTCTTATATTTTATTTAAAGGGAGCCGACCGTAGGCCAGGGAAATTTTCCGGCATTTCAGAACGATTGCGAGGCAGATGAAGAACATTCGGCGGCCTCGACAATTGTGCTACACACACTAACGATAAAGGGGCGATATAGTGGGATCTGATGGTATCGTCCCTTTATCACTTGTGTGTGTACCCACCTTTACTGCAACATACACAGACCTATCTGTACAAGCAACAAATACAAATTTCAAAGTTGGGAGGGTAAAGAGACATGTCCAGACACCAAATAGGATTTTTAATTTTATTTATTTAAATGATTATTTTTGATTCCTAATTATTTCTAATTAGGGGGGGCGCCAGCCGGGAGTCTAGGGTCACGGACCTATTGGTCAAAGTTGTTCATCAGTACAATTATTTACAGCCATTCAAACGATTGTTTGACCTGGAAGCTCACAATGGAGGTAGCCTAAGTGGAAAGAGACAATAAACATATGTGGAGATCCTGCAGGTAGAAAATTGAAGGTGTAACCAGCGTCTCTCGTCCAAAGGATATGTACTCCTAACAGCAAATAAGGTAGATAGGTAAAACGTAGGTAAAATAGGTATGCGTGCACACATAAATTCCATACAAATTCGGAATTGGTGGAGCAGGAAGAACAGAATATACTACACCGTCGGTCTGGTAGTGGTTGGTGGGTAGGCAGTCCTTCCTCGTTGGTCCCCCAGACTACGGCGAGTCCGTGGCTCACTGAACAACTTGGTAACCAATAGCATACATTTGGTAAACGGATCTGTCCAGCAGCGTCCCTTCAACCTCGCAACTACCAGTAGAAAGGATCCAAAAACTTTCGGGCAAGCAAGCCCTTTTCCTCTCCAGCTCTCACCCAGTATCAGGATAACACATCACTTCCGCTACGCGTTTCGCTATCTCTAGCTTCGTCAGGCGTGACGTGTGGGCCAGACCTCTACCCTTTTATAGGTTACACCCTCATTCGCTGTTTAAAGTCCAAAGACTATGTATCTTTGTATATTCCAAATATAATACACCACATATAGTACTTACCTACTTACCTATCTACCTTATTTGCTGTTAGGAGTACATATCCTTTGGACGAGAGACGCTGTGTCACGATCTGCTACTGACTTTATAAGTTACTTACGTGAACTTCCTCTTTTCCACCAGCAGAGGGCTCTCTGCCTCAGGAACTGGGTGTGTTGCAGACTGTTGGTGGGAGGAGTTCGGTCACCTGACCTTCCAGGTCTGCATTTAAGGCCAGCACGACCATTGCCTCAGTGCGAGGTCATTGTACTTCCTTATCCTGTGCCCTAGCCCTTCCTGCCGGATTCAGCTATCCGTGTTTTTCAGTCCTGTTCCTGGTTATCCTCTGACCTTTTGTCCTGCGTTATCTTTTCGTATGTATGCATATTGTAGTGCATGAAGTGAATGTCTACATCTGCTTTATTATCATTTGTATTCCTTATATTCGTTAATAAATCGTCTTGTTTATTTATCCCTGGCTTGGTCGCTCAGTTTTCCCCATTAGTGACATTTTCTGCACTATTGCACATCTTGTGCATTGCCCATGTTGATTCAGGTGCAATGCATAAGTGCAATCCTAACACGCTGGTTACACCTTCAATTTTCTACCTGCAGGATCTCCACATATGGTTATAGAGATACCTTGTTAGAGATTTTAGCAGTTTTGATGCAGGATATATGTATAATATTTTATGCTGTTTGCTAATTATTCATGTTATTATACCTGTTGTGGCTGGCCAGCCCTATATTTTTTCTATGAAGACTATTTTTATACATCTTTCTCACACTTTTGACTTGTGATAGGTGGTAATTTTAATAAAATATATATTTTTTATATTATTGAGTATTTCCAGTTGTTTTGTCACTACAGAGTCCCGTTCCTTTTGTTTGTAGGGGTTGTTCTCCCTTTTCTTTCTGAGTAGGGGGACTCAGAGGTACCTGTGTGTTTTGTATCTGCTCGGTACTTTCTTTTGATATCCCCATCTATTCCATCTTTTAGATTTTAAAAGCTGGCGCCACGTCCATGCACAGACACACGCCGTCTGCGCACATCCGCATTGCGTGCGCGCACACCTGCATGACTTCCGAAGGGATCCGGTGCAGGTAAGGAGCAGTCCTGACATTGCCCTTCCCCCTTAAGGGAGGCCTCTGGATGACCTTCAAAAAATATTTTTTTTGGTGGTCCTTGAAGAAACCTTCCTCTATGGCGAACATTCAGGATAGACTCAATTTCAAATTCCTCTTGGCCATCTATGACAACTGGAGACCCTGCTGGAGGAAGTCGGACCCCTGATGAAGCAGGTTTGAAGAGAGAAAGGGGGAAGACAGGATGTATTCGGAAAGTAGGAGGTAATTTGAGCTTGTAGGCGAATCATTAATCTTTCCAACAATTTGAAATGGACCTACAAATTTGGGCCCCAACTTCTTAGAATGACAATGCAGTCTTAAATTAGCTGTGGACAGATATGCTCGATCCCCGATGGAGTAAGTAGGAGGCATAGCTCTCCTACGATCAAAAAACCTTTTTTCTTCTCAAGATTCCTGTGGACCTGATCTTGACACTGGTTGATTTGGTCTATCAACTCTTGAACTGCCGGAGTAGAATAGGATGAAGACTTAGTTGAATCCACTAAGGGACTAGGGTGAAAACCATAATTTACTTTAAATTAGAGTAAACAGGATAAAAGAATGGACGGAATTGTTATAAGCAAACTCCGCTATTGGAAGAGATGGCCAGTTATCTTGTGCAGCAGTTGAGAAACATTGGATATATTGCTCTAGGGTCTGATTCGTCCTCTCCGTCTGGCCATTGGACTGAGGATGGTATGCAGAAGAGTGGCAAAGTTTTAAGTTACATTAATTTAATTTAAATTAGGTTGGTCCTAACTTTGAGACAAACTGAGACCCACGATCTGAGGTTGTCTCATCAGGGATCCCGTGCAGTCTAATAATCTCTTTGATGAAGACTGAAGACAATTTTGAAGAAGATGGAAGCCCAGCCAAAGGAATGAAGTGTACCATTTTAGAAAATCTGTCTACCACCACTAGTATAGTGTCAAGTTCTTCCACTGCCAGGAGTTTGACAATAAAGTCTACATAATATGACTCCATGGGTGCCTAAGAGAGGATTAGCGTAGAAGTAATCTGGCAGGTTTACTGTGAAGAGACTTATATCGCAAACAAGTGTCACAAGTATGAACATAGTCTCTACAGTCCTTGTGCAGATTTGTTAATCCTAGGTAAGTTTGAATTGGAGGAGAAACAGGATAGGAGCGGATGCGGGCAAGGATTTCAGATTCCATTAGAAGTAAATGATTTTGATTAAGAATAGTTTTGGGAGTATGATCCTCGGGAAGATCAGAAGGAAACATTCGAGGGCATCAAGGCATCAGGCTTACCATTGTTTGAACCAGGGCAATTATGTTATGGGAAAATTATGGGTCTTGTCTGGGTCTCAACCGTTGGGCTGTCCTGTGATGTTCTAAATTCTTATGGTCCATATAGACCAACATTAGATGAATTGCCCCTTCCAAGAGGTAACGCCATTCTTCGAATGCTGATTTCATGGTGAATAGTTCCTTATCAGCGGCATCATAGTTCTTCTCCGTAGGTGACAATTTCTGGGAGAAGAAGGCCACTGGGTGAAAAAGATCTCTTTCTCAGAGTGGACTAAGATAGGTGCTGAGGTGAATCTTTGTTTAAGAGAAACAAAGGCATCTTGGGCTTCTGGAGTCAATTGGAACTTGGTCGTTTTCTTGATGAGTTTAGTGATGGGAGAGAACAACCTTGGAGAAGTTTTTAATAAACTTTCTGTAAAAGTTGGCAAACCAGAGAAAACCCTTTTTTCTACATCAAGGAGCTTGCCAATCAAGAATGGCTTTCACCTTAGCAGTATCCATAGAAATTCCCTCCGGAGAAATAACTAGACCAAGGAACTGGACAGTCATGACCTCAAAAATAAATTTTTCAAGCTTAGCATGATGCTCACGAAGGGAAGAAGAACTTTGCAGACATGGAGACGATGAGCAATAGGATCAGGGGAGAAGATCAAAATGTCGTTGAGGTACATGATTACAAAGTCATCCGAGAACTCTCGAAAAATGTCATTGGCGAAGTGCTGGAAGGTTGCTGGCGCATTGCACAGGCCGAAGGGCATGGAACGAGGCACAGGAACAAGGACTGGGACAGGAATGAGGAACAAAAAAGATCAGGAAGCCGGCGTGGGAACAAACATCCCAGCACTTCCAGCATATTTAAAAGCTGGCGCCATGTCCGTGCGCGGGTGCGTCCGTCTGCGCACATCCGCGTGCGCCCATCTGCACACATCCGAGTGCACCTGTCTGTGCAGGGCCATGCACGCGTGAAGACCCACGCGCACGCAACGTCCTCCAGGTGCGTGTCCCGCCCGCCGCGGGACCCGGTGGAGGTAAGGAGCGCTCCCGAAACATTTCCCCTTTTAGATTTTATACCTCTGATTCTAAATTGCCAACCCACTCTCATCTTACACATATAAAGGTCCCCTGGAAAGGCTGCTTTATTCTAGCTCTCATTCTAGCCAGTGTGTCAGTGCTTAATTGGGATATTAAGAAAAATGTGGAGCAGATTAATCTGCAAAAGCCCCAGGGCTAGGATCAGGAGATTTGGGGACAGTGCGCCGGTGATCGGAACGTCTATTGGTAAGTACATCATTTAGCATAGCAGTTTAGGTCTTCACCCTTGGTACTAGTAAAGGGTTGAACAATAGGATTGGGGCTGAGGTTAGTATAGTTGGCCCTTAATATCCCAATTAGGCACTAACACATTGACTGACTAGCATGAGAGCTTAAATGAGATCTCAGAGCTCAATACATTGTAGTGAGAATCCTTACTATATTATAAAGTTAGACTGGAAAAAGTGATAAAAAAACAGGAAAAAAAACAACCAAGGGAAATTAAAACCTAAAAAAAAAATTAAAAGACATACCGTGAGTAAAAAAAAAAAGTATACGCATGCTTTAAAAATAAATTAAAAATGTCAAGCTATTTTCCTATATTGCCACTAGATGGAGTAGGTGGGCCATTTTATAAATATGTTGGTTTTACATTATATGGTCTTGGAGCACCTAAACAGACCATTAATAAACATCCTATTTAATTAAAAAAAAATGACTGAGACTATTTTAATGATAATCATTGAAAGCTGATTTAGTGACAGACTTGACCAGTAATGTATTAGACTCTTATGCTATTAGCTTGTTCATATATATGTTCATCAATGCATAGTAAGTGGAAAACTGCACTGGGATTTTTTTTTGTGACATAAGGGCATATTTATAAAGCTGCTGTTATTCTTTTTTTAAGAATTAAAATAACATGCTCATAGAATAACAACACTAGCGTAAAATATCTCTAATTGTAGATTACCGCTTGTTTTAAATTTAAAGCTCCATTATAAGGGAATGTTTACCCCCAGAATAAACATCTATACTGTACTGTACATTCTCCCCCAAACCCTGAGATTGTTGATAGTGACTTACCTCCCCACAGTGCTTGATGCCCAAAGTTCTTACCTTTCTCCGCCACAAGAAAGCCAGCATCTTATACAAATGCTGGCTTTCTTCCAGATTTCAGCTGACTGACTCTGGATTCCGGTGCGTGTGCTTTGTCCAAGCTCTCTGAGCTTACTACAGAGGAGATGAGGAGAAGTGCGTCAGTAAAAAGTAAGTATTAGATTTTTATTCTAGGGGTGGACATGCCCTTTAATGATGTACATTAAATATAACATAAATCAACAATCACTACTGAAAATTACTGCCGCAATCAGAAAATACTGTATTTTCTGTACAGTACTATGGCTTTATAAATATGCCCTATTCGGATATACAGCATTTCTAGCCATTTCCGGAGCAGTTGTTTATACAAAATAGATGAAAATAGAAGTTTCTGAAAATATTTTTTTGGCAAAGTTAGAATATTAGCCATTTGTACCAAAAGCAGGGACAGTGCATATCCACCCTTGTGATAAATTTGAGTGCTTGATCTATTGATCTGTCTGTTATGTTTGCATGAATTCTGTATTTGTGTAAATCATACAATTATTGGGGGAATGTACAGAAACCCTTCATTGCTCTTAATTGCACCAAATTTAACAATGTAAATCATTTGGCCCCGTATTCGGGCTGATGCTATATCATCTATTTTTGAACAGATGCTTCCCGATGTACTGTTTTGTTAGCGTAGGATTTGCACACTGGCCACGCCATTTCCAAAAATGTTTGGAAATAGCGCAGTGTAGCCTATTCAATATAGGCTAAGTAATGCTTTGCACTACTAGGCCTATTGAATTGAGGTGAATGGGCTGATGTATATACCTGTCTGGGATCCCGTGATGCAATACATACCAAGATTTAAGTATCGAGTGATCACGGTCAGGTGAGATGTACAATTTTGTTTACTACATCACACTAATTATATTCTGTTACTTCTTAACTGTTACTATTTACTCACTGGTTTGAAGGTTAAACTGCCTTTAAAAGGGCAACATTTCTTGCTATTGTTAAAAAGAGTGTAAAACCCTCACTACTATATAGAATATTGTGGAATGCAGCAAGGTGAAGCACACAAGATTGAAATTTTGCATAGCCCAGCTTGTTTCCAAACTTACAGTAAGTGATCAGACTTTCCAGACTAGTTTTATACACTCTATGTGCTTGAAGGGCATGTCCACCCCAAAACTAAAATCTCCCCCACTACTGGCCCCATTGTGCAGTGTTAAAGAATCCTTACCTTACCTCTCTCCTTACAAAGCCTGACCCAGAAAGTGAAGACCAGGAGGCTGTCTGTGAGTGAAAAGGTTTCTGCCTCTAACCATTCATCTGAGAGGTTTCTGGCTTGCACAGTGAAGCCCCCCCCCTCCCTTCCCTCTGAGTTCTGCACTGACAGCAGCCACGTCTGTGATTGACTGCCTTTCTGCCAATCATGGGCGTGGCTGCCAGTCCAGCCTCCTGCTTGTACTTTCCTGCAAGCAGAGGGCCGGATCAGAAAGCCGGGGGATAGAAGCTGGGTAAGTACATTGTGGATTTTGTTTTTTTGCAAAGAACATGGTGATTGGGTGTGGGATTGGGTCCACTACACTACAGAAAAAAATATTTTTAGAGGTGGAGATGCCCTTTATTATCCTATCCTATTGGTCGTATTTAATAATCAATCTATAAACAGACAAGAGTTAACTCACCTTTTTACCAAGAATACAGCTTGAAGCCAGATACGCACAGTACAGATCTTTAGCAGATAACAAAGGGATTCTGTCTGTGATCTGCTAAAAAGATAACTAAACACACTCATGGGTGATTACCCAATAATTAGAATAAGGAAGGCTGCCACACACATAACGATCACTGACAGCTATACTACAGTAAAGGTTCATACACACGTGCGATCATGGGTGCCAACCCTCGACGTACATTGTGTATGAACGGCCGAGAAATTGCCCATATGACCATTCATATACATTGTGGGTCATGAGTCGGCACCCGCGATCGCACGTGTGTACAAACCTTAATAGAAATTTTTCAGTCAGTACTGACCATTCCCAATTCTGACGGTGAACGTTCTTTGGCCTCAGGATCGGTCGTTTGTTGGACACACAAGTATTCTATAAAGGGATCATCCATTCAGCATCCAACAGCATCGGTAGAGTATAACCAGATTAAACCACCATCTTCTGGTGGTTTAAAAACAAACCAAATTCTAAATATGTTTTTGTTATTTTAATTAACTGCTGTTTTAAAGGGAAATTATACTAAGGCTAAATAACTTTTAGTAAATAATAAACTTAATAACTTTTAAATAACAACTTTCAGTGAGGTAGGAAAGCATACTCCTACCTTTTTTTCTAGTATAGTTTCCCTTTTATATTATATATATAAAACATAAAAAGCCAGTAGCACAGTCTCTCTTTAATAAAGATATAGAAACAGTAACATGTCTTTACAGTGTTATATTCTAATAAAGAACAGAGCTAGATAGTAAACTCTAAGAAAGGCCCATTATATTTCAGTATGTTATATTGCCCTTTCCCCTTCCCTTGTTGTTCAGCGCAATACAGAGCTTTGTGGGAGGTTCATAAATAAATAATGATTGATAAAAAATGTATTTTTGTATGGTAACTTAACAATGGGGTCACTTCTACTGAGAGGTTTAGCATCATTCAAACATACCACCTTGAAATGTTTGATAGTAGTTTCAACATGTTCAGTCCTTAACCATAGAATAAAATTATCAGGGAACAAACCACTGGATTATAACATTCAACAAATATATGGACATATTGTTTATTTGATCTGCTGTTTTGTACCCTATTTTCTAACATACCCCTGGGTATTCATGTTCTCACTTGTTTGATTTGTGCTTGCTGGGGTTTTTTTTTCTTAAAGGGACCCAATACTAATTTTTTCTTTTAAATGGGAGGAAGGAAAGAATACCCCCTACCTGCTGTTCTGCACTGTAACAGGAATGATGAGCTGTCAAAGAGTCACTCATTCAGCAGCTGACAAATCTGCTTGTTTCACAGTCCCCCCTGCCTCCTATGCTAACATTAGCATCAGGAGAACAGATTGGGGTAAAGGGGTGTGTGGACGGGAGAGATGGCAGACAGCTTTCTTCCAGAAAAATATAGAATCATTTTAAAATAACTTAAATATAACCAACAGTAAGGAATTGTGAATATTTCTGCTCATTTGAGGATCAATAAATGGCGACAAATATTTTACAATTGTACTTTGATACAGAAAACTAGGGATAGTATTTATATTTGGATCGCTATCGGAGGGCATTCAGTCAAACTATTACAGAAATATTCATGCATGCAGTGCTCAATACCTATTCAAATTTATAAACAAAACTATTACAGTAAATTAATATTCACCCACAGTCACTTAGCTTGTACTGTGGAATTTGTATTACTGCCATGACCATTGATAGCTCCTGTTATGTGATGTTTGTTTCCTGTGGGCGCTGATCCTAATTTTCATTTTTTCTTGCACATAAAATCAAACACACATTACATTTAAGATTTTACTAACACTTGTAAACACCCGATATGTCACTTGTGATTATTAACAGATATATACAGTATTTCAGTGACCTCTTATACAGAGAAATGTAAAACCCTCTAATTATGTGATGCAGAACTGCATACATTCTGAAACAGGTAGCTAGAATATGAAATAGTAAGTCTACAAAGGTTAATCATACAAGGCACCATATGGGAAACAGACCTGTGTAACAGGGGCAATTAAACTTTGTGAGCTCTAACTACAAGTCCATCGTGCTGCACAGTGGAATTCCTCTTAATTTCCCCAAACCTTCTAATGGAGGGTTTTACAGAACGCAGGTGCATGATAGTTGTCCCTTGTTTTCTTGCGCTTGGGATGGACAGTTCATATTAAGTAGCAGCAATGTATTAATTAAATTGTCAATTATTCATGCATAGCTTTTTTGTGCATTGAAATGATATAATTTCATCTTACAGGCATAACATATGAATAACACCCAGATACTGGGTGAAATTTCCTGTAGGGAAAACCACTGAAAGAACCCACTTAATATCTTTTTAATAAAACTTGTTTGTGCGAAACTAAGATTAAATGCAAATTTAATAATGCAGAATGAAAACACTATAAGGAAGCAAAACTCGGTTTAAAAGCAAAAAAACTGTATTGCCCTTATATCTCATAAAATATTACACAAGGCAGTGTTTGGTTTGTTAATAAAAAACAAATGGGATTTTACTATATATTAATGTCCTGTTAAAAGAACAATCAGGGTTATTCAATAAAAGTTCTTATTGTTTAAAATGGTGCTAATTTTGCCCCAACCAATCAGATGTTAGCTTACAAATGTTAAATAAGATCTGATTGGTTGGGGCAAAATTAGCACCATTTTAAACTATAAGAACTTTTATTGAATCTCCCTGAATGTGTATTCTTAAAGCAAATTCAAAAAACAATATTACGCAGAACCAATAAATATGTATTTAATCATATTAGAAGTGTGGAGTAGCGGGTAAGGGGTTATTTAAGTTGAGACACTGTGATAACAGAGAGAGAAGATGAGTAATGTTCATAAGGAGGAGGGAAGAGAACTAAAATATGACAGAGAGAGGTGGGGGTGAAATATATATTTAAAAAAATAGCCATGAACACCCTCAATATGTGATTTCTTATAGTTTTATTGTACGGCCATTTTTGTGCCTTTAATAGGCATATTTACTGAAAGCTTCAACGCTGAAATCTCTTCTTAGGGCTGGACCCCCCTAGACTGTTTTGGTGTGCATGTGCGCTGCGTTAGTGCAGTGCTCTGTGCACACCAATAGAAGTGGATGGGGATGGCCCCATTATCTTTGCAATGCCGATCCTTTTCACAGTGCATGCGACCACCATTTTTGGTGCACATCGAATGCGCTGAGGGTAACATCAAAGCAATTGCAACACACACGCAGGGTAGCTCACATGAAACATGTGATTTCCCTGCATCGTGCGATTCTTGCATGCAGCCTGCACGCTGCCTAATGGGGCCTAGCCCTTATAGTCATCCGAACCTTTTTGCCAAACATTAGCAAGACATTAATGGGGCGATGTATAGAGAGACACTTTTGCTGTTAAGCAATGCACCAAGCTGATAGCATCTCTATATACATTGTGAATGGGTTTAACCCATTCTGAATCTTTAATGCCAGCTATTTACTGATTCTGTTTTGAACTGCTATCGGCTCGGTACTGTACATTGGTTGTGGCAGTTGCGCACCACCGTATTCTACTCCTAACGCCACGTTAACCCCCTGTACATTGTCACAAAGGGGTTAATGCAGCTTTAAGGCTAGAACAGTCACTAGCAGCTTTCCACACATCGGCCCATAAGTAGGGATATGCAGCAGGAGGATTTGTTATTTCACAGATTTGCACAATCATTTTCTAAAAATTTAAAGCCAACTATAGTCTCGCAAATGGTAAGCTGGTTGGTAGGCTGGTTACTAAGTGGTGCAATTGTGCCACCATAAACAAGAATTGCGATTCTCGGTAAATGAGCCTGAAAAAGTATGTTGGAAAGAGATTGCCCTTATAAGAAGTATGAATTTATATAGGTTTCTGGTAAGAAATACTGGAATGCGTAAATGTGTGCTATAAATAAGAAAAGTAAAAACCTTTTTGCTTATAATGGGGTAAAAAGTGAATCTGCAGACCCTTAGCTATAATTGGATGTTACAATTCTCCCATTGTGTCTGTTTCTGGCCAGAGTAGGTCTTTGGACCGACAATGAGCCTCCTGGTTTTACTGTAGTTGCTCATTAGGACTCTCGGAAACTGGACAGTAATCTCTGCCATAGATCACTAAGTCTCAATATGAACATAAAAAGAATTGTACATTATAAGCGGAAACCAATTACGAGAAAAGGCAGTGCTTGATAATACATTGTCCCTTTTATTTTTCTCTAAGACTTGTGTCTGGAAATGTTGTTTTGTATGTATGTATAGTTTATTTATAAACGCCACTTGGGGACGCAGCGCTGTACAGTAACAAAATACAATAAAGTCATACAAGGGGGATAAATACACAGTTCAGTACATAAATATATCAATTATATAAAGAGAAGTGCTAGAGCTTTGCCATTAGAGGAAAGGAGGTCCCTGCCCCATAGAGCTTACAATCTAGTTTTATATATAAAGGAGTAGCTTTGTATTTATACATGTGTACAAGGTAAACAATAAAAAGCTAATGGATCAGACAGAGCTGATGTGTTCAAATTGATGATTTTTAAATAACATTCACTTAACTTCTTACATTTGTCTTACATTTCCACATCACTAATATATTTTTTAAAACTTTTCTGCAAGCCTCTGTGTAGATAGACAATTGATAGGGATTAGTAGGTTGGCAGACACACAGACAGAGGGCAAATATGGTTCAATATCTTGTGACGATCGACTATCAACCACAATATTTTGGTCAGTCTAGAACTTTCGTCCATATCATTAAATACTGTATCAGCTGATTGCATGGTCTTCAATGGGCCACATGACCAGTAGCACCACAATGACAGCTGCAGCACTTTGTCTTCCAACCAGCAGAATAGCAATCAGTTTATTGTCAGTAGTCTGTCTGTCTGGAAGAAAGGTACTGTGTGTACCAGGCCTAAAGGTTGATATCCTTTCCAATCATAGTCAGTTTAGATAACTAATTGATTCAATAATTCATTTACTTGTTTTGAACATAAATTTCCCCCTAAACTTTAAAGCAAACAATTTACATGGCAAGGTTTATTTATTATTCAGGACATATGTGCGAACCAAAGGAGGAATGGAAATAATATAGTTGACCTTAAAGTCAAAGGGTAAATGCAATCATTTTTACAAACCGACTTGTGAATTTTTAGAGAAGATTTGGCAACTAAATAATTAAAAATGTGTTCTGCAGTAAACACATAAAATATGAATCAGTATTTTGGTAAATCAAATCAGCACATGGAGAACACTTAACTGTATCATGTATACACAGTAGTTTTTAGCTTATTTATTTAAAATAGAATTAGAAAAACAGTGATAGAAAAGTCTCTTTTCCTTATCCACACTGGCCTAACAAGATTCTTAGAGATATTTTAATATATTTAAGTTCCCACCGTTTTATTTTATCTAGTTCCCTTAATCCTTCTGCAATAATCAACTGTTTGGGCAATAATCTAATGTTTGTGTCTGCTCCTGTCTGCATTGTCTGCATCCATCCCAGTGAATCACTAAACATCAACCAAAGGAGCTGCCACACATGTTGGATTGTCATCTGAAGTGGTCAGTTGTTGGACGTTTGTCATCCACTCAAGCCAACAACAATCCATTGTGTGTATGAAGTACTACCATCACATATACAGGGCTATGTACCAAGAGCCGTTATTGGCTATTTGTTTCTTAAAGTCACGTTAACCAATGTACCAAGCTTTTTAAATGACTTTAAAAAGACAAAACTAACGGCACTTATGCAAAATTTGTATCACATAACTGACGCAACCAATGTACTGAGCCATTAATGGCTCTTTAAGACGTAATTTCTAACGCCAGCAGATAGCTGGTGTTAAAGATTCGCAAAAGGCAAACTCCAGTCATAATGCACTGAGAGCCACTATCAGCTCAGTGCATTGCCTAAAGGGGGCAATAGAGAGCGATTGCGACTCTCGGTACATAACCGCTGTAGTGTCTTTTGCATGCAGTTAAAAAAACAAAATATATTTTAGTTACATATTTAATACCATAAGCATGAAAAGTTTGCCACCCAAAATGGAAACCCCAGTAATTCAATAGGCTTGCCTTTAATACCAAGCATTGGATAGAGGTTCTTTTCCCACTTTATAAAGCCATTGGTGAAACTGAAAGTTTGCCAAATGCAATTTTTAAAGTGACCTTTCCCAAGTAAATCCCCCCAAGTGGTGCCAGCTCAGAAAATCTGAAAAAAAGCATAGCCTTAAACTGAAAATTTCAGGTAAATTGCCAAAATATACCTTTTGGCAAACAATTGCACTTTGGGCAAATGCATTAAAAAAATCTACAGTATTTAGATTTTTTTTTTTTTGCTGTCCCCACAGGTAACAATTGCTTCAGTTACTTCAGCAGGTCCCATGAGGCTGATCAACAACACATTTACTGCTAGAAATAGACAATCCCATGATTGAGAAAGGATGCTTGATGGAAAAATCCCCTTGGGATTCCTACACATCTATGGCTACCTTGAGGATGGTTACACTATACACTACAGATGAATGTCTTGCTATTCCATCAGAAGACAGACCATTAATTCAGTTAAAGCAGTTAGGGTGTGGGTTTTACTTACATGCTGGTAGCTAAAACTCATTAGAATGTGGAACTTTTTAAATATGTCTTATCAACTAAACTACTTTGAGTATAAAATTGTCTCCTGCCAACTTAGGTCTTCTTACAATTTTTTTGACAGAATGTATATGCTTTTCCTCATTTTGCCTTAACACTTACTACATTAAATCCTAAAAATATTATCCCTTAAATGGCATACCTACCCCCAGATTAAAATCATGTACTTACCTTCCTCACCTCCCAAATTCTGAGATCAATCAACCCTTGGTTACCTCCCTGTGGTCCACGAAACCCAAAATACTTACCTTTCCCTGGCACAAGAAAGCTGCCATCTATGTAAGATGCTGGAAAAGCCAGTCATGGCCGTGATGGGGATGTCCTGACCAATGACTGACTCTGCATTCCAAAGTATTTCCTAAGTCATGCTTGCCTTCTCTGAAAAAGCTCTCTAATCTTACAAAGAAGGTGAGAACCAGGAAGGAGAAGGGCAGTGGGAAAGATAACTATTATTGGCTTCAGGGATTGAGGACAGGTAAGTAACTATAACGATCTAGGGTTTTTTATTCTGGGGGTGGACCTGCCCTTTAAATGCTATTATTTTCATTGAACTATTTAAGACCAAATGCATTTTTGAAAAACATCGAATTGTGTACACATCTCAGCATCTGAAAAGTATGGTTCTTCTATTAATAGATTAAAAAATACAGTTAAAAGCTTTTTAACTAGAACCGACTATGTCCATATGTCTTAATGAAACATGGAAAGATAAGTACTGTAAAATAAAGACAACACTGACCTTTAAATTACAGCACACATTTAATTTCAGGATTTCAGTAAGTAGAAAGTTTTGCTTTAATTTGCAAATAAAATACATTTTATATTAAAGACATTTTTTCTAATGTTGTTTATTTGTGTTTATTGCAATGGAATCTGATCTTTCCTTATCACTTTTAATCTACTGTACAGTACTCATTACATTTTCACTTTAGCCAATAGCCCAGTCATTGTACTTATTAGTCATTAGGTGTTATTGCTTAATTGGTTCATGCTTTTTCCTTCTTTAAGCTTCGGGAAAGGTCTGTGCTACTGTTCCATCAGTATGGTTTGGCCCATTAATCTTCTGTTCAGTCAGGTACAGCCATAAGGATATCCACTTCAGGCCTGATGCAGAAAAATAAGCCATTCCCCTAAGGTGCCATTAAGGAGCAGAGAATTAGTGATTAGTGGCAGCAAGAAAGTAGAAAAATATTTATAAACAAAGAACCTGCTGTTACGTCTGTTGGGAAAGCACTTCTATAAAATCTTTTAACAGAGCTCATTAAATATACATGGCTCCAGTTGTTGGCTATACGTCCTTATTAAGTCATGACATCAGCTTTTGGGCATATGGGTATTTGTACATTTTACACAAAATGTCAAATCAGCCTCTTCTTTGTACACCTCTTTCCAAAACTATCACAATGGTCGGAACAAGGGATCACCAGAAATCCTTTAGAAATACACGGAAAAAAACAAAACACAAAATGGCAATAAACAGAATAAATTGATGCCTCGTTGTGAGTAGAGATGTTCGAAACTATTAAGTTTTGTTCCGTTTTCAAATTTTCCAGAAAATTCGAAGATTCGAAAATGGTCCCATATGGGCGAAATTTTTTTTTATGTTTCTGTCCATTTTGAGGGACAAATAGTAATAGTAGGTTACTGTAAATGACACAGAGACCTGGGGAATGGTCTGGGGAACCCGTAAATAGAACCAAAACTTATTTTAAAACTATCTTTCCTCATGATCGGGCTGTTTTCGAGCTTCCGCATTCCATTTTCGAGAGTTACCGAAATCGAGCATTACTTTCGAGGATTCAATTTTCGATAATCATCTACTTTCAATTTTCGATAATCTTCTACTTTCAATTTTCGATTTTCGATAATCGTCTACTTTCGGTTTTCGATAATCTTCTACTTTCGATTTTCGATAATCGTCTACTTTCGTTTGACTTCGAAACCCTCAGATTCTATTCGAACCCACATTACATCTCTAGTTGTGAGCTGTTCTGCTGAGAAAATATCTCATGGCATTTTCTTACTCCTTGGTATATGGTGTCCTGTGTCATAAATAGATTAAAGAACTGCAATGGCACTCAAACACCATGTGTGTGTAAGCGAACCGCTGTGAACATTGACTTGTGTGGTAAATGCTGATGCAAAATATAATTAATAAATATGTGGCTCCTTTGATTTAGCATTTTTTCCAAATGGTATGCAATCTGTATTCTGCTTCTAGCACAACATAAACAGAGGTTCCATAAAAACACATACAATACATACTGTATTATAGGTAAAGATTACATCTTCAGTTACCCGCACAGTGTATTCTCAAAACTGTTTATTTCATTATTTGAACCCATAAAACATATTTGCAAGTATTGAGAATACAATTTTCAGTTTAAACTTACATTTCTTGGTTCAAGGCTGACAGCATTAATATATATTTGACACCAAAGCGTGTACTGTGATATAAAACTGCTAACATTTTATTGGAGGTCTTGAAAACTAAAAAAAACTGTCAATCACCTGCCTTTGTGGTTTATAATGATACAGTTACATAGGGCACCTAAAGTAATGTACAAATCCATGGATTTTTCCTCTCTTTTCTCTAGTTAATTGACCCAGCCAGTATTCAGCCTTTATGGGGGGGGGGAGGCAGTGCATTTCTGGTTATCACAGGACTATTCTCTAACATTGCTTAAAAATCTAGAAAACTGGATCAAACTTTAGCTAAAGAGCAATGCATTAAGCTTACATTAGAGTAATGCATTTTTCCGATCCATTTTTCCATTTGTAGGTAACGTCTCCACCGTCCCCTACCAAATCATCATATGATACCCTGGGGAGCAGTGGCAGTAAACTACTTTTTGTGACATTACCATTAATGATCAAACATCAATGGATTAAGTATGTCACCCAAAAACTAATGATCATAGCGAAAGGGACCACAATTGTCTCTTCAGTGCACATTTTTGTATGAGTATGTGTTCTACAGGTAATTTCATGCATGAATATTTTCCTATCGTTATCTACCTCCGCATATCAGTCCAATATTCAGAGGTTAGAAATTGTTTTGTGATAATTACTGGTAAAATTTTTTTATTTAAAGGGCATGTGAACCCTTCAAACAAAAAACTTGTGAGGCAGCAGGTGAAACAGCAGTCAGTCATTGGCCTTGATTGACTACATGGAGGGAGGGGCTAGACTATTCTGCCAAAACAATGGCAAAAATGATTTTTTTAATATCAAAAAATATCTTTTAATGCAGGTAATTAAGTGCAAAATATATTTATTTGGGATTAGGGCAGGTAACTGACAAATGTCCAGTTTTTTGTTTTAGGTTGCACATGCCCCTTAAAGAAAGAAGTAATTTCAGGACATTTTCATTGAAAACACCCTACCCAACCCAGTTTAAAATGAAAGAACTTTACAAAAAAACATAAAATCAAAGCAAAGATAATGGAAAAAACAAATTAAACCGTAAGGTAATTAATATGTTTCTTATCAGGAATAAGCACATTTTATGACTAGTATAGGAAACCCTTAGGAGTAATATTAGAGTCAGACGGAAATATTCAAGAGAATAGCTCTGCCTGTGGTAACTGTGTGTGTGTAACAAGAAGTTTAGAACAATGCTTAATGGCAGTCAGGAAAGCCATTAAAAGAGGAAGAGTTGAGGTTACAATATTGTTCTGGAAAGTTTATTACTGTGTACAGAGACATCAGGTCTATATGTCCAGGATTACTTACTGCTTAATGCAGAACTTCTTGTGCATTGTTTTGCCAGTAAAGCCATTTGGGGAGTTTCCAAAAATGTAAAGGAGCATAAATACATTCAATAGGGCTTCCCCTAACCAAGGGATTCTAAGAGCATCTCTCTTTTCAGATGGAACCAAAGAAAGGTAATATTAAAATACTGAAATGTTAACTATATTTTTTTTAGAAGAACAAACACACCAAAAATACTATACATGTAAAGGATAAGTTTTTTTGTAAAGTAAAAAAGGAAGAAGTAGAAGACTGTGATATAGGGAACTGATTAAATGAGATTTCAGATTGTGTAAGCAGAATGGTATGGCAAACTTTGCAGAATAGTGCAATAGTTACAGAAGGGGGGCATGCGCTGTTATGGAACAACTTTCGGAGATTCTTAAAGTTAACTATGTAAGTACTGGAGTTATGAGAAGTGTTTCTCACCTCCCTGTAAATTAAAGAAAAACTATCCAACCTGTCCACGTTAAGATCGATTTTAAATAATTTAAGTCCTGCTAACGTATTGACATCTAACCGGGTTTTGCAAATGAGTCCTGCACAGCTGCCACAATTGATTCAGACTGGCACCTGTTTTCAGCGCAACATTTTAACGACAGAAGAAGTTAATGTCATGCTGGGTACACATTAATTAAATTACCCCCTCAAACCAAGACCTCGCAAGGTCTATCTGAAAAGCTTCTAAGTATACTTACCAGCACTCGTTCACTTGGCTGTCGCAATACCTCAGTCAATCGTTGATGCCACTGCTGGTTTGGCCCCTTCTGCTTCTGCCATGCATAGAAAAGGCACGGAGCAGCAGCAGAAGGCAGCCAAAGTAAGAATACTAAGGAGCCTTGCAGATAAATTTAAACCTTGCGATGTCTAGTTTTGGGGGGAGGGGAGTAATTAGGTTAAATTAAAATTATAACTTGGGGGTGGGCATACCCTTTAGACTAGGTTCTCTAAATGGCATGTATATATCTGAATTCAAAGATTTTATATGTGTTTACTGGAAGACAATTTTGTTTGTATAGATTTACTGTATTAAAGAAAAATACAAAAAACTTAAAATATTGTTTAAGTCATAAGCATTAAGGACAAACTTCTGGACAACTTTGAGATTATTGAGTCAGTTCCTACCTTTTATTTATTGCCTGTGCAATTCAACACTGAATTATTTATTGCAGCAGATGGAAATGATGTTAATCTGGAAGTGAAACAAAGAATACCTGTGCAATGATAGGTCACTTTCTGACCTGTAAGGATCAGGCCTGACTAGACCAACTTTATATAAGAAAATAAATCTTCCTAATGTTGCAAATTTCCAGTCTACTTACTAGTAACTCAAAATGATAAATACAAATACTAAAGGAAAACTAAAACACAAACCAGAAATATCTTTGTACAGGTTATATGAGATGACCTGGTTGCCTTTGGTGGCAGATGAATGGTCCCTCTCTTTTAATTATAAAAATGAGTCTGGGTATCCAGGTATAGTTGCTGGTAATACCAATATGCCTTACACCACCGGCTTCCACTGTACCAGATATAATAAACCTTTGAAGAGACGTAGGTGTAGCATATGATGACACAGAACTAAAGCTGTGCAAACAAATAGAGTGTGTAATAAGGATATTGAGAGCTGCACTCACAATACTTTCAAATCAATTTTATTGTGACCAGATATGTGAACAACATTTCGGGGCAATCCACTTCGTCAGATGCATAACACAGCATATCAGTGACTGGTTAAGTACTAGCCATAATGGTAAGGAGCTTAGTACAACCAATTAACTTCTACACAATTTAAAAAGTGAAAATGTGCTTAAGTGCAATTTGGGTTCCTATACAGAACAATAAAATGACTATATTATTATTTATTGTTCCATACAGGAACCCAAATTGCACTTAAGCATTTTTTCACTTGTTTTTTAAATTGTGAGTAGAAGTTAATTGGTTGTACTAAGCTCCTCCCCATTATGGGTAGTAAGAGTACTTAAACCAGTCACTGATATGCTGTGTTATGCACCTGACGAAGGGGACTACCCCGAATCTTTGTGCACATATCTGGTCACAATAAAGTTCATTTGAAAGTATCGTGAGTGCGGCTCTCAATATCCTTATTACACAGTGTATTGCTGTATTGAATTTTATCAGCACAACATTTATACACTTTAAAGTTTTGTATAATGGAAGTATGCCTTTTATAACTTTTTGCACTATTAATATAACTATAGTTAACTTGAACATAGCTGTGTTTGGAGTAACACGATATACAGGGTTATTCAATAAAAGTTCTTATCATTTAAAATGGTGCTAATTTTGTCCCAACCAATCACATAACATCTGATTGGTTGGGGCAAAATTAGCACCATTTTAAAAGATAAGAACTTTTATTGAATCTCCCTGATAATTTATACATTTTAAACATGGGTGAGGAGGAGCTTAGGATGTGAGGTCATTTGACACAGCTATTAAATTGTGTGGTTGTTCTTATGCAACAATATTGAAATAACCCCAACCCTTTAAACAACCAGCCGGGAGACGTGGTGTATAATGAAGCCACTAATAGGGCTTTCACACATGATCTTGAGAATAAGGTAAGTATGGTAGTAAAACACGAGTTACAGAAAACTTACTCCTAAAAGGAGCTGGGTCGAGTGGACTCAACCCCCGGCCCCTTCACAGAAAATGCAGTTAAACAGCTTCACAATTCAAACACTGTGTGCATTTGTATTGTAGTCCGTATACATAGTATCAAACATGCTCATCTCATGAAACGGCTGGCTAAGGTACGCTCATGCTCCGAGCCCTTATGCCCCTTGTTTTTATGCACTTTACACTTGATAAAGGGCCTGTGCGGTCCGAAACATGCTGTGTGGCACATGACTACTCGTGGACATCCTTTAAGGTTGGAAAAAAGAAGTTTCATCTTCAGGTTAGGAGAGGTTTCTTTACAGTGAGAACGGTGAAACTGTGGAACTGTCTTCCAGCAGATGTGGTAATGGCAAGTTCAATGAATAGGCCTGGATAAGTTTCTAAAACTAAAAAATATTGAGAATACTGGTATTAATGCATATAGATCTGGTTGATCCAGGGATACTTTCCGATTGCCGTCAGGAAGGAATATTTCCCACTTTTTATCAGGTTTTTTTTGCCTTCCTCTGGATCAACTGTTAGGTAGGGTTAAAAAAAAAATAGGTTGGACGTATGTCTTTATTCAACCTTAATTAATATCAGGGAGATTCAATAAAAGTTCTTATCGTTTAAAATGGTGCTAATTTTGCCCCACCCATTAAGAACTTGTGTAACATTTCAAAGCTAACATCTGATTGGTTGGGACAAAATTAGCACCATTGTAAACGATAAGAACTTTTATTGAATAACCCCCTATGTTACTAATAAATATACAACACCTCAAATACATTGGGTTGTATGAAGTCCTTCTTCTGTGAATTTTTTGCATATGAAAAATAAAGTTACCAGCAACTTAATGAACGTGATGGAGATACGGGGAAAGCAGGTACACATTGCACTACATTTCTTATAGCAGTTCAGCTGGGGGAGAGAGGGGGAATTGGGGAAGTGTATTGGTTTCTATTTATTCTGTGCTGCTGGGGTCTGGGGAAAAATAGAGCAGGTGACTTACTGGGCACAGATTACTGTTTAATTACTGACCATCTCTAGGCATCAGTAGCCAAAGCCAGTCCAATTTACTATCCAGTAAACCAGCCCACCAGTTTACTATATAGACCAGCATTAAGTCATTAAGTCAGCCCTCCAGTTTACTATATAGCCCAATGTTTAGTCATCCCTACAGTTGACCTTTCCCACGGTGACCCCTGTTGCTTTACCTATAAGCACCACTGCGACTGGCCCATCCTGACTTGTTGGTTGGACTTTGGTCCACTTGGGCTGCACAATGGACTGGTATAGTAGACTGCTACTGAATGTTTAGGGGTTAATCATTAGTGGGTAATGAATACCTTTTGCACAGCTTTTGCATATTACCTGTTACACTATCTAATGTGACCACTATTTACTGAACTAAACAGGGGTACCCAAGGGTTCTGTATGTATTGTAATTTTTAATTGTTTTTAAATATTGATATCATGTTTCCCCTAGTCTATATTGATGTGAATAAAGCGATTTTAGTATTATACAATTGATATGTGAGAGAGCAGTTTTTGATTTTGTCCTTTAAGCTAGAATGGCATCCAGACCAGCGTTTAGTGAGCCCCTTAAATTTACTTGCCAGCTAAGTGTCAAGCCAGGTTTCCAGTTTATTGTTCAGTCCTCCAGCTAACCAGCTAATGGTAAGCCAGCCCTCTAGTTTATCCACTAGTGTTCATTTAGCCTTAGCACTGCATGATGATACATGGGGCAAGCTGAGGTCAGGTCTGTTTAAAGTGTATGTACTGCTTGGGGGTGGTGGTAATTTCTAGTCTGTAATTTGTCTTATCTCTGAGACCCCCATGCATTGCTCTTCTCTTGACTTCCTTCTTAGCCCTGTCCGTACTATCAGAATTAAACACGCAGCACAGTCTAAAGGTTACATTTTTGGTTTATTCAGTCTGGGCAGCACTTTAAAGGAAGCTGAGAATTTATAGGGGTCTCAGAGATATAATTACATTTAACCAGTTACCAGCTCTGATCTCTTCCACTGACCAGTGTTAAAACCAGCTCTCCAGCCAGTTTGTTAGCAACGCCTTCCAGTTCATTAGTCAGTGTTTGTCAGCCCTCCAGTTCATTAGCCAGTGTTAGCCCACCAGTTAATTAGATGGTGATAGTCAGCCTTCTAGTTTATAAGCCAGTATTTAGTCTGTTACTGTTATTTTAACCAACTCCAACTCCAACTTCACCACTCTCCCCCTCCATGTGGGGGTAACACAAGTCTCAGTACTTGTCCCTCTTCTCTTCTCCATTTACACCTTTGGGCTTGGTCAGCTTATTAGTTCTTTTGGATTCCAATACCACCTGTATGCTGATGATACCCAAATTTTCATCTCCATTCCTGTCATCATTACTCTGACATCTCGGGTCGCTGATGGTCTAAATGCCATCTCTGCTTTTATGTCCTCCCGCTTTTTTTTTCAAACTCAATATGAATAAGACCGAACTTGTCATTTTCCCACCCTCTCAATTTACCCCCCCACCTAACACTGCTATCAACATCAATGACACACCAATCTCCTCAACACCTTAAGTGCGATGCCTGGGAGTAACCTTTGACTCAGAACTTTTCTTTAAACACCACATTAATACTCTGTCTCGGTTACAGCTCAAAAACATCTCATGCATTCATACCTTCCTTTCACAGAACACTACTAAAATTGTAGTTCATGCCCTTATCATTTCTCATGAACTATTGTAACACCCTCCTGTGTGGTCTACCAAGCAACTGATTGGAAACCCTTCATGCTTCTCACATGCTGCCCCTTTTTGTCAATCTCTCCACTGGCTTTCCATTAACCAAATGATCCAGTTTAAGCTGCTAACCTTATCCTACAAGGCTCTCTCCAACACAGCCCCCATACATCTCTAATCTGATAAAAAGATACTACCCAAGTCATAACCTTCGTTCTGCTAATGATGTTCTCCTCTAATTTACTCTAATCAACTCTTCCGACGCCCTCATTCAGTACTTTTTTTGTGCTGCCCCTCTGCTCTTGAACACCCTTCCTCACTTTATGCGTCACTCGCCATCACTTTGTATCTTCAAAATTTACAATATTGACCTGGACACTTCTACCCCACTTACTGACCCATAGTTGACCTAACATTGAGTTATACACCTCTGACAACTTGGTTCCAGCTACTGATCGGCTACACCTTATGTTTAATCCCCATCTACTCTTTTGGGCAGGGCCCTTCTTCCTATTGTACCACAGTAATGCTGCAACTTACCACACTGAATGCTGCTAGACCAGCACTTGAATTATATGAACTTTGTATTACTTGCACTACCCTTGTATGTAACATGTATGTTTTCCTTGTGTATAATTTTTTTGAAAATTCGCATTTAGGACTTTGCTTGTGCTGCCCCTCTCATCTGGAACTGCCTTTCTCCCTTCTTCCATCATTCACAGTCCCTTAATATCTTTAAGGGTAACCTTAAAACCCACCTATTCAGGAAAGCATATAACCTGGCCCGCTAATCGAACTCCACTGCCAAGCTAATACAGCCTGCCGATTCACATCACTCTAGACTGTAAACTTTTTTGCCAGGGTCCTCTTTTCTATTGTATCATGGTATTGCTGTAAATAACTCATCACTATGTGTACTTATAATGTATGCTTTTCCTTGGTGTGTAATATGTATGACTTTGTATAATATGTATTACCCTTGTATGTAATGAATGTAATTGTTAATGAATGTTATTGTAAAGTGTGATGGAATATGTTGGCGCTATATAAATCCATAATAATAATAATAATAATAATAATAATCTAGCCCAACCTATTCAGCAATACACACATTTCTGATCCAAGCAAGGCAAAAATAAAAAACAGTATGAAGGGGAAAAAAATTCTAACTCCAAGTGGCAATCGTAAATATCCCTGGATCAACTCAATCTGGCATAATTTTTGCGATACCACAGCTTTTGACGGACGGTATTTTTTAAAAAAATTACAGTTGTACGTAATTACCTAGTACCGCATGGTATTGTACAGCTGCATGGTCGTAAATAATAATAGGGTTTCTAAATATGCCCCTATGTATTAAAACCAGTAACATGCAACATTCTTTGTTTTTAGAAACTCATACAGCTTTTTTTTAAACTATCCAATGAACATGCCATTACCACATCCAGTGGAATAAAGTTCCATAGTTTTAACCTTTTCACAGTGAAAACCCCTTTTTGAACTTGAAAACCAAACATCTTTTCTTAGGCTGGGAAGACACATATATTATATATCTGCCGCCAGTTTCGTCCAGATCGGCCCAACGGATGATCAGACTTGTTGGTAAATCATGGGTGATTGTGCGGTCTCCTATTGACCGAACGATCTGCCACTGGTGAACTGTTGGCCGCGGTGATTTTCACTACAACCAACAGTGATTTGTGCCGACCGCTTGCTAGTGGTGAACGTTTGGGTGGGATGAAAAACTTGTCTGTGTGTGCCGGCTATTGAAACAGCCAATGGATTCTGGGCTGGTAAGAAAGTTTATTCTATCATTTTTTACGAACTAACCATGCGGTTGGGGTTGTGAGGGGGAGAGCTACAATATACTAAAAGGTTTTTATGATAAAACTTAAGATGTTTGCAATGGATCTAGATGTAGAGGTGAGAGGGAGGGGGGGAATCGGCTCCCCTGCACATGCCAGAATACCCCTGGGAGGCAGGAGAATAGGCAGAAACATTTACCCAGGAAAACAGCTCCTACTCTTCACTTTGATTGATTCACCAATCAATTTTCTCTCCATATACAAATGTCTCACCCAAGCCCAACAGACCTTAGCTTAAACATAATTCGCCTATGGGAGACTGTATCAAAAGCCTGAGCAAAAAGTATACCACATCTACTGGTATCCAAGTGTCCAATGCTTTAGCCAAAATGCATTGATGCACAATAAATTATTTGCCCACGAGTGCTCTACTTTATGATGGTGTATAAATATATATATCCTATATATTATATAGTGGATAATGCATCCCCATGTAAATTATAAGGATATTAGAAGTCACTGAGCAGTTCAATGACCATATAAAAGTATGAGGCCGCAGGCCAAGTACCTTTTATACAGGGCACGGAACTCCAAGGTGACTTCTAATATACAAAAAAATAGAAACCTAGTGCACATCCAATTAATTTGCTTATATTTTACTTTACCATTGTATTGCGAGTAAAAAAGCCTGCCCTTCTCTCTGGATAAATTAAAGCAATTTGTTCAATAACTTGGCCAAATTATTTTTATCCCAGCAAGCACTTCACGGTTTGCTGTATTTTGCTGGGTCCTAACTTTTAACCGTTAAACTGATTGTTAATTTACGATACCGATTGTTAAAGCCGTTGTATCGCTAAAAAGCGATACCGTGGCTTTATAAATATGGCCCATATACACCAAGGCCTATATACCACCTTCAGCCTGCAGGTGGTATTAGTGAGTAATAAAACACAAGACAGCCCTGCTCTCTATGGCTAGGAGAAGAGAAAGTGAAAGTAGATAGAAGTGTGTGGTGTGTTCTCCTGATGTGATTGATCTGTTTGAAGTGATCCCTTGCACAGTGTGATGTCCTGATTGAATGAAACACAAGATCCTGTGTTTAAGATCCTGTTGGGAGGACAGATTGTTGGACAGACAATTTACCTTTATTGGATACAAACTCTGAGGCAACAGATAAGTATACACCAACTTACAAGGACACACAATATACAGGCGTTGTCAAACTTTAAAGTGGTGGGTCATAGGCAGGAACTACTCCATTACTGCATGTTATGTGGGGAAACTGTTTATGCTTTGTTATTAAATCATTGCAAAACTTTAAATACTGTTAAATATGTTATTATACTGTTAAATGTAATTAAAACTGGTTTATCTTGTTTAAAGAAAGTAAGTGCAAGAAAGTGCAAGAAAGTAAGTGCTTTGTGCCAGAACACCAGAGTAACATACCGTCAGGGAAATTCAATAAAAGTTCTTATCGTTAAAATGGTGCCCCAACCAATTAGATTTTATTTAACATTTGAAACATCTGATTGATTGGGGCAAAATTAGCACCATTTTTAACGATAAGAATTTTTATTGAATAACCCTGTGTGTGCCATGCTACCCATAATCATTCCATAAAACAGTTATCTGATATAAACTGGTGGCAGCGGGGCTGGTAATACCATTTATTCTCCATGTTTTCTTTGTATATTTGTTCTCTGTATTAAGCTATGGAGACTGCTACTGAAAGTATTGATTTAAATCCTCCTGTCATTGTACCTGCAGATGAAATGCCCCAATTGGACTCTACCAGGCCCAATTGCCAAACCTATTTTTAAACCTGATACATTTGATGGGGTAACTAGGGAGTGGACTGATTTTCTAGAACAATTTGAATTGGCAGCTACTATTAATGGTTGGGATGAAGGTGCTCCCTTAGCCTTATGCTTAATGGTAAAGCCAGGAAGGTATACCAAGTACAATACTGAAATAAAAAGCAGTTATCAATTATTAAAAAGTGCTCTGAAGCAACTTTTTCAACTAGATCTGTATGGCATCTATTATTGTGAAACACTTTCTAGCACTAAATGGTGCTAGACACCCACTTCCTGTCTGTATATAATGTGTGTGATTATGCCCATTTGTATCTTGTTGTCTGAAGAAGGTACACTTTATGTGTAGCCTGTATATAACAAATAAAATACATAGGTGGATAAGACTGATGTGCGTGGTGTATTTCTTCTTCTGTTATAAGAAGGCTCTATTTCATTTTATACTCTGTGGGGAGCTTTTAGCTCCTTTAACCTCAACCTCACCATAACTTATAAAGCTAATCAGTATCCTGTGCCCCCAAGTCCTTACCTCATAGCAACTGTAAATCGGAAACTTGCTGTGGTGTGAACATAGAATGTTAATCTGGATCCCGTTTAGATTCACAGGTCACCCAATGGTGCTGTTTAGTTTGAACTGCACATTGTGGCAAGATTATCTGGGTCTATTCTCAACCTGCAGGTTTATTCCACTTAGACTCCCTGGATTCTAGCTGGCAGGTAGCTGCAATAGGAAAGCAAGGGCAAGTTTAGTGAGGTTCATGACTCCAACTGCCTGAAGTTACCTAAATAATCCTTCCCATGCCAATAGTGTAAAAGCGATGGAGGTAAGGGAAGGGCAGATGGATCACTTGCATATTCGAGCCCTTGGGTAGGAATCGCTAAAGCACGAAAAATTGCTTTATTCTTGGCTGTATGAAAAACAACATTTTCAGCATTTTGTGTAGCCAGAGAATGCTGGGAGTTGTAGTTTTTAAACATGTGAAAAGTTCAACACCCATGCTTTATATCATTAGGCTGTATTGCATCTGTATACATTCATTAGCCAATGAACATAAAGGAGAAAAGTACTGCTAACATGTGAAAGGTCAGCGAGAAATTTGTTTTTATATCTTAGATTATTAGGGCAAGGCTATCATAATAAAATGAGTCTGTGAGGTACCTTCTGTTATAAAAAGGCTCTATTTCTATTTTTATAGAAATGGGGAGCATTTAGCACCTTTAAACCCCTCACCTTTAAAACCCTCACCTTAATGTGCTAATCAGTATCCTGTGCTCCCAAGTCATAACATAAGCAGTTATAAATATGGAACTTGCCGTGGTGAATACTAAGTATGAACATAGCATCTTTATCTGGATCCTGTTTAGGGTATCAGGTCACCCAATGGAGCTGTTTAGTTTGAACCACACAGTGGCAAGATTGCCTGGGTCTATTCTCACACCTGCAGGTTTATCCTAATTTGTTCCCCTGGATGCTGGTGACTGTTTGAGTAACAGTTTAAAATATAAAACATCCCTATGTAAAGATTTTATAGTCACTGTTTCTACACATAGCAAAACATACACAAACACTTTTGCTAGTATATTATAGTATATATATATATATATATATATATATTATATCTTAGATATATATATATATATATACACACCAATATCCTTGATAGTGAAAGCACTCAACGGGATCCTGAAACGCGTAGATCTTGTTAATAAATCAAATTGTTGTCCCTTCGAGTGATTTCACTGTCAAGGATATTGGTATTTATGAGAGACACCTGGGCAGAATGTGAGGTGCTATCAGGTTGTATTTCTTTCTTATATATATACACAATACAAGAATTGTGTGGGAACATTTATGGGAGGTCCTAAGCCTTTAATATAAAGCACTGGATGGCCTCTTCCCTCATTTTAAAAAGCAAAAGGGCTGGAGGGGAAGGGAGTGAGCCTGTTTTATGGTATGGGAACATTTATGGGAGGTCCTATGCCTTTAATATAAAGCACTGGATGGCCTCTTCCCTCATTTTAAAAAGCCAAAGTACTGAGGGGGAAGGGAGAGAGCCTGTTATATGGATCCAGTGTGTAAGAATGAGAAATGCAAAAGTTTGCTAGTCGTAATTGAAGTAAAAGAAATTGAAAATGTTAGACGTTAGGACCTTCCAGACTGGGGTTACCTTGAAGTGGTTGTAAGGCTTTCCATTCATGTGATCACAGTAATGTATGATATTGTATGGGGCTTAGGAATGTGCATTGATTATCTTTTCTATGACAATATATATTTATATATATATATATATATATATATAGTGTATATTTTTTCCTTGAGACATGGAAATCCTGAGCTTTTAATTCATTTACTGTATTAGTTGGTAATTACTAAAATGAAATTTTCTGCCAGTTAACTTAAAAGGTATATTTACTGTACGTAAAGTAACCCTCTAATTAACTGGTTAGCTGTATGTATGCTGTGTAATTTTTATCCCCAAGATAAGTAAAATGTCTGTCTGTAAAATAAATATTTTAAAGACAAAATGCCCTGCAGTGTTAACAATAATACAGCACTTTTAATTTGAATTATTTATGTGCATTATATTGTAATCACTAATTTCACTGAATATGTATGACAAGAAGTAAGAAAACAAAGTAGAAAACAAAGAAACATGTATTAAGCAATAGTTTTTACTGATGTTTGTGGCTACAAAGTACCAAATGCATTTTACTGATAGTGACAAGTCACAAAGGGATGGAGTAGGTTAGGGAGAGTCTTGGCTAGAGTTCCCTTTTTTTACTATGTGAATAAGGAAAGCAAAGACTTCTGTGTTAAACCCATGTTTCTGGCAGTCGTTCTGCATTCTCACAGGAAGTATAGCATTAACGTTAGTGCTACCAAGGAAATTGCAATCCAAATGCAAAGATAGAGAATCAAACACCAAAAGCAGTGAATGTAATTTTATTGAGAACAATATATCAGTGTGACAATCAGCCGCAGAACATCAGAGCCCAGTCTCCCCCAGTGAGATTGGAGGCAGGGCCTCTGACAGACAACCCCCTCTCCATCACGATCAGCTGTGTTTAAACACATGATCAGTGATCACCGATCAGCTGTTTAAAAGTCTGGCACTGTTTAAAAGTCCGTCACTGAACCAGATGAACTTTTAAACAGCTGTTTGAACGTATCTTTACTGCATAAGTGCGATCAGCTGTTTAAACACAGCTGATCACAGATACTATGGAAGAGGGTCGCGGGCCCTCTTACCTGATGCCCCCCAGTCGCGGGCACAGTAGTTACACCACTGGTCACAACATTTCAATGTATTCAAACTTTTGGCTAAAACGTTTTCAACAATCTTTCCAATAATATGTAACTGTTAAGGCAAAAGTTGTAATATTTAAAAAGTGTTTATTTAATAAAAACACAGACTCCAAGGATAAGAAATCTTTTACTAGAACAAACATTCCATTAAATAATATTTAACCTTGTCTTATAGCTAAGGAAAAGCTTATTGGGAAATGTATGTAATCCCCACAAACATACCACTGAGCAGGGGCTAGGTGACTCCTCTTGGATGGCCTTTTCCGGCCTGCAGGCCGCAGATTGAGGACCCGTGCTGTAAAGAAAACTTCCCTAGCCTGAAGATGAAACTTCTTTTCTTTTAATCTTAAAGGATGTCCACAAGTCCTCTGATATGATCTATTGGTGAACAATGCACCAGAGAGTTTATTATACGGCCCATTAATATATTTGTAAAACTGATCATATCCCAGCACAATCATCATTTCTCCAATGTAAACAGCCCTAACTTGTCTAATCTGCCTGCATAGCCAAGCCCTCCATTCATTTTTTTAAAAAGGGCATTTATACCGTAAAATAGGTTATTTTAACTGGAAACTATAATTCTTTCCAACCACCACTGTATCGTTTTTTTGTTGATCTGCCCCCTATTTCTTTAGATATCCAATCTAAAACTTCCTATATTTCAGCTGGCAATCAAGTTCCTTGCTCTCAAAAACTATTCTTCTGTGAGTAGTTTTACTGTAGCTGGAATGGTGACAGGCTTGACAGTTGGTTTGTGGGGAAAAAGTCAGGTCGGATAGAAGTGGGAGTGGTTAAAAGAGGGAGGGGGGGATGCTGCTCCTAAACAAAATGTGTGCTGGATTGAAGGCATGCAGCAACACACGCAAATCAGAGTAAGTGCTACTTACATGCATTCAAAGTCATCCTTTTCCATTTCCAAGATGTCTCTTTTGTATACTCCAAATGAGGCCTTACCAGTGCCTGGTAAAAAGGGAGAATGTTAAATTCCAAATGCATCAACTTAGATTTATTAAGTTGAATCTAATCTGCCATTCTGTTGGCCAATTTAATAATCTATCTAGGTCTGCTTGCAGCTATTGCACATCATTCAGAAAGACCTTGCTTTCGATGCCCACTTTTAAGTCATTTATAAACAGATTAAATAGAAGTAGCCCCAGTACAGAAAGCTGAGGAACTTCACTTAGAACTTTTACCAATATTGATGTAGCTCCATACTCACTGTATGTGATCCAACAACTAATTCTCTATCTATGTACAAATGTTTTTTCTGGGCCAACAGACCAATGTTTATACATTAGTCGCCTAAGCGGCACAGTATCAAAAGCTTTAGGAAAATCCAAGTATACTACATCCGCTGCTATGCCAGAATCTTAATTTCTTACTCACCTCTTCATAAAACCAAGCAAATTTGTCTGATATGATCTACAGTATTTGTCATAAATCCACGTTGACTACTACTTAAAAGATCAAATAATTTACCCACCTTCTTGCTTACATGCTTACCCAGCTCCGCACATATTCTTTCCGCCTTATCAGTTAACATTACAAATGTTTTTTCTGGGCCAACAGACCAATGTTTATACATTAGTCAACTATGTGGCACAGTATCAAAAGCTTTAGCAAAATTCAAGTTTACTACATCCACTGCTATGCCAGAATCTAATTTCACCTCTTCATAAAACCAAGAAAATTTGTCTGATATGATCTCCAGTATTTGTCATGAATACATGCTGACTACTACTTAAAAGATCAATTCTGGAGACAAAGTCCAAACAAAGTTTTCAGTTCATTCCTTATCACTGATATTAGACTGGTCTATAGTTACCGGGCTGTGAATGACTATGTTTTTTAAAGGAATAGTTCACAAGTGAAATATTCCTTTAATGGATTGATCGAGGACAGGGAAGTTAAGGAGCTATGACTCTCTTAAGATCCCAAGATGTATTTTATCCGGTCCTGTAAATGAAATAGTTTAATACCCCTTTAAAAGCAGTCCACTTCTGTTCAGTATCCTTACCTAAGTACAAATCCCAGTCTATGAGTCTAGGAGTGATTATAAAAATTAGCTAATAAAATTAGCTTCCCTAAAGTTTTTGTTAACCCAGTACACTTTTGTTTTTAGCAACCTATATTAAATGACAATGTATTATAAACACTATTACCTATTAGCTTCCCATTACCTTCATGTCCAAAATGAGCTCAGGGTTATTAGATATCACCAGATCCAACAGCATATTTCTAGTAGGAACTTCTACAGTCTGTGAAAGAAAATGCTCATTTAGAAAATGTAAAAATTACCTTTTGAGGTGCTGGCAGTTCCCTTACTCCAATCTATGTCAGGGTTTTTAAAATCCCCCATAACTGGAACATGCACCATACCTGCAGCATTCGCCAACTGCATATTGATATTTATTTCCACCTCCTCACTGATATTTGCTTATAACAGACCCCAGCAATTAAATTACCCACCTTCTTGCTTACCCAGTCATGTGAATCATTAAGCCATGTTTTTGCTATATTATTATTAGTAGTAGTAATATTGTGGATTTATATAGCACTAACATCTTCCGTAGCACTTTACAATTACATGTATACATTCACATCAGTCCCTGACTTGAAGAGCTTACAATCTAAGCACATTTATTTGACATATACAACCTGTCGGTATGTCTTTATGATTGTGGGGGAAACCGGAATGCCCGGAGGAAACCCACGCAAGCATGGGGAGAACATACAAACTCCACAGTACCCTCCCCCGATACCTAGTTGTTTAAAATCTCCTCCAACCCTTTAGCTATCTTCCCCCCAAAAACAGCTGCAACATCATCATTGAGGTGCAGTGCATCCCTACTACAAAGCTGCTAGCCGACAGAAAAGTCAGCTCAGTTTTCCAAAAACCCACATCCTGTCTCCTTACACCAACCCCTTAACCCCGCATAAATGCTCCTAAGCTTCCGTTGCCTCCCTAGCGTAGCATGTGGTTTTGGTAGTTTTTCTGAAAATACTACCCTGGAGATCCTTACTTTTCACTTGGCCTTTAACTCTCCTCCTCATGTCAATGCACTGATTGATAAACTGATTGGCATCACTTGGTGTAACCTATGGTAGTTGTGTGCAGAAACTAACAGGGAGATGAAATAAAAGTTCTTCAGGGAGATTCAATAAAAATTTTTATTGTTAAAAATAGTGCTAATTTTGCGCCAACCAATCAGGTGTTAGCTTTCAAATGCTAAAAAAGATCTGAATTGGCTGGGGCAAAATTAGCACCATAAGAACTTTTGTTAAATGTCCCTGAGAATCTTTAAATGGTGCTAATTTTGCCCCAATCAGATGTTATTTACCATTTCAAAGCTAACATCTGATTGGTTCTGGGAAAATTACCACCATTTTTAAAGATAAGAACTTTTATTAAATCTCCCTGTAATTTCTTATCCCTTACTTTATCAGTCTACACCGGAATATTTCCTGTTATTTGGTGCTACATTCTGGTGTACTGCTACTTATACAGTGCTGACAATCCATTATTCTGTGCAAAATCACTTGTATTCAAATACAAACAGAACCCTCTTATGGAAATACGGAAAATCCCTTAATTTTCAATTAACATTTTTCAATGTATTTAATTCTGCAGAAAGCATGGTTTAAAAACAAAACTCTATAGGTAAAAACATGCATTTTAGGGTAAACATGGCATAGTACCACAAAAATAAGTCACATTATTTTCATCTGGTACTGAAATGCTGTTTTATTTCATCTGGCACCACTAGGTGGGGAAGTAACCATTAAATGACTCACTTTGGTACCTGTGAAAAGTATCAAATAATGTATATGCAGAATTCTGAGTGATCTAAGTAGCTTTTTCTACAAAAAACACTTCTGGGATTTACTGTGTGATGGTATTCCCTTAAATTGAAAGCAGAGGGAAAAAGATAGTATGGGTTTTACAGAACATTTTTGTTTGCTGAAGCTCAAGATTTTAAAAGTTCAGGATAAGACAGAATCCTAAAATGCATTAAATCTTTCTTACAGTTTACACAGGGCTGCCATCAGGGAGGTGAAGGGGGTACTCCTGTATGGGGCCCAGACTTGCCAGGGGCCCAGAAAGTGAGAGGAAGAAAAAAAAAACATTTTCCCCTGCAATACTGCATCTAGGAACTCCATTCCTAGATGGAGAAGACAAACAGGGCGTGTCTGCTGCATGGCCCATGACTCAGTCAGTAGGTGGCTTTACTGTCTATGTGGTTCCACCCCCTCCCACCCCTTCCCTGAACTTATAGATCTTCTGTGCTGTGATCTCCATAGAGAGGAGGAGGGTGTAACTGTTAGTTATACTGATCCCATTTCTACTTGTGAGAGTCCATGGGGGGGGAGCATTGTTACCCTCTGTCTCACTGCCGTGTACAGGGACTGAAAAAATTCCTCTATGGTGCTGCTGGTGCCAGAACCTATACAGCAGTGATGGAAAACCTTGTAACTTCAGATATTAAACTACAACTCCCAGCATGCCTTGATTGCATTCTCATTCCAAGGCATGCACTGCACATAGCCCTAATAGGGCTACTGGGCTATTACCTGCCCCATGGGGGCAGCATGGAAGCTCCACACCATCTCTATCCTGCCTATATACATATCTCCATCTCATATAGCAGTATGGCAGCTCCACACTGAGATGGAGATATGGATATAAGCAGGATAGAGATTGTGTCACATAGCAATATGGCAACTTCACACCATCTCTATCCTGCCTATATCCAAATTTATATCTCTGTGTCACATAGCAGTATGGCATCTCCACACTGAGATGAAGATATGGATATAAGCAGGATAGAGATTGTGTCACATAGCAGTATGGCAACTTCACACCATCTCTATCCTGCCTATATCCAAATTTATATCTCTGTGTCACATAGCAGTATGGCATCTCCACACTGAGATGAAGATATGGATATAAGCAGGATAGAGATTGTGTCACATATCAGTATGACAGCTCCACACTGAGATCGAGATATGGATATAAGCAGGATAGAGATTGTGTCACATAGCAATATGGCAACTTCACACCATCTCTATCCTGCCTATATCCAAATTTCTATATCTGTGTCACATAGCAGTATGGCAGCTCCACACCATCTATATTTTCAGGATATAGACAGGATAGAGATGGTGTGGAGCTGCAATTTGACACAGAGATAGAAATATGGATATAGGCAGGACAGAGTGTGGCGCTGCCATGTTGTGTGGCAATAGTGTCAGCCTTTTTCCAGACAGTGCACAAATGGGCAGGTGTAAGGATTTGAGCATGGAGAATGGGGTGAATATATCAATAGTCAATATGAATGAAATATGTTTTAAGCAACACTGATGCAGAATATAATATGGGGTCTAATATGGGATCCAGTCTGGGTGGGCTTGGCTTAAAGGTATGTTATATTTACCAGTCTGTGCCTTCTGGGCATGAGGGCATCTTAAGTGTGTATACTGGACACGGGTACGTTAAATATTTACCGGTCCGTGTGTGCGTTGGGGAGGTGGAGCATGTCTAGCGCCCGTTAATGTAATGGGCCTAATGTCTAGTTGATAAATAATATTGCAGGCAACAATATGTAAAATGGGAATAATGGTCTTTAAAATGTGTGTAACCTTAACAAAGTGGGCGTGGTCTTAACAAAGTGAGCGTGAAAAAAAAAATGCATTCACCACTTCTCTTCTCCCCATGAGTCCCTCTTTTGTTCTTTTAAAATGTTGGAAGGTATGTCATCTCTGAGTTGGTTCGTGTTATGGGGGACCAGAAATGTACCTAGTATGGTATCTGAGTTTACAGATATTACTTTTAATATCTCATATAATGAGGATAAAGGCTTTGCAGGTGTTACTCTTGCACATTGATACAGTAGCAACAACCTAGAGGGAAATGGAAATGAAAGCATGACCCTTGCGCTTTTTAGCTAGTTGTTCCACTCGGCTGTCATGTCACAAGGGGGAAAGCATCAGTGGGAACTCTCTGTGGAGCTGTCCCTTAAGTTTTGCGCTACTATGCACAATATTGCGATGTAGTAAATCTCGCCAAGTGATTACTGCATTATGGGATCTTGGGTAGATAAGTTATGATGCATATAGTGGGTCTTAGTGTCAGCAGTTCAGGTGATATGAATTGGCCAAGGGGTCATAAAGCAGTAACATTACACTTCTACCCACAATTCTGGGAATGAGGATTTATTGTTTTTGAGTGTGAAAAAGAGGCGGGATACAATTTATGGGATGACAATAAGCATGTCATGCCATGTACACATGGGGGATTTTTTGACCCAATCAACTAATCGGTGTAATATTTCAGTCTATCAGTTAAAATAATGTGCAGAATTTTTACCATAACTGATATTTTTTATGCAGACCAAACAATGGATCGGACATGTTGCCAATTATAGATGGATTAGATCTCGAAACAGAGTTTAAGATGGATTTTATGAGTTCGCACTTTTTCAGACTCTTCAAACTGTGAACTTTTGGACTCATTTGGACTTTTACGATCATTATAAAAAATTTGAGAATTATTGAATTTCTGAATTGACATTCAGTAACCCTGAAATTCGCCAATAACCCTCGAATGTAGCATTCGCTAACGCTCGAATTCGGTGATTACCCTAGAATGCTATCATGAGGAAAGTTAGTACAGTATTTAAACAAATTTTGGTGACATGTATGTGTTCCCCAGACCATTTTCCAGGTCCCAGAGCCATTTACAGTAAGTTACCATTGCTATTTTAACTGTATTTTGCCAAAACGTTTCAAGGTATTTGTCCCTTGTGACTTTAATTCGAAAACAAACCGAACTTTGGGAAGTTTGGCCATCTCTATTGCCAATTTTCACCTGGGCTTGCAGAGGCCTCAATTTCTCTTTAGTCCAATGTTGAAAAGTGTGTTCACAGCCTAAGATGTTTACAAATGCCAAAGGAAGCACAAAATATTTGCATATGTGGAACATTACTACTAGATGTGTCCAGAAATACAATTTATTGCTTGAATATTAATTTCTTATTTACCAGGATAAATAACAGGGCAGACATATTCAGAATGTTACTATTTAGAGCAGATTTGTTTGGTAAAATATGTAATCTATGTATTTGTATTTTATATCTTTTGAAATGTAAATAAATAAAAATATAGGTGAAAGCTCCATATTTAAGTGACAGTAAACTTGTAATCCTCTGTTTTGTGCAATTAGGAAGTTTATTTAATGTGGCGTTTCAGTGGAACAATACTATACATGTTACAAAGGGACATAAATTAACCTTTTTAATAGCCATTATGTTTACTTCCCCAGAGCTATAAAGTTTCTCAGCAGGCCATATTTCCATCTGCTGGATTGCTCTGGCCTTTGATCAATTACTGGGACCCTGCATGTTCACCATATTGTAGGCAATCCTGGCTCTCTTTTCTTTTTGAGATTGTGTGTATGTTGAATGTTAGTAATTACAGTCTACAGCAATTCTTAGCAGCAAAAGACCTGACAGCCGGCAGCTTGCTCCTGTTGGTGTTAAAGATGAAAAGACTTTTTTTGGTATTTGCTCTAGGCTACCCCAGCTCATCCAACTTCTCCTCCCCTCCTTTTTCTCCTTCTCAACAGACACACTCCACCTTCAGCTCTAGGGCACAAGCTGCGCCAGATGAAGCATGGCTGAATACAGGAACCAGTAGCTGCCTGTATAACCATGTGACCTAGTGTCAGCTGTCAAGCAGGGGAGAATGTCATCAAGTAATTGCCTGCCTACTTGCTCTACCCAGAGGGCGAATATGAGACAGAGGAAGAAACGGTTGAAAAGAGAGGGACAAAAAGAGAATCACAAAACTGGTCTTTAAAACTTTAGACCTAAACTTTATATCTGTGTCAGATGGACTTTATCTAAAGAAAATCAAGAACCGAATTTGTACTTTACCATTTGTACATCAGACTACAAACTTCTGGAATAGATTATTTGAGTCCATCAAAATTCCTCTTATTTGTCTACAAATGCACATCATCTATAGATTATCATGCAGAATTATTTGGATGTCTGTTGGTTGAAATGAATGTCTTACTATAAACGTATTATCTTTCACTTGCAGTACAATATTGATTATTTTACTTTGTTCTTTATCTGTCCACAACTGAATTGTTAAACATAGCCAATATTTTTGGCAATACTATTGGAACAACAACAAAAACGGAAAAGACAGCTAAATACAGACATATCCAACAAATCCATTAATAAACACAAGACAAAACATGTCAGAACAAAAAAAATTAACCAAGATAGATGGAAAAAAAACTCCCTTGTATTTTTACAAATAGTTGCATTACAGGGCCATCTATAATTTTTTTTCCTTCAATGTCTTACCAGTAAGCCACATTTGAAAAAAGATACGGGAGGAATGGGTTGAAGAATATCTACATTAACTGAGAGCTCAAATGACAAAGTCTGCAAAACAGTATCAACCTGTGTAATAAGAATTAAACCCATGGCACCCTTAAAGGGCAAGTCTAGCCCTCAAATGAAAACTTAAGAGGAAGTGCCATTACTGTCGGATCCGCCGGTTTTGGGCCTTTATCGTTACTGTGTGTACCCACCTTAAGTTTTTTTTTTTAGGTAAATTTGATCAAAGATAAATAAACATATAGATGCATTACATAGTATTTTCATTTGTTAGATTCACCAATCAAGGGTGGGTGGGTGTATGGATAGATTTGCAACAAGAACGCATAAAGTTTTGAGCTTCAAACTGAAAGTCTGTATATCATCTCTAGATAAAGTCTCCAGATAAAGTCTTTCTTTAAGACAAAGCCCCTTGTGACAATCGGTCTTATGAGTTAAGTAGCCACTACAAAGAAATCCAAATTTATTTACAATATCTCCAATTTATTCACCACTACAAGCCAATTAAATTCTTAATGTTCACGAACACGCTCAATTTTGTGTGTTGATCCGCAGGGGGATCAACGAACGACCCCTGACCGAACGCATACACACGGATGATTCTCATCACGTGTATCGATCAGCGTGAGGGGTCGTGGATCATTGGCAAAATCATACGTGTGTACAAACCTTCACACTCTGCCTTGTCTGTCAAATGTGTAAGCTAAGGAGGCTTTATCATCACTGTGTGTAGCACATTTTCCAAACGAAGGCCAGTGAACACTCCTGTCGGCCTTGCAGTTGTTTGGAAAAGACCAAAATTTTCTCTTGCCCGCTGTTATCTTCCTGTAGGGGCATGGGGGTGGGGGTTGTGAACCCATGTCTACCTAGAGACACTGTGGAAAATGTTTCAATTTTCCCTCAGTGTCTCTGGGGAAACTTGATTGGTCTCCAGGGGACCTGGGAAAACATCACTCCGTTGGTGACAAGGACACCTGCTGAGTGATTGGATAATTTGTCCTCCTAGCATCCTCTTGGACGCAACTCAGGGACTATAAAGGCAGGGGTCCCGACATGATTCCCCTTCAGCTTCCAGTCAAACAACTGAAAATCATCTTCTCAACCTCTCAACATGGCAGAAATTGCAAGCAGGATAGCAGAGTGGATCAGCTTGGAGAGCGCTCACTAAAAGCCTTTTTAGCTTTCCACACCATCGGGGAAGGCAGCTCCAAGTCCACTGAACCAGAGGAAGTGACGTAGAAGGAAGCAGCCCATCCAGAAGAGGAGGCACCATTTCCCCCAGCAACCAAATGCCAGCATGGAGGAGGTCTCGCGAAGCTAACAAGCAGAGGTGGGACAAAGCGGAACCAGCCAATAGAAGCGGAGGTGTTAGGTGAGCCTCCGCTGTCAATCAACCTCCCAGCTCAGCTTCAACCAGCTGTTGGCAACCCAAATAGGAGAGGCAGGTGCTTAATGCTGTCTCCCCCTAAGGGAAGCCCTACAGTGTGGAAGAGGAGCAAGAAAGTCCACAAGACAGGCACACTCACCTGGCCTGCCCTGTCTCCCCAAGAGCTGTGCATACTGCTGCTAGGCCTGGCATCAGCAGGAGAGCTTTAACCACTGCACCCACCGCCACACAGACCATTGCTCCAAATGAGTCTGGTGGTGGGTGCCCCTTTTCCTCCTTACAGGTCCGCCTTGAGGCTCCAGAACCAATGTCTGTTCGTCAGGAGGTGGCAAAATCCAAGGCACAGAACGCCAGTCTCCAGGCAGAAGTCTCCTTACCAGCAGCAGAAGCACAAGCCCCTGAGACAGCCCAACCATCATCATCCTCCACAGCACCCTGCTACAACAGAGACAGACCTGGCTGCAGCTACAGGTAATTACAATAAACAGTTATTATCATTTAGAGAGGAAATCAATACGCTCTCTTCTGCTTTACGTAAACTTCAAGAACCACTTATTGTAAAAACCTTACTAACAATTGTCCTCTGGCTGATGTCAGTACAGGTGTCATAGGCGCTAGTCCGATAGTAGCTGCCAAGACAGCGGGTCCTAAAACCACACTTTCACCTGTCCCTGAAATTTGCTTAAAAGACGTGTGATACCACGCCATTAGGTCTTCATCTAATCTCATCACTGAAGGAAAAAATAACAAATGGTGAATATGTGGATTTACTGGCTCTATTGCCCACAATAAAACAAGCCAAAAAAGCCTAGGAAAAATCTGATGAATCTGAAGAGGACAGGAAACAGTTGGTCCCTCGCACTTTCTCCAATTGGCTTCAAGCCTTCTGCATTTATGCGAAGATTCTTTGTTCCTCAAAACCGAAACAAAGGTCAGTCACTTTTCAAACATATAGACATAGTGCTTGAGGCCTACAGGGGCTACGGCTGCATCGCCTGATTCCTCTATGATGAAATATTTTGGCAAAAACTATCGGTCCACCCTGGACTATCCTGGGGTAAAAAAGACATAGACCTATGGCTGAGCATCTTAGCCCCCCACTTTCACTACACCTAGCAAGCTGAGTCAATCGGCACCCGGCTCCCTTAAAATGCCAAAAGATACAACGGACAGAATTGAACACGCCAGTGAATTGGTTAAAAATGTTGCCTTGGCTATAGGCCTATCCAAACAACAGAAAGCAGCATTAATTGAAGCCAGTTTTAAATCTGTTTTTTGGATCCCATTCGAAAACATACGTTGTACCCGACAACCTAAAATCCGTTTGTTTAAATCCACACTTAGTCAAAACAAAACTTCAAAAGAAAATGGAACTTGGCACGATAGCCGTCCTGTTTAACGAATTCCTATTTCCAAAATTTAAGGTATCCCTAGGCTCCCTAAGACTCTAGGCTTCCATTTCAATGGTCAATATTTTCATGACAAATATCTACCTATGGGATGTTCCCTGTCATGCCACTATTTCAAAATTTTTGCAATTTTTTTTGAATGGCCAGTGAAATTCGAATCAGGATCACCATTTGTTACCCACTACTTAGATGACTTTTTATTTATCGGCTTTCCAAACAGTAACACATGTCAACGCCTACTAAATACCTTTATGTGGATCTGCAAACTCTTTGGCATCGCATCCCACTGTCTAATTCTAAAACGGTACACCCTCGTAACATTATCCAGGGTTTTTTTTCCAGTTTTTTTTACCACAAGGGCGACTTATTGACCTAACCATAGGCACAACCAACCCTTGTCACCACATTCACTTAACAGCTGAATGCAAGGAAGACTTAAAAGTTTGGGAAGAAATTCTATCATATTTTAATGGTCAAACCTGTTGGCAATTAGAATTCACAGACAACAATGCATTGCAATCAGTGGGCTATGGAGCATTCCTTGATGGAAAATGGTCCGTAGGAAAATGGGCAAAAAAGTGGATCGATGAATGCCTCACCAAAAACTTAGTCCTTCTCGAACGGTTCCCAATAATTGTTGCCATCGAAATATGGGGAAGCAGGCTAGCAAATAAAAGAATAATTTTCAATTTAGGAGTAGTGCAAGTCATTAACCACCTGTCATCCAAATCTCCAACCATTCTTAAGTTATTGAGACATTTAGTCTTGAGGTGTCTACAAAACAATATTTGGTTTAAAGCAAAGCACATAAAAGGTGTTGACAACGTATTTGCAGACTCTTTGTCTCGATTTCAGTTCTGAGTATTTTGGGATCGGGAGGATAATGCGGAGGTGCAAGGAGTGAGCTGCTCAGAGTACTTATGGGATCTGATCTGGAACTACTAAAGAATTTGCTCAAGCTATCTTTATCAAATCAAACGTGGGGCTCATATGTGTCAGCGTGGAAAGCTTGGGTAGATTTTAAAGCCCAGAGTTCAATGTCAGCACATTTGTCAGAAAAAGACCTTTTCTTGTATTTCATTCTTAACCATTTCGACGCAAACTATTCATTTTCTTACTTAAAAGAAAGGGTGGCAGCCATTTCCTTTTTCCTCAAGCTACTTGTGGAATCAGATTTTACCAATTCCCCTTTTACAAAACAGCTGCTAAAGGGTTTTGGTAGAAACAAAAAGTCACAAGATAATAGGAAACCCATCACCTTTCCACTGCTTGATAGAATAATAGGAGTACTTCCTTTGGTTTGTTTAAATGCCTACGAGGCGGTTCTATTTAAATGATTATAGGTTACGACTTTCTTTGCTGCATTACGAATAATCAAAGTAGTTTCTCCTAGCAAATTAATAGCAGGAGGCCTGGATGTAGAGTGTATCAAAATTATCGAAAACAAACTTTGTCTATCCATTCTGCAGTCAAAAACGGATAAAACCGGAAAAGGCTTTGTATCATGGTTAGGCCCGTTTGCTAGTCCCATCCTATGCCCTATAAAATGCTACGAGAAATATACCGCAATTAGACCACCAGCACCGGGCCCCTTTTTCATACAACAAGATAGGTCCTTTGTGTCCAAATTCCAATTTTCAAAGGTCCTGAAATTATCACTTGACACCCTTAAGGTCCCCAGCCAGGACATTACATCTCATTCATTTAGAATAGGTGCTGCAACCCAAGCCTCTATTCTCGGCATGGGTGCTGCCAAGATCATGAGGATAGGTCTCTGGGAATCCGAAAGGTATACATTTTATGTGCATCCCCACTTAATTAACTAACATTAACCGTCTCGTCTCTTGTAGGTCCATTGATTAACATTTGTATTAAAGGACATTCGTTTGTCTATTGGGCAAAGTGGAGAGCTGAACACAGAGTATATGGAGATAACCTTGGTCTTGACCCCTGTAAATACAAAATTTGATGGAGGGGGCTAAATTGTGACCATCTTTTTACCGCTTTATCAAGCTTACAAACCCTCTGGGGATTCCCAGACATCGTTTTGATTCACATAGGAGGGAATAAAATTGGGGGGGAAGTCCACCATCTCAACCATTAGAACAATGAAAAGAGACATCGCAAAGCTATTAATGCCAGAGGTGGTCCTCATATGATCCGAGATTATCCCCAGACTAATTTGGTTAGTCTGGGGATAAAATTAACTTGTCAATTAGTATGTTTATGAAACACTTTTGTTCATACAGTTTATCAAACACTTTGTTCATACAGACATAGAGAGCTAGAAGGTGGTGAATGTGGCCTATACAGTGATGATGGCATACACTTGTCTGATATTGGATTAGATATTTTCAATGTTGGCTTACAGACAGCCATAGAAAAAGCCTTGTTTTGGGTTAGGCCAGGTGCAATTTAATGTTTTAAATGAGCTTGGTGTGGCTAAATCTAACAGGAAATTAAAAAACTGCAGGCTCCTGGCTAAATATGATTGCATTAAGTGGAATATGGATAATAGGGCAACCTGCTGGGTGTTTTAATCAGGGGTTGGCTTGGTAACAAAAGTTGGTTCTTTAAAATTATTGGATTGTTGGATTTAATTTTAAACAAATAAAAGTTTTGCGGCCATTTTCACCACATCTCTGTGTCTGTTGTGGTTTATTATGTCCAGTGGGTAAAGTCCATCATCCCTACCCCACGTACTAAAGTATAGGGGAGTCGGGGGCTGCCGTGGGAAACATGCAGTCCCAAAAGTTCTCCCTATGTTGTATATATGGAGAACACTCAGGACTGGATCTTTGATAAATGATGGTTAGGATCTTGCAGATCCTGTCAGAACCATCATGTGAAAGGGCGTGTCCACTGAAAATAAAACTTTCTCTAAAGGGTATATTACCCCCCCAAACCCCACTTCCGCGATATTCCCAGCTCCCAAAAATGCTTCTGAACTTGCTTACCTGACCCATACCCTTGCTGCTCCTACGCTACCTCTGCTGCAGACAGCCGCTCCACTTCCTGGTTGCGGCTGTCAGTTAAGGCATGACATCACGTCAAAGTGCCTAACAGCCGTGACCATATATTAAAGCGGCTGTCAGTGCAGAAGTCCCCTGCTCCTGTTTTTGCTCGAAACAGGAGCAGGGGGACAGCACCTAGACAGCAAGGGACCAGGACAGGTAAGTAAGTTCAGGAGCTTGCTTTTTGGAAGCTTGCAAAATTGGGAATATTGCAAAAGTGGGGTTTGGGGGGTAATCTACATTTTAGAGCAAAGGTTTTTTTTGAGGGAACTTGCCCTTTAAGGAGAGACATGTACAATAAAAACATGACATTAAAGTAAGAAAAAGCAATACATTTACAGTTGTTTCACTACAAAACAAAGAGTCTTGATTATTGATTATTTACCACAAACAACATAAATGAAAAGATATTAATTTATCATTATTTTAAAGAAGAGCGTAATTCTATAATTATGTGATCACCTTGCATATTTTGATTTCCCGTTTCTGCCTTTATTTTCTTATTATAACTCTATACTTACTGCAATTTCAATGCCATCAGCTAACAAAGGGCTGCACCAGGCTATAATCGTACACATTTGGCTGCTTGCTTGGGTGTCATTCGTTAATCATCTGGGTCGGACCAACAACGCCCTGGCCGAGCACGTTATATTATCATTTGTTACGGCTGTTCGTCAGCCACTCATTCACCGGCGGTTGTCTGTGGAATTGCATGTGTGTGCCCAGCTTTAGTCTTTGCAAAAGACATTGGTGCTCATTATTGGTTCAATATCGGTTAGCGGGACTAAACCCCTTATCCACCCAGAGCAATAGCTTTACTAGTAAGCATATAAAAGAAGAAATTAATTGAGAATATTTGGAGCTCATGTGCATTTTTAGCTGAGATGGTGTATACTCCATAGGCAGACAGTGGCCTCATTAACAATAGTTAGCCATACACAGTTAGATCAGGTACATATTGGTGCATTTGATCAATCAGAAAGTTCTGATCAATGTACCACTTTGTAGCAGCAAACTTGAGGAGCCAGATCGTCTGAATATGTTCTAACTTGCACGATCAGATTCCAACCATTAAAACGCTCAAAATCTCCGAACAGTCTATGGCTAGGAAGAGTAAACTGATTTTTGACCAATTTGATCAAAATAAAAATCTCAATCTGTGTATGGTTTACCCAAGACCTGGTGCAAGTCCAATATTTAGGCTTGCTGGAACTTCTAATATCATGGTATCATTCCCAACTGATTTTTATGTTTTGGACTATTAGACCAGCTGGGTAAGTCATGGTCTATTCTGCGTATTTAAAATCGCAGATTTATTGGTTAATCTGGAACATTGGCTATGGCACTTTTCTTCCCAGAAACAGATTCAATATAATTCCAACAGATTACCTTACTAAGGTAAGGAGCGGGACTTTAATGCTCCACAAGCCATAGCGTTAAGTTTCACGCTACAAAGTAGCGCAAAACTTAACACTACGGGTTTTGGATCGTTAGCTCAGCGCTATTTCCAAAAACATTCGGAAATGGCACTGTGCTCGAAAATCCCTCCAAAACCCACGTTAACCCAAATTTTTTTAGGGTTAACGTGGGTTTTAGACGGAAAAGGGCCATATTGAATATCCCCATGTGTCTGTCCAATATTCTAGGGGCTGTGCCTACATTTGATAACCAATTCTTTTTGGATACTTTTTAGGATGTCTTATATATATATTTATATTTTGTACCCAGTTTGTGTATGATTACATAGGGATTTTATAGCTGGCCAGCTAGTTTTACATAGACAATAAATGGTTTTTGTGATTATCGATCTTATCTAGTTCTTTATAACACGTGGTGTTAGTTTTAGTATTTATATAGACTGAGATCCCTGGATGCTGGTTTCAGCAATCAGTAATTTTTGTGTTTATTTTTCCCAGTTGGGGATATCTGGGTTACACCCGTGTGGGTACCTAGTGGTTGTACATTTTTATTGTTGATAAAAGGATATATAAATATTCTTTGTTTATTTTACATAAAATGGGACTGGTTTATGTGGAAAGGGTACCATGAAAGCCTAAGTCTACCAATTTATGATATGGCCTAAAATCATTAGAAACATGACCAGCCAAAATGGAGGATAAAAAAGGCGAGTCGGTTGTGAGGAATCAGTAAGGGAATCAAAACTAATTTTAGTTATACAGAGATAAACCACAGTATTTCTTTAATCCTCTTGGATTACTTAAAACAAAAATCCTTTTCTGACCACTTCCCTCTACTTCTACACATTCCCCTTTTTACCTTGCCTTCCGGGAAAAATCTATTTCTACAGATCGGACATTGAATCAGGTAACGGGTGACTGTTCCATGAAGAAGAATAATACCAATCACTAATATTAGGATACAAATGAAGCAATACTGAAAAAAGCGTTATATTGAGGATATTAAACATACCATACTGAGGAGATAAATTCAAATAAACAAAACGTGTTGCAGATTTTCAACAGGTTTGTTGTAGTTTTTAAAATTCCATTCTCCATATAACAAGTGGGTTCTCTGTCAAAACCATATATTTACAAACAAAAATTCCTTTCAATCTTATTTAATTATCTTTTTTGTTGGCTCATTATGTATCATAGAAACCAGTCTTAAATTTCTTTAGTAATGCGTATTTGACCATCACTAGATCAAGCTTCAGGGACACCCTCTTGACAGATCATATGACTGAGTCTAATTTTGTTGGGTAGTTTTGTCATTTCCATTCCTTATCTTGCCTTCCACACACCCCTGCTACATTTCATTCCAAGTATCCCACATCAGAGATCAAGTTACCCAACCTTCACAATGTACTTTCATATATTATTCAGCATGTTATCGTATATTTAGTGTATAGTCACAAAGAAAAACACAAAACAGGCACTTTTAAATCCACATAATTAAATAAAAATCCTCCGCTACTGGAATTTATTTATTAATTGATAAAAAGTGAAGTACATATAGAGATTCCATTCATTGATAACCATAGGGATCTGCCTATGTGCTTTACCGGTGTGGTTAAAAAAGTGAAGGTATGTCGCTGTACAGCAGTTTATTGATAATCTGACTACTAGACACAAGTCTGACATTTTGCAACCAATACAAGGGGATGTAGATTCTGATACCCTTTAATGCACTTACATGTCAACTCAAGCAAGTCCACAATTCTCCCTATTCTCTGGGGCTCGCGAAGTTGTAAACAACACTTTACTTATAGTATCATATCTAGCATCCATTCTCATCAAATACTGTCATTTAAATATAGTGATTGGGATCTCCAGTGGTTGTAAAACTGTATTAAATGTCAGTTTTGTCGTTAGTAGTTCTGAAACTGCATTAATGAAGTTAGTTGATTAGGTCAGAGTAATATTATTTGTAATAAAATTAGTACTTATAATTTCCTATTCCACAAAAAATATTAGATGCCATAACAACAATAGTAATATTGACTTTACCTACATCTCAGAAAACCATGCCATGCGTATGGTGCCTGATACCATACCTGCAGAGGATGTAATAAAGCTGTTGTTTAACAGACATCACCTAATTTTAATTATTTGTCCACTATTAATTCAATTAGGCTCTATTTGTTGTCACTTGAAGTTTATCATTGTGGGCAAACATAATCTTATGGGACTATAGAGTAGTACAGCCTTCCAGTGGCAGCGTTCAGCAACAAACATCATAAACTCCCATGAGTCAATTAGAGAGATGTTAAGATTGATCCAACTTTTATCCTGTGTTGAAATGTGATTACAGGAGTTGAATGGAAAAAGGGGAAATATTTACTTAAATGACTATAAAATACAGTGCACTATTGTTGCAGAATATAATAAGAAATTGTAAAGAAAAAAGATTTAGTTCACGTCCAAATTATTTCTCTCAAACGCTGGACAGGTGGCTAATTTTAACAGCTAGGGAGGACTGGACCAAATGATGGTTAAGTGTCTGCTTGACGTGTATTTTTTAAGGCTGAATGAATAAATGGGTGAATCATTAGCCTTTTCCCTTGTAGACATGTCGTGGTAATGTGCTCAGTGACTTGGATGTAAATGGTTCAGCACAATCATCTGTCTCTTACAAGGCTGCATTGTTGACTTTGACGGCCCACATGTACCATTGGGATTGAAATGACAATATACAGGCATAATGATGCTTAAAATCTTTCATGTTCAGGTCAATTTTTAAGTAATATATTGGAAATTCCTTTTGTTTTAACCTGCTTCTGGCAATACTAGACATCTAAGCTTTACACTGTTAAGAACTCTCCATTGTCAGACATAATCTAGATACAAGTACACTTGCTTAGTAGCTTACTATATACAGTAGGCAGGTTTTTATATCTACAATATAAATATTAAAGATCTTTTAACTTCAAGACACTTTAACTATGCAAATGCTTTCACGGAAACATTTCAGACATATTAATTATGGATATTTTGTATGAATCTATCAAGAGGTTGAAACAGATATATTTAGATACAGATTAAAGAAAAATACCATCAAGAAGTAATTAAAGACATATTGCACTCTATTCGTGGATTGACGGCTATGTGTTCATATATCATTTAGGTCTAACAATTTCTATTCCAATTGATGAAATCTAGATAAATATCTATAGTAGAGCATTTGAGGTTAAATAAAGACATAGTTCCATCCAGTCCAACCTACTCAGCAATACCCACAAATGAATATCCCCAAAAAAACATTTGTTAACTTTTTGCAAATGTGATTGGCAGAACTGGATGCAATTTATAAATCGGCGGTAACCTGCGGTGATAAACGAAGTGCCGATAGGTGGCAGTAATGACTTTTTGCATTTCACCATACATCGATGTTGTAACTGCTCAATCCTATATATAAAACATCGATAAGTGTTTCATTGTGTTCAGAATTTCATAATCGGCAAGTCTGAGGTGGCAAAAATGCACAAGTGTCCATATTTCTATCCTGTCCCTGGAAGGTATCAGTACACTATGGAGTGCTTTCAAAACAAAGGATCCAGGGGGGGTGTTAGACCATCTTCAAACATTAACTGTAATACGATTGCCGATTTTTGATTTTCTGATGATCGATAGACAAGGTTTGATAATAGCTTTTCGGGTTCCGAATTTCTTTATTCTCAAAAAATTGTTTTCCACATGTACAGTAAATGAGTGTTTTTTCTGCTAAAGCCCCCCTTTATTGTTGTAGTTTAGCAAAAGTAAATTACTATTTTTTTTATAATAGGTCACTGATTGTCATCTTTGTATCACTTTGTGACACAGCAGGCATCTGCCCAAGAATTGATATAAGCATACTCTGTACTTATCGATGCAATTCTAAGTATTGGGCCAGCAATCCCCTAACGCTTCCCCTGTCCACAACTGGCCAGAATTTTTCCAACTTGACCAGTCACCCTAAACTGTGTGAAATTAATTGTAAGACCAACACATTCCATAGAGAAAGCCTCTGATGGGGGCATCCCCAGAGGCATTTTGCCCTGAATGCTGGTCCCTCGCTGCGACACTCAAGTACAAATAGTGTAATCAGTAAAATCAGAAATTACATAGAATTTTTCCAAACCTCTTTCCTTTTTTCATTACAGAACTTCCCCTGGATTACCAGTACCTTTCCCTTACCACACACTAATTTGTATTTAGATTTTGAAATGACTTATTATTTTTATATTTATTAAGGTGATATGTGGCATTAACTTTTTGCCATGCTTGCAATTTATAAAACAACGGAAATAAAGTATTTCTGCCACATATATATTTTGCAAAAACAGTTACCACCACCCACCAAAGCAACAAATTTGCCCTTTAAATAGGGGGTGCTGGCTTATCTATTTCACCGTGTTCATCTCTCTCTCTTTTTTTTAATGCTTGTTTTCAAAAAGATTTTTTGTCAACTTTTACAACTTAAAAAAAATTATAAAAAATTAAAATGCAAATTTAACAATGAGTTGCGGTAAAAATATGCCCCATAGAATCCACTTTTCTTAATACGAATATCAATTATGATTTATTTATATTTCCATCGCTACTGAATTGCAACTTAAAATTACAGGTATTAATTACACTAGGTTACGTTACCAATTTGTGCATAAGTTTACACAATACACATTCCTGTGGTAAATTACATTTACACTGATCAGAAGCACTTCAACCAGTAGGGAAGTTAAGTAACGTGCCTCAGGGGGCAAAATGACTTTGCAATAGAAACTTGTGTATTTCCTGTGCAGCACTGTGTTGTTTAAACACGCTGTACTGCACCACAAATGGACCACATAAATTGAAATGCTACAATGTGTTTTGTAGTAAGAAAATATGCAGTAAGGCTGCAGCCAAACTTGCAGGGTAACCCACGTGAAATGTGCAAATGTAATGTTTCTAACAATATTCTGTTATCAGTGAGCATGCGATCCGCATAAAAATTGGTGATCATGTGCACTCCAAAAATTGATGGTGGTGTGGCGCACAGTGTGGCACCCATGGCATTTATTTCTTGTGTGCTAATGGATCGCAAAATGCGATCGTATGCACCTAAGAAAAATGCTGGTGCCAGTTACTGTGCATATGCTTTAAAAAATGGACTGTTGACCAGGAATTTTGGGCACCACAGAAATGAATGAAATAGTGTTTAATTCCAATGGAATAACTGGAATTGTTTGAAATCACTTTAAAGTTGAAGTAACATTCTTAATTTATTTAGCCATATGTAAGTAAAGCCACAGGTCAGATGGAAATGCAGTATAAGCTAGCCATACACAGGCCAATGGTTTTCCAATCAGATTTCCATTTGCCCCAAACAATCGAAAATCTAATCATTATTCCAAACCTTGCGCAACCAATCTTCTGTATATTTCAACTTGAAGACTAAAGGTGCCCATAAATTAGAACTCACTTCCTGACCTATTATCCATATTATCGCAAACTGAATGGGCCACACTGGACCGTTGCTGTTGTATGTTGGTTGCAAAAAAAAACGGGCTAGGCAGTTCCTAAAAAATTGCTTAAAATGTCGTGGGATTGGTTGGCAGGTGAGTTTAAAGTATAGGCACCTTAATGAAGACTGTAAGATGGGGTAAATTAATTCTTTTTTGCCTTGCCCGATCTTTGTTTTTCTTCGTGGTATAAAATAAAGGATTTGATAATGGGAGAAATCATTACTGACACCTACATGTTTTGCTGCTGGATTCCCAATGATTTACCATAAATAAAAAACAGTGTACAGAAGACATTTTTTTCTGCTTCTGGTCTACAATCTATGTGTTCTTCAAGTTTGGACTGATCCGCCTGTATTTATGCTAATTTCTTAATGGTCAACCATTAAGCAGGGTAAGTTAGCTAAACATCATAGAAAAACATCATGAAGCTAAACTACAGGATAGATCACTAAACAATGTCAGAAGATTGGCGACCAAAGCAATCCAGTTCATGCTTACGTTGGCGGCAAGTATCCAGCATCTACATGGGCCTTGAAATCCATTAGGAAGATTCACCATTAACATAGGATGAATTGCTTGTGAAGGTTCTCATTCATCCAGGTCATGGTATATCTGTTGTATTCAATTAGATCAACTGGCCTTGAAGTTTAGTTCTCGAAGACGTTTCGCTAATCATCCAACTGGATTTCTCAATTCAGAATGACTTTTACAAGAATCTGTGGCAATTATGTACCCTGGAAAATCCCAATTAGCAATTAACCAGGTGTTAAGGGCGTGATTGAATAGTGGCTAAGAGGTGTTATAGGAATGCCCAGGGTAAGGTGTCAAAACAGCATTGTACATGGCAGACAGTTGGTGTCGAACCCCCCCCACCTCTATTTAGGCTTGGTTTCTTTATTTTCACATAAATGGCCTCCTTAACACCTCTCTTGAACCAGTCACGTTCCTTTGCCAATATGTTAACATTACAATCTTCAAAGGTATGTCCTTTATCCTTAAGATGCAACAAGTCATTCTGAATTGAGAAAGCCAGTCGGATGACTAGTGAAACGTCTTCAAGAACTAAACTTCAAGTCCTGTTGATCTAATTGAATACAACAGATACATAGGATGAATTGTGTTAATAATAAAAATGTGGATTAATAAAATTCATTTAAGATTAAAATAAGGTAAATCCAATATCATTTGTTTTATAAAATGTTTGTAATGCAAAATCTGGAGCCAGTAGCCACAATATCCAGGGCCTTGCAACCTGATTCCACTGCATTGCCCTCCTGCTGCCTCCCACAAGCATGAGCTACTACAGACAATTCCACTAACCTCTCTGTGCAGAGGTGTAACTACCAGGGGAGCCCGGGAGCCAGGGGGCCCATTTTCTGTTTTTTCCTATGACAAATATAGCCTACAGTATAGCCAGAAAACCACTGTAAATGAAACAGGGATCATGTTTACTGGGGGGCCCAGAGAATCCTAGTTACTCCACTGTCTCTGTGACAAAATATATTAAATATTTATTTAATGAGCATCACTGAGTTAACTTGGTAACACTTTTTTTGACAAGACAAGAAATGAATTAGTAGATCAGTGTTTTTGAGTTTTTCAGACGACTTAATTAAAAAAATGCATTATGCTTCTGCAGAATTATGTAAGTTGACTACAAAGTGACTTAATATATATATATATATATATATATATATATATATATATATACCAATATACTGTATCTTTGGAATTGTGTATATTTTCCCTACAGCAATACTTTGTTTTAAATGATTTCTGGTGATCAAATTATGTTACACTTCTATATGTCATGGGCCCAACATGGGGTTGTCAGTCTGAAATAACAATTGACTGAAACTCTATATGCCTCAAAATAGGCCAGTGAAGAGGCAACTTAATCCTCTGTGGCCGTTTCTCTTATTTAAAGGACAGACTGTTCCATCACTTGCTTTCTTTTAGGCCTTTTCAGTACACTTTCATATATTGTTACTGTTTATTGATAAAAATGTTACCATATAGGAAATGAAATAAAGAATAACTTTTTCATATCTTCTTTCTCGTTAACAATCCTTAAACATTATAATTACATTATGTAATCAAATAAACTTAAGGCATTCTCTAGTTACTCCATGCAATATCAGGGCTTTCATTGTGAATGAGGAGGAGATTACCCTACTTGCAAAACTTGTAACTATTTACATTCTAAAATTCTAATTAGTTGGCCTTCTCCAATTTCCTAATCTTCAAGACTAAAGGTTGGTACACACATACGATTTTGCCAATGATCCACGATCCCCGACACTATCCATGACGAATGGCCATTTCAGCCGAGAATTGTCCATGTTTATGCGTTCTGTCGGGGGTCATTCGTTGATCCACCTGGCAGATCGGCGAATGACCCCCAACCGAACGTATACACCCGGACGATTCTCACCTGAAACGGACATTCGCCGCGGGTAGCGCTCGGTGTCGGGGATCGTGGATCGTTGGCAAAATTGGATGTGTTTACCAGCCTTTGCAATTTTACCAGTCTAAATACATACATGTTTTACTGTAAATCAGCTAACAGGAAACCACATGCAAGGCCATGCAGGAGTTATTACTGAGCAAGAACAGAAAAATATTTATAAGCTTTATTATGTTACTCACATGAAAATCTCCCAGATTTCTTTCATATTGGGATAGAGAAACTGGGGATGAAATTCTAGCCATGCACAAAGTTTTTATCTTCTGACACATTCAGAAAACCTCTGGCCCAATCATTTTGCTGCAATATCAATGGCAAACTCTGATCTTTTCAGGGGATGTCAGCAGGTAAAACCACTGCTGCACCTACATTAAGATCAATTCAACTATGAATCATGATAATCTCAGCTCAGTGTATGGCCACTTAAAGATGTTTCAACGCTATCAGCAACAAATAAGGCAAGGTTCACCTTATATAAACTGATATATTAGGCATAACCATTTGAAAATCAATGGATACAAGTGTTGAGCACAAGATAATTAGGGGCACTTAGCCCCACTAAAAAGGCTTTGATTAATCTGTGCCTAAAAAGTCTGGATTAAAGGAACACTAAATAAAAAAAAAAACTATGTGTTTTTTTTTTTTTATAAAGTTTAGTTTAGTGTTCCTTTAAAGTGGGTACACAGTACCAATCTGCAAGATTCTGTCTGTCATCTTTGACAGATGAGACTACACACAGTCCTGATCGTTCTCCCTATATAAAGTATAGGTAGAGCTTTCGTGACTGCCATACTCCCTACAGTTGTGGCCAACTTCCTATACTTTATTACAGGGGGCCTACCACAAACAAGGGAAATTTTCTCAAGAGAGAACGATATTATTCTCCCTCTTTACAAGGCACTGGTGAGGCCTCATTTGGAATATGTGGTGCAGTTTTGGAATCCCATATACAAAAGGGACATCTTGGAAATGGAAGCAGTTCAGAGAAGGGCAACTAAATTACTAAGGGGAATGGAGGGGCTTGAATATACAGGCAGATTAGACAAGTTAGGGCTGTTTACATTGGAAAAGCGACGTTTGCGTGGGGATATTATAATCTTATACAAATATATTAATGGGCCATACAATGAACTATCTGGTGTACTGTTCACTAATAGGTCATATCAGAGGACTCGTGGACATCCTATAAGGTTGAAAGAAAAGAAGTTTCATCTTCAGGTTAGGAAAGGTTTCTTTACAGTGAGAACGGTGAAAATGTGGAACTGTCTTCCAGCAGATGTGGTAATGGCAAGTTTGTTAAATAGCTTTAAAAAAGGCCTGGATAAGTTTCTAAAACTAAAAAATATTGAGAATTACTGGTATTAATACATATAGATCTGGTTGATCCAGGGATACTTTCCGATTGCCGTTTGGAGTCACTAAGGAATCCCCCTTTTTTTTAGCTGGTTTTTTTTTGCCTTCCTCTGGACCAACTGTTAGGTAGGGTTAAAAAAAAGGGGTAAATAGGTTGGACTTGATGGACATATGTCTTTATTTAACCTATGTTACTATGTAAGCTAAACCTGTAGGTAAATACGGTACTTGATTTAAGATGAAATTCCACAAAAGCTAAATTGCAGAAAGTTTCTAGTAGCTACTGTACCATACATTTCAGTTATTATAACTGTCCGTAGTACCTTGGGGCATCTTTGGTGACTACATATGCTAGAAGAAACATAATACTCCAAGGGGAAACCCCTCATTCTGGTAAATCCTTAAATTTTTTACTGGGAATATATGGAATATACATATTAAGAGTTCAGAGGAAAAGAAAAATGTTTCTGAGCAATACATACTGAATATACTAGATACATTAATGCAAGGAACAATCCATATCCATTTTAGGGATATATCCATTTCACATCAGTAGTTATTAGAAACCAAGATAAAAAAACATCACTGTAAATTTAGAGTTTATATATCATTAAATAACTGACTGTGTGCAGTATTTGTTTATTTACAAAAAGATCTATAAAGAAATGTAAGAATCTAGAAATGTTATCTTCCCTCCCCCAAAATTTAAAGCAAGAGAAACCAAGGTTAATCCTCCAGCTACTAAGCTCCCAAGTGATACAGGATAAAAATAAGAATAGTGTGTAGAAGGTCCGAGGGTCAGGTCATAGCCCAAAGGCTTTTAACCCTCTGTATGCCAACATCCTAAAAACTGTTTAATACGCGGAGAGTCAATAAGCAGTAGGAAAGTGACTTTAAGTTTTCCTTATTTCAGTATGTAAATCTCATTGCCTTTTCTCATAACTCAAGACTATAAATTAGTAGTGTTTACCTATGAATGAGTTTACAATTAGGAGACTGTGATTTCAAGCATGGTAAAGGACTACAACATACAAATAACTTGGACGCCATCAACAACTAAATGTAAATTTGTAAATTGTATTTCTTTAAATGTTTTTTTTGTAAGAATGTAAGAAAAAATTAGATTTTACATTTCATGCTAATCTGGCCAGATATGCAGCAATATGATTACAGTTAGCTGCTCTGTTTTTGTGGTTCCTTAAGCCTGGGCTGTTCAGTTAAAATTAAAGTTCCTTTTTGTGCAAGAATTTAGTCAGATATGGGGCTAATCTGTTAAGCAAAATGATGCCCTCTTCCTCCTTCTCTCAAAGTTTCTTCCTCCTTACCAAGCTCTTCAAGCTTCTACATGCTCAGAAGTTACATTCATTGGCTGCTATATTTATTTTGGGGTTTGGAGAATGATTTGCCCATAAACAATTTTTCATTTTAGGGGTGAGCTTGCCCTTTAAGCACATGGTAAACGGTGCAGGTAAACGTGATAAAATACAGTCATTATACTTGACCAACTGGTCCAGAAGAGAATATATGATTAGGGCCTGCTCAGCCAATATATGATTTTTGGCAGACTAACAGCAACAGCTCTCTCCAAATTATGGTTAAAAACTACTGGTAGATTTGTATAGGAAACCATTAAGGTTTTACACTAGTAGTCTCATAGTTCTAGATTGTGGATTTTAAAGAAATACGGTAAATATGCTGTAAGTACGATCATCAGGAACAAAATAAAACTTAGTAAAGGGTATATACACCCCAACACTAAAACTTATACCTATCTTCCCCACCCCCAAACCCTTTTTAACTTGCTTTCTTTCTGACGGCGTTGGGCTCCCCGCTCTGCATCCGCTCTGCAGGCTCAATAAGTTCTTACAGAGTTGATTCAGCAGCAGAGGAGGCACATAAGTCATTGGCTGTGACATCACCATCATAGCCGTGACAGCACCGAAGGAAGATTGTGGCAGAGAAAATCAGGAAAAATGAGCTTTATAAACCGTGGAGAGAAAAGTAAGTATCGATCTTGTTAGTGTTGGGGTGGACATGACATGATTTAAAATTCTAACCAACCAAATAATCTAAATTCTTAGATTTGTAAAAAAGATACTAAAACCTTGAGGGAATTTAAAACTGAAAAGAGGATGCATCATTATTCCAATAAATAAATCTAAAACCTGATATATTAAGTTACACATCTATAGTCTCTGTTCCCTCTTTTGCCCTTTCAAACTTCCTTTTTCCATGCTCCAGAAAGCCATACTTCTAAAACTGTCCTGCATTTTCTAAATACATTCTTTAACCTTAATCTATTCCGTCAAATTAGCACACTTCAGTGACTGAAGGCCAAGAGCACCTAATTTAATTTTCTCTAACTAGAGATAATTATTGACATTATCTTGCCAAATGTTTTCAATCCAGAGTCTCAATCCATTTACCTCCCATGGTTCCTTTCAATAAATGAGACTACTGTTACAAATTCTAAACTCATTTAAACACAGTGACAAGACTGTAGTCTGGTGGGAGACATGACACACAAAAGACATAAAACAGTTGGGCTGTGCTGATATTGTGACCCTCACTCTTATTCTCTTTTACTCTCAAACCTCTATTCCCACTGATTTTACAGCCCCTCCTTTACAAGTGCAATAGACTGCTGTGTGAATTCTCCCCTTTCTCGGGAGGGTAATTGTAGCAGTGCATATAACATATGGCTGTGCAGGGATACCTGCTGGTGCACCAGCTGTGAATTGGGTGTTTGAGATCCAGCTTGCATTAAAAGGCTTGATCTCTGTGTCTGTTCTTCTCTCTCTGAGTAGCTTACCCTCTGCTGAGAACGTTATTTAAATGACAGTTTTGAAAGAGGACATGCACTCACGCTGCTTGTCTCCCCTCCCTTCTAAATGCCCTGGGGGGGAGGGATTTACCATCTTTTTAGGAAAGTATGGTGTTTGCTCTTTTTTAGTTACTGCTGTCTTTCTGTTTATTATCCCCCCTGGTGATTAACTTATGTCTTTCTTTTTCACCCCCCTGATGAAATTATCACTGCGGAAGCATAATCATCATAATTATTATAAATATACAAGTGATTAATAGAATTCAAATGAAAAGGTGTAGATGTTATTATTTACCAGTTATATTGCTTCCAAAGAGAAAAAAAGGCTAAAGCTAGCCATACCCTTTATATGGGGCCAATGGTACAAATGTTCAATTACTCCTTGATCAGAAATAAAATTAGGGAGAACCACTCCATACAGCACAAAGCTGTGAGACATCCATAGCCCCCAGCTGCACTCCGAAACAAACAAAAATGTTTCGCTTTGCCTGATGCCTGGTTTGATTAATAAACTGCCAGAAATCGATCAGGAGTCTATTGGTCTGCAAGGTGGAAGGGAATAGATTTGTGGAAGATCTGATCAAAGTGATTAAATCTACCAAAACAATTGAGTAGTGCACAGCAAGCATAAGAGGTGCACAGGGTGTGAATATAACATAATAATAGCAAAAACTTTTTTGCTGGTGCACAATTTTAAAACTGTTCTCTGGCAAGTACCGGTATTTCGATTTTATATGCAGCAAACAGCACAGGTGAAGTGGAAGTTCAGCACAAATGAATCTGCTTTCAAGGGGAAAATACTATTAGAAAATGGGCATCCTGCGAATAAGAAGGACTATTGCAGAACCTGGATTGATAGTTAAGTAAAGTTACGTTAGCTCTGCAAGAAAGATGTATTTTCAGAAGAGGGACAGCAAGGGTTTGACCTTAGGATATTGTGTGAAATTCAGATCTGTGGCACATTTACACACCATACAATATTTCTAGCCAATCGAACAACAGATAATACTGTGTATCGTTCGTATGGCAGAAAAAATATACAGTATGTTGTAGGAGGGGGTGGCCGCAAGCAATCTTGATCTCTTGTTTGTCTAATCCAGGTATGTTAGTAAATCACGGTCAATCGTGTGGTTCCCTATGGGATCACATGATCTGTGACGGCAAACTGACTCCTGTGGCTACTTCACGGCTACGAAAAGTTGGTTTAGGACAGATCTCGTCCCGTGTGTAACCAGCCTTAAGCTGGGTACACACAGTAAAGATTTTTGAAAAATGACAGACAGGATCTTGCAGATCCTGTCTGTCATTTTTCAAAGATCGGGCTACACGTAATCTCAAGCACAGCATAGGGAGAACGCTCGGGACTGTGTGTTTGTTTCTCTCGGCCGCGGCAGACTCCTCTATAGGAAGGGAAATTTTCCCTCTTTCCCGAATGACTGCTCTGGAGAGTATATACTCTTCAGAGACTTTGATACATGGTTATAAGAACTACCTTCTACCTCAAAGAGGATTCTGGGACTATTAGTTCATAGAGATATACAGATGATTTGAATGTATTAATGTATTTATTGTAGCTTGCGCTTATTGCCTTTGTGTGTTTTTAAGAACATTCCTTTTTTAAAGCTCAAGATTTGTATAGCCTTACTCCTGCTACGCTTTATTTATTTTATATACTGTTAAGGGTTCGGACGGTGATTCGTTCCCTTGTTTTTGGCTGTGTGTGGGACCTGCACAGTTGTAGCAGGTGTCCATATTGCATTATTTGTTAATATCTGATTTTGCATTGAGTTTATTTCAGGATTGACTCTTTTAGATTGTGAGGGGTCTGTTAGGGTGGAAATTTCGATTTTGGTCACAATGTAATGAAATTACCATGGCTACCAGTATGTGATGCAATTCCCATGGCTACCAGTATATGATGAAATTGCCCGTTTGCTGCCAGTAGGTAATGAAATGCCCATGGCTACCAGTTTGTGATAAAATTCCCATGGCTACCAGTATATGATGAAATTGCCAGTTTGCTGCCGGTAGGTAATGAAATGCACATGGTTACCAATATTTAATGAAGTTCCCATGACTACCTATATGTGATGAAATTCCCATGGCTACCAGTATGTAATGAAATTCCCATGGCTACCTGTATGTGATTAAATTCCCATGGCTACCAGTATGTAATGAAATGCCCATGTATACCAGTATGTAATGAAATTCTAATGGCTACCTGTATGTGATGAAATTCCCATGACTACCAGTATGTAATGAAATTCCTATGGCTACATATTTTGTATTAATCTTTGTGATTTTGAATTGTGTATATTTCAGGATTGACTCTTTTAGATTATAAGAGGGTCTGTCAGGGTGGAGATTTTTCGATTTTGGTCACAATGTAATGCAATTCCCATGGTTACCAGTATGTGATGAAATTGACAGTTTGCTGCCAGTATGTAATGAAATGCTCATGGCTACCAGTATGTAATGAAATTCCCATAGCTATCAGTATATGATAAAATTGCCAGTTTGCTACCAGTATATGATGAAATTGCCAGTTTGCTACCACTATGTAATGAAATGCCCATGGCTACCAGTATGTGATGTAATTCCCATGGCTACCATTATGTAATGAAACACCCATGGCTACCAGTATATGATGAAATCTCCATGACTACCAGTATATGATAAAATTGCCAGTTTGCTGCCAGTAGGTACTGAAATTCCCATGGTTACTAGTATGTAATGAAATGCCCATGGCTACCAGTATATCATGAAATTGCCAGTTTGCTACCATTATATAATGAAATTGTCAGTGTGCTAACCAGTATGTAATGAAAATGCCAGTTTGCTAGAAGTATATAATAAAAATGACAGTTTAATACCAGTATATACTAAAACTTCCAGTTTGCAACCAGTATGTAGAGAAATTGCCAGTTTGTTACCAGTATAATTGAATACTGTGCCTCTGTGTCATTAATTTGTGTATCGTTGTCTACACCTTATCTCTGTCTTATTATTTCTCTGTCTTTCTATTTATAACTTCATGGCTGAGTGTCTATCTCTCAGGTTTTCTATGTTTGTCTCTCTATCTCTATTAAATACATAGTGGGTGTGGCTTAATGGGGCAGGAAGGGGGCATGGCCTAAAAGTGACCCTAATCTTCTTACACCCTAGAGATGCCCCTGGTATGTACACTAGGGAATGTTTTTTTTAATAGCCTCCCAACTATCACTGTACAATTTTTTGCTGTTAATCTGACCACTTTTTTAAAGCCCCATAATCGGCATTGATATTTTAAGCAAATCGTCAATTTTGATAGATACGGTCAAAATATCAGTAACTGTTTTCTGGTTTTCCGATTCACCAATCAAAAATATCAAGCAGTTTATCGAAAAAATTAACACAGAGCCAGGCGGGAAATTATTTGTTGACCCTATCTTTAAGTTCCCATCTACCACAAATTACAAGGAAAAATCTGTGGAACTGGAAGATTGGCAGCACAAGGTAGGAAACTTTAATAGGTTCTTCTGATCTGATTTACGTTCATTTGGGAAAAATCAATTGGGATACACATCTGTCCATGTATGGGTAGTTTAAAATTCAATTTGAGGAATTTTATCTTTTACGCTGTCACTCAAGTACATTCAGGGTCGGATTTACACTTTTTTCCTCATTCTGAGCATGTGTGCCCTCACAAGTACTGGGCTGAAGGCATGCAGCAACACACACACATCTGAGTAAGGGCTACTTATATGTAGTTAGTCTCAGTCAGCATCTGCATCTCAGGTGCTGGTTCCATGTACAGAAAAGGCATGGAAAAGCAGCAGAAGGCAGCTGAGGGAATGAGGACTGGCAGTATATTTAACTAGCAAGATCTAGGTTTTAGGGGTTGTTCTCAAATCTTTGTATTGGGGAAAAGTCTATTTTTTCATATACATACAGTGTAAAGGATAATGAAAGTCTAATAAATAAAGTTCAGATGATTCCTCATGTAATAAGGACCTTATTCAATCTACTGTATATTTTAAATTTAAAATACTAAAAAATATTCCAATTATTGATGTTTTCTTTCAGTTTTCTCAGTCCTTTGCTGGGGGTGATATAAGCCCCAATCAAGTCTATGGGGATTGTGTCAAATAAAGATTTGGCTCCCAGGAAGGTGCAAGCAGAAGAACTTGGGACAAAAAGCATCAACAATAGCATCAATGCTTAGGAAAATAATAACATTTCGAAAATCTAAAATACAGCAGTTCAAATTATTATTACATGGTAAAACCATGAACTTAATTTATTATAAGACTTTCATTCATTTTGAATGAGCTTTGAGTCCTTTAGGAGAAAAGCACTATACTAATGTTATTGTATTGTATTGTATTCTCCTTGAAGACCCAATAGAGTATCTATCAGTTATGTCCTAGCAACTATAGTGTGCTGTTTGAATAAGCTGGCAGAGGAATACAACTGATATTGTTGTATAGAGTCCACTGTAAATATTTCAAAAGGAACCAAGGTATATTTATATATACTTACCTATATTAAAATATATTTTATAAAGAAAATTCCAGTATAGGCCTCCATATAATTATACATAGCTATAAAGAAAATATAGGTCAATGGTTTGATGCAGCCATAAGATAAACAATATTTAACATACACATCACAAATGTCTTCATATTCTTTATATAGGTATATATTTATATAATAACCTTCTATTAGGTCACTTTAAGCATTACTGCCCCTTAAACCCTCTGATAGCTGACTTACATCAAGAATTGTCTCATGTGGCTAAACAGTGATTATAGTGCTTATTATTTCTAGTCAAGTGGGAATAAGTGAAAGCAAGAGGAGGCTTCCACAAAAGAAAGTGGAAGCTGTGGTAATAATAACTGGGATAAACTCTAAGTGCAACTAAGTCTATTTTGCTGCAAAAAAAATTGAACCGAAAGAGAGAACAAAACCTGCACATGATCTCCCCAGATAATCAGGGTAATGAGGCAGAAAGGATCAGTAATCTCTTGTTTGCCCGGATAATCACTTGACTGCATCAAAATCAAAGGAAAAGATAAAACATAAGTGTTTTGAAGTGCTTTTTTTTTTTGCCGCTGGTGACCCTTTTCAGTATCTTGTTAATACCTTTTATTACAGGCATCTCGGTTTTTACATTTGCAAAAGAATTTTTACATGTTATTTGCATTGATTGGACAATATGTGAAAAGTTGGCCATACATTCTAACCTCCCGACATTACCCAGATGGTCCCACAACCAGCAATCTGATCATTTTGTGACCAACATTTTGCATGTAATGTCGATCACTAACCATGATCTGGCTGGGAAAATTTACTGGAACGTTTGCAGGTAAAACCACCACTGCATACAATATTACAATTGATATAACATTTAATCAACGTAACATCAGGACAGTGAATGGCTAGGTTAAGGGCTGGTACATATGGGATGATATTTTGGCCCGATTGATCACCCAGCCTGATTTTTTTCTCAGATCAGATGAGCAATTGGCTGTGATTTCCAAAATAGCATATTGTTCCTGACAGATTTATCAGTCTTTAATAGGCAACAAAACCACGGCAGGCCAAAATATCACCATTTATCATTTTATTGCTGACTGACAGTACATCTGGCAATTGGTATTCTAGGGCTAAATTAAGCCCATGTGCACCAGGAATAAAATACCTCTATTAGAATCATTTCATTATTTTACTCTATGTGACAAGGTTATTAATTCATTTGATCTATTGGTTGGCTTCTGGTTTTAGTATTGACATCTATTCTCATAGAACAATACAAAGAAAAAGAGAGAGCTTGTTCAAAGTGTGTGATATTTTATTTTATATTATATTTCTTCTGAATTTTTAAGATTAGGGTTGTCTAGCTGGGGGATCGCTGAACGACACGCGACAGAACGCATACACTTGTGCAATTCTTGGCCGAATGCGCTGTGGTGAGGGTCGGAGCTCGGTGCACACATCGTATTACCCTAATTACCTTGTGCAATGGTGCATGTTATGTTTCAAGCTGCTAGCACAAATGGCTCAGTTGGTTTATTTGCACACACAGCAAATTTTTGGATGGAACAACCGAGGGCCGACCAAACATTTGGGTCAAAGATAGCACATGTGTGGGTGTTCATCTGGCAGTCGTTTATTGATCCGCCATACACGGGCAGTCCTCATTGAGAAACTTGGTTGTCAGTTGGCCCTCAGGAAAATTTGCCATGTGTACGGGCATTAAGAGGGACACACCGATCAGCTGTTCATGTGCAATTGGACGGGGCTGCAAAAGAACGGAGCCCCTTAATCTGGGATTTCAGGCAGGGTAGTAATTATGTTAGAGTTGTAGTAGAGAGCCACCAAACTTTTGGTGGGGAGACATTATGTCCCTGATTTTGCAGAATCAATTGTAGGTGATTAGGTCTTTTCCTGTTGGTATCTCTAAATTTTATTAAATTTCATGGCTGCCCATTGCTTGGATTAACCATACAGTAAATACTGTAATAAATGCAAAAAAGTTACACATGTCCTTAAAGGGCAAGTCCAGACTCAAAAATGTTTTTCATAATTTGAAGTATCACCCCCCCCTCACCAAAACCCTGTTTTTGTTATATTCTAACCTTCTCTCGACACGCTCACACTGAGGAATTAGAAGTTACAGAACCACAATCTCTTGTCAGAAGTCCCTCCTCCTTTGCTCCTGTTGTGAGCTGGCTATAAGTGCACTCAGTAGCAGAGCACACTCGGAACCGATCAATCTGTAAAGGCCATTTGCTGTGATATCACCGTTGGGGCCATAACTGACAGTCATTCCCAGGAAGCAGAGAGAAGACCAGCATGGAACACGTTGAATAAGTTCTAATTCCTCAGCGTGGGAGCATCAGGTGAAAGTAAGAATATAACAAAATTGGGGGTGATACATCACACTATATAAAGTTTTTTGGGGGATTGATTTACCCTTTAAAATAATATGATGGCTGACATGCACAGGACAATTTTTTTGGGTGGCTGGATTAGCCGAACCAGATTAAAAATTTGTCCCTTTTACAGCATCAATTCAATAGACTGCATTATTGGCAGAGATGTATGACACTGGGGAGTTTTGCAAGCTGTTACATAACTTCGGATTCAAACCCAATTGAAATGTAATTTTAAAAATTTTCAACATTTTTTGGACCACTATTTTTATCTTTTAACCACGATTTTCGCATTTTCAATCACACATATCAAATTTGAATTTCCGACCACAATTTTCGGTAAGAAATTGCAAACCAGATTAATTTCAAAACTAGGACATCAGGGCATCTCTCAAACAAAGGCTGATCCTATTGGGATTTTTTTTCAACAATACCATCAGTTGCCACATCAGCTAAAAACCGCTCAGGGTATGGCCTATGGTGGTGCAGTTTGATCGGTACTTCCGTTCGAGTTTCACTCAGAAAGTACATTCAAGCTGCACCATTATGAAGCCATCCAACATGTATTATTTCTACTAATATTTACTAAACTTTGATCCGAAGGCTGGGTTAGAGAAAGAAAAGCACTTCAATCACAACTAATCAGTGAGTCAATAATTAAAAGAAACGTTAACATTAATTGTGGTCAAATTCCATTAATACATATTTTAAAGGACATGTCCACCCTCACCAGTAACTTTTACAAGCAGTTTACGCCCCCCAGACAAATTCAGCTGTACTTACCTTCTTCTACTTACCCTTGCCTCAGTTCTGCTCTCTCCACAACCTGTCACAACCAAATTGCTTTCTGGAGCTGCAAGAGAGTAGCCTCCTCTTCTTCTGTGTGGCACGTATTTAACACACTACAGCAGAGGAGGTGTCCACCAGCTGGCATAGGATTGGGCTGTGTACGGTAAGTTAAATTAACTTGCTAGAAAAAGTAAATGGTGAGTGTGCCCTTTAAAAAGAACAGGATTATTAATGTTGCCTCTCTTCCTTTTTTCAAAAATATGTTTCATAAAATATCGCAACACTCTCAAATGGCTAATACTGTGCGGTTTAAGTATTTTATGTGTTGGGCCACACGAGAAAATCTGAGCCCAGGGGCCTACCAGGACGAATTTAGGAGCTCACCTAATATTTCATATCTCTATTATCATACATCTTTCTTACTCCTACTGACTCCTTTTATTTATTAAGATGCATTTCTTACTTTCCCTTTAGTTCTTTATTTAAATTTGAGCGGTTTTCTTTATTTTCTTGTGTGAATGGGCTGTTGGCCCACTGGGGAATTACCCTGTAACCTGGTGGGCCAGTCCGACACTCAATGACACAATATGTGGTTGTTTGATTAATTATAAGATGAAACAATAGATCTGTGCAGTATCAGTGCAACTATGGCTTGTACAAATGTACTGAAACTACTGGGTTACACTGTTGGAATTTCGTAGGTTGAAACTGCATATCACAACATGGAATTATGGAAATTTTCTGCATAAAACATTTGTGGTTTCAACACAGAATTCTGGTTTTAACTGTTGAAATTCTGCACTGAAACCTGGTCTGTGTCAGGGTTTATGCATCCATAATGGCAAGCATTAAAATAATCTATGTTTATCTTATTGTCCTTAAATTATATTGATTATTTCTCACAATAATAAATATCTTGGGTTAATAAGTAATAAACAAAAAGTAAAACACAACTGATCTCTACCCTATTTTTTTTTTGTACAGTTGAATGAAAAAAAATGTAAAGGTGATATGAACATTTTTTTAAATTAGAAAAACGATTTAAGGACATTAAAAAGATTGCATTTATTAATCTATTAATCGCATAGTTCTATGTCCTTTAAAAAAGAATAGTGCCATCATTTTGACCAATTATTTTCAAAACATAGCTCAAGGGGAGGAGCGGCCTTATCTGTGTTTTCTTTTACATTTTCTCTGTTTTACATGCTGTACATAAATGATTTGGTGCCTAGAGTTTTATGTCAAGAAGCATATTGGATATGCTTGTGACACTCAAGCTAAAGACTGAATGGCCTGTAGCAAATATTAATTATTCAAGCTCAAATCAAGACAATTTAAAATCTTAGTTGAATATCCAAGAAACAGCGTTTTTTTTTGTTTTTGTTTTTTTTTCCATTTTTCTATGAACTTAAAAATCCTCTATTATGAGCCAAATAAATAAATAAAGACAAATTAATACTGACTGAAACACATAAAAGTTTCAATGAGTTCTATTTCCTAAAAAGATTTATCATAAAACAATGTTTTTCTTTAACTTTTTGGTTTTTTTTTAAAAACTTTGAGATGTTCATATAAAGGATTCAGTAATGGTGCACAATTCTTTATCACAACAAATGTGTTTTATTCTAGATATTACTTATCTTTAATTTATCTTCAACAGAAAATAACAAAATGTAATAAAGAACAGAACAGATCATGAAACAATAGTTAATAAACAAGTATAGTCTGTGCCGGCCTGTTTGAAACCTAATTCTTATTGGACAACATTTCTGCTTTCACATCAGATTACTAAAATTTCCTTTCCAAAACAGTTATGCCATTCTCTCTTATAAAATGCAACAGACCAAAAATGCTCATGCACTAGCTTTTACCTGCAGACATTTCCACCACATTCCAGACAATCACCTGGCCAATAACTTTATGACCGACATTACAGGTGTAACATCGATCGTAAAGCGTTATCCGGCTAGGGGACGTTGCAGGTTAAAACCGCTCCAGAGTTACACATTAAAGCCGATTAGGAGTTTGCCTTTTCCAATGTCGAATTGGCTTTAATGCCTAACACGAGTATGGCCAGCTTAAAGCCCATGTGTACACATACGGCTACTGTTGCATATTTACCCACCAATGCAATCTTTTGGTATTGTGCAAAGGTGCATGCATACATTAATCCCAACGATGTTCGTACTCTGTATAAGGATCAGTCAGTCAGGTGAACATACACATAGCACTTTTTATTGTGATGGGAGCCAATACGAAACAATGGAACATTTATGTGCATTACTGATCACCCACATTGCCAATGGTGATAGTTGGGATCATGGCTGGCTGCTTTTTGTGCCCCATACACATTGTTGAAATCAGGAAAATTGTATTGGAATTTGCGTAATATCTGGAGTGTGTATGGACATTTCAAGGTGCTTTAAAGAACAATCCCAGGTTTTGATTCAGAATTATGAAGGTTTAAGTTAAATTCCATACTGAAATCTCAAATGTTGATGATTTTGTGTCAAAATTTCTGTGGTAGCTTCAACATATATACATTTCGATAGTGGAACCAGTTTGGACTCGGTTCAGGATAAAAAGTACATTTAACTCCTAGAAAGAACAAGGGCAGAAGCTGAGGTCATGGAATTCTGAGATGTTTAGTTATTTAGTTCCCAATTCTAGTTCATAATTAATAAATCTTAATATGTGATCATTGCTCAGAACATCCATTCACTATTTTACATGAAAGTTTTTATGTCTTTTGTGGCAAAGATCACATGGTCTGTGAACAAGGGACTGTCTACTCTACTAAATATGGTAAAACTATTTACAGTTTGTTCTTTAGATTGTGGACTGACTTTTTTTGTTTGATTGTTGGTTCGTAAAACTTTAGTTTTGTAGGTAATATTTAAAATTTTAAATTTAATGAGTAGAATAAACTTAACCTGCTTAATGTAATTTTCACAAGCTCAGAAAGAATCTTCCACCATGTAATGCATGTTCTGATGTTGGTGTTGAAAATAGAAACAGGAAATATTTTAATCCTCAAATCTACCCCAGCTCTATATTAGGCTGACGCCCCACTAGGATGAACGGAAGAATGCACAATCGCAATGTCGCACAATCATGTTCATTTCTTTGTGCGCTTCAGTGCATGTGCACTGTGCTTCGGGTATTGAGCCCTATTGGAGCACATGCGATACGCACCAAAAATGGTGATCGCGTGTGCTCCGAAATCATCTCGGACAGTGCATGTAGTGGGCGCGCTCCCATAGGGTCCCATCGGCATGAGCAAATGCTAAAGCAATGGGATTAGTAGGGCCTAGCCTCAAAGTGCCTTTAACTGTTAACATTTCTCAGAAAGCTGAATTCCAAGGGTTGAGCAGAGAGTTTAAGTTGTATGTTTATTAGAAGGGTGAATATCCATGGTTTATATTGTTTTACTCAAGTTAGAAGCCCAAGCATTCCTGCATTGCCTGGGGAACCACCGTTCTCCACTAAAGGTACAAAAGATTTAAATAGGCAGGTTGAGAGGGACACAGCCTTTTTTCCTTATTTTAAATAAATGATTTATAACATGATAAAAGAACCAGCAGGGTGTATTCATATTCTTGCTAGTCAGTAATATTAAAAGGGGAAAAGTGCAGTTTAATGTTTTTTCATAACAACGCAAAAAAGAAACACAAAGCAAAAAAAGGGGCATTATTATAAATTTATTGATTGCATCTGCTTTTCGAATCTCCTCTCAATTAACTAACTGAAGATGTTCCTGGTGGCTACATCATAGCTGATGTTTTGGGCATAAATTCTGTGATCTCTTGAGCTGTGATAATGTACAATGTGGAATGGAACACCTGATTTGCGTTGAAAGAATAACATTAAAAATAAAGTACCGTAAATGTGTAAGTAACATGTAGTAATTCTGGTTTAGCTCTAAAGTCTGTTATGCTGAGTTCTGCTCTTAACTCACAACTTGTTCCAATCTGCAGTGTCTCATCTGAGACAGTAAGCCAACTGTGATTCATTAGAAACACTCCTAAATCAGAAGATGTATGATTGTGGGTAAAACCTATGAAAACCCTAGAAAAGAGCGACAGTATCCTTTCCTTTTTTAAAATATAAAGAAAATACAGTATCTTGTTAACCAATCAAAAACATAAAAGAGGTGTGAAGGCAACACTCTATTAAGCAGTGATTCTTTGAAAATTACCATGTAGTAGCTAGCCACATAATATTATATAGAAATGAACAGAACGACCGAGTTCCAGTCCAAATTCCAGACCCAAAATGTGAGTTAAAAAAATCAGAAAAGTCAGATTAAATTTATGGTATAAATAACAAATGTAACAAGTGTAAATGGCCCAGGGACCTGGGAAAAACGTACAAAAAAAACAGAATGTATAAAAAAGTATCTTTCTTCACACGTGAGCTTTTTTTGAGTTTCTGCATCGAGTATTTGATAATTTTTGAAATTGAGGGGTTGAGTATTTACTATTGGTCTCATATTTGGAATCAGCCGTTTATGTATTTGGAATCAAGGGTTCACGTATTCAGAACCAAGGTTCACGTATTTGGTATTTCTCTAAATCAGTCTGTATATTCGATAATTTTTAAAAATCACATTTTGAAAATAAAATTTGGAAATTCTAGAATTATTGAAAATCTGGGAAAAGTTCATTGATATGAAAAAATACGTGAATCAGAGAGTTCTGTCGGAGCATCAAAATCGTCAGTCCTGAATTAGAACCAGGTTCAACTCGGATTTCATCCCTATTAGTATAGTATATACGATCCTACATTTCAAATTGTTGTGATCCAGACCCTTTACACTTTACTCCCCTCATACCTTTTTTTTTTAAAAAATTCTAAAACAGCAGTGCAATTGGGATCAGCAGCAAAACTGCAGGGGCACAGGCTCCACTGCAAGTTTGGTAGCTGGGCCCATGACACACTCCCCTCCCCATCGGCACCACGATCAGCCGTATACATAAATGCAGTCATGACAGCATTAGTGTAATTACTATAATTCCGCATACAAAAGACATTACTAATAAAACAGTAATGGGGGATTTATCCAGGTTGCCAGCAGGTTTACCAGCAAGGATTTTTGAAAAGCAACATCTATGTATATGCTATATTTATATGTATGTTTTAAACTAGGCTACTTCTTCATCTTGAGTTCACCATATTGTCTGAACCTTCTTGGCCACAAAATGTATTTTTGTTTGGAGAATTTAAAAGAGCAACACAAGCTACATTTCAGGCTTCAATAAGGGGCATAACAACCACAAGAGCAGCGAGGGGAGCCCGACTTCTTATTTTTCCTATGACAGATATAGTTTCCCACCAGACAACCACTGTAAATGAAGCAGGGATAGGGTCCCAGTTACAGTTTTTTGTGGGGGTCAGTGATTTACACCACTGGCTTCAATCCAGCTTAATGTATTTTACTAACACTTCAAATATAACTCCCATTTTGGCACAAAAAACTTCCCTAAGTACAATGACAACATTTTATGCAGTCAATCTTTGTGATGTGCATTGTTTATTTATTTTTTTTGCGGGAGGAGGGGTGTCTTGTAAAACTACTGCAAATACAATATACTGTATAAAGTTACATTTTCTTATACTTTTTGAAGACAAAAGAACAGGTAATAAAATATAGTATTGACTGGTCAAGAGTAGTCAGCTCAGTATTAAGCATCAAAATTGTTCACTCATTATTTATTACTAGTTAGTGTATATATATATATATATATATATATTGCTATAAATAAACAGGTGAAAATTATTAAACAAAATTAAGATTTGAAGGATCTCATTTGTATATTTAGCAACATGCTACAAAGTGTGGGGTTTTTCTAGGTTAGACTTGTTATCAGAATAGCTTATTGAGCAATAATGCATTTTGCTTAAGGCCATTAGCTGTCACATAATACCCTCTGGGCACAGATAATGCCCCTAAGGTAATACCATAGGTGTCATCACTTTGGGGCATTATTTGACAAGTAATGGCCTAGTGCAGACACTATTTGTCTGTTGTGAATTTGTAAACAAAGATATCTGCAAAACATTACTTTATATTTTTTTATAATTTCTCCTTTTATTATTTTTTTCAGTCACCCTTGTTGCTATAGTAACTAAATCCTGTTTATATTGGCAAGATGCTGGCCTGGAATAACAGCTCACTTAGTGAAATATAAATGATGGTTTCTATTATAAAGGCCTGGAGCATTGTGTTAAGAGATATCTATTTTTTCCCAGTTTCATTAACTACAGGCCTGTACTTTACCAGCTGTTTCTTTAGTTTTCGGTGCTCAAAAGATTATCTCTCCATTTCAAGTCAAAGATTCTTTATGTACAGAGAATGTCAGATTGCTTGGCTTCAGAGAAATCAATGGCAGGTTTTATAAATATACATGTTCTATAAAATGTTGAACTATATGTAACATCATTAAGTAATGACTAAATTTGGGCAAATCTACAGTTGCACATTTCATGGCAGATTCTATTTGAAGCCATTGGTAACTTGTTATGATTCACAAATACTTTCATCTAATTGACTTTTGTATGGGGATCCATTATTCAGGTAATGATTATTATAGTCAGCATTTACTTTAAAGTAAGAGCCCAACAGAAACCCTGGTAAAAATTTCTGTACAGAACTCATTTGGCGGGTTATGGCAGAGAGCAAGGGTTCATGGGTATAGGGATTTCCCATTTTCAAAATATTCACATGGCTGATAATCAGTAAATTGCTTAATATCTGCAATGTCTTGCTTTACTAAAGGCTGAAAAATAATTTAACTGTTATAATAGGCATGCATGATGCTTTGCCTGTGAAAAAAAGTAGTTAGAGTCACGCTAACCGATAGCGAAGCGGTTAACGTGGCTTTAACTCAAAAAAAGAGCGCAGTGGCTCTCAGTAAATGAGGCTGTGTACATTTTACTGTATAGGAAAAATGTACTATCTTTTAAGTTAAAACATGTTCTGGGGAATTTACTGAGAGCCCAGTTGGAGTCATGATTAGTGATTCATTATCGCTTAGTGCGACTTTAACATCTTCATTGCGCGGGTTGTGGGTATCACAAAAGACACCCGTGCAGCCAATGCAACTTTTTTAAAACAAGGTTTGCGCTAGTTTGAGTGCGACTATTTAATGCTATTTAAGTGCAGTGGGTAAATCCCTTCTGGGGTTTACCCACATGCGCAAACCCCGTATTGAATCTAAAAGGGAGATTAGATCTGACGGTATTGGGGTTTTATCGCTAGTGTGAGTGCCTAGCTTTAGGCGGGGTATTTGCAATTTTTTTTTCTGTTTTCTTATTGTATAACACTTAATTGTACAATGCATTTAACATACAGGTAGTGGAGCAAGTGATAACAATATCAAGTAGTGTTAATAAATTATAAATGTGGGAAATAGGAAATCCTCTCTATGTTAACAGTCGCTATGTGGCTTTACTGCATCGATCTACTAATATCTTTGAACAGCAATGCATATTTTTGCCACCTTTTATAAAGGCCCGTACACACGCTCGATTTCCGAGGAACAAACCCCGACGGCCAATCGCTACAAGAGATGAATGGCTGTTTCGGCTGAGAATCGTCCCTGTGTATACGTTCGGTCAGGGGCCGTTCGTTGATCCGCCTGGCGGGGGGTCGTTCCTTGCTCATAAATCAAGCGTGTGTACGAACCTTAAAAGGGAAATCATACAGAAAAAAATTGGAAAAAAACACCAGAATATAATTAAAAAGCTAATTAGCTGCCAAAAGAATGAAAACCATCACTGTTATATACGCCTTCAAAATGGCTCGTGTAACATATTAGTGTTTTCTGTTATTTTCTGTTACAAATATTTTCAAATATTTTCTGCTTTTCCTCTTCAATTATGATACATCTACCGTATATGACACTTTTAAGACTCCAGCAGCCAACTAGGGATTAAACACATGGAAGGCCAACAAGAGTACTTTTCAACACTATAAGGCCAACAGAAGTGCAACAAACTGCAAAGTTTGCAAACGTGACATGGTGTTGACTAGATCTTGCCACCTTTGGCCAGTGACAATAAATATTTAGAGAGTTTTCAATTAATTTTCTGTATTTAACAGAAAAGCAATACAGTTCAACAGTAAAGAGTTTTAAGTTGTAGCACCATCAGTCTGATGGCCTAATAGTAGAGAGCTCCTTAAAATGCAACTGTTTCTGTAGTCGTCTATTGTTTCCTGACTGGATAATTTCTATTCAGAGCACTAGGCTCTTATTATGCTATGCTGGTTAGGAGGACTGCCCTGGTAGAAGGCCCTTTGATCTCTTTATACATGTACTTAATCTCAATCAATGCAACAAAGGAGGGCTGAGATGTTCTCTTCTTCACACAAAGGAACTCCACACTTTTGACAGCTGCTAAGCACACTGTGGGATAGGCTCTGTGGTTAACTATTTCACTTTAGGTATGGAAAGAAAACAGTTAAAAGAAAAGTGTTTACTGTGGTTATCACAGTAATTGTGTTAAGTACAAATGCATATAATAATGTGAATAAAGCTGGGTACACACATGCCAGACCTTTGAGATGACAGACAGGATCTGAAAGATCCTTTCTGTCACTTTTCAAAGTTCAGTATACACACAGTCCTGAGCGTTCTCCCTATGCCTAGGGGGGAATGATCAGGACTGCATGTTTCCCACAATCGTGGCCTACTCCCCAACAGGGAGACTATCACAGGCAAGGGAAATTTTTAGTCTTTCCCGAAAGACCGCAAGGCCGATGGGAACGCCTGGCCACCACGCACTTATTTGGGAAAGGTGCTACACACACTAACAATAGTTAGTCCGATGGTATGGGGGCTTTATCGTTACTGTTTGTACCTAGCTTTTTATAAAGCTGGATGTCAACATCACCAATAAAAGGCAAATCCTGTGCAATTGTTTTTGAAATTATTTTTTCAAATTTTAAAATTAATCCAGTAAAAGTAAATGGGAGCCAAATATTCAGTACCAATTATTGAATATTCAATACAAATTACCGATTATTCAATATTCAATATTGAGTAATCGGTGTTGGATATTCAATCAATGGTATTAAATATTCTGTAATGAAAATGCAATCATTGTTATTGAATATTGATAACTGTTATTGAATATTTATTAACCAGTAATGAATATTCGAAGTTGCAAGCATCGATACAGGTGATTCCTTAATTATGGGAGATGACCCCTAGAACCAATGGGTAAATTTCATAAACCAGCAAAAGCAAATGGAGCAGTGAAACACAGTTTGTCGTGTCTTTGTGAATGTGCTCTGACTATTGGGACAATGTTGTCTGGAGACTTAAGCTCCCCTTTAAATTAGATCCAAATCGTTATGGTCCACAATAAGTAGCAGAGGCAAATAAAATCATGCAAAAAAAAGAAAATGACCACCCCCCCATAAAATTGAGAAACAACATACATTGAAACATTTTCACTTGCATTTTCTTGGTTTAACCTTACATAAACACTACCCTAATACTTTCTCCAGACAAGTCATTCTTAATGTGGCCATAGCATAATTGATTAATTTGTGGAGTCTGAATAAACAGACTGATTCTGTCAGTCTGTTTTCATAATCACACATGCCGTGTAGCACACAATGTATCTCCACCCCCAAATAAAAAAAATCATATAATGTAGGGAACCACCCCCCAACCCTAAATTCCAGCTTGAAAACCTAAAAATCAGCACAGAAATAGACTTACAACCCTTCATTCCCTTGGTCTCTGCCTCTTCTGCTACTTCTGGGAACAGAAGAGCAGAAGGGCCCGGACCAGAAGCCCTGTCTGTGATTGGCTGAGTCAACAAAACACAGATGCAGCTGCCGGTCAGTTGAGGGAGCTGAGGGAACAAGGTCAGGTAGGTCTATTTCTGTGCTGATTTTTAGGTTTTCAATTTAGCGTTAAAGTGTATGAAGCTTATTTTTATTTAAAATCAAGATGCAACATCAAGGGATGCGGAGGGGGGAGAGCTCCAATGCGCATGTCAGACTCCTCTAAAAGGAGCAGAAAGTAGTAGGCACTGGATTACATAAAGACAGGCTCCTAGTCTTCACTTTTCTAGACTTTTATCAGACTATGCAGGACAACCATAAGGAGCATCAATAAAGATGCAATTTACAGAGGCAACTGCATAACTACCCAGGTGTCCCCGGATAAAGTATTTGTATTACAAACTATTAGTTTTTTATATAGAGATCTATAGTAAAAATATGTATTATTTCTTACCAAACGGCTATTATTTGTTTTTTCAATACAGTATGCTGTTCTTTTTTTCATGATTGCTTTTTTGTTTTTATTTTTAGGAGATGACTTCACAGCACACATCTTTGGCTATTCTCAGGAAGTGTATCTATTCATAAATACATATCAACATTAACTATTCTGTTGGGAAGTGGTCTTTCCTGAACCATGACCTGGGAGGTTAAATGAAAATTCCAAGTGGATTCAGCTATGAATTTAACATGGTTAAATGCCTTTTATGACATTCTTTAAAACAAAAACTATAAATTCCTTTTTGAACAAACATAATCCCTTGATATCTCAATAAAATACAGCACATGCTGTTTCCCTGCATGAGAGCGCTATGAACATAGATGAAGGAGTTCGGGAATGCTCAACCACAGATTTCAAATACACAGTTTACTGCTCCTGACTGCCTTTCACCTGGAGGCTTCTAGCTGACATCCATTAAGTGAACCAATGGTAAATGATTTAGATAGTGTTTATGCTGTTTACACTATGTTTGCAGACTGTTGAATGATTTGCCCTTACATGCGCACTACATGATCGTAAAATAATTTAATTGAAAATAATCTTGCATGTATTGCTTATATATTAATTTTACAATTTTCTTGACCAATATGGTGTCTCCATCACTTCACTCTGCTCTGCTTCCTAGGTAGGTAACAGAGAGAGATTTAAATTTGATACTTTTATTTATCCTTTAATACAGAATTTACATACTTTTTGGGACACTTCCTATTGCTAAAGCATTACAATAAATTTTAGATGAACTAAAAATATCAAACACAATTTGGATTGTTAAACATTATTACATTTGCAGTATACTATCATTTGAGATATTCATGTTGTAGTCCCCATAGAAGTCATAACCCCTACTGCAAACTACAATTTTTTTTTCTTAATGTTTTGTTGATGTTATGTTACTACATAAAGATACATTTTTTAAATCCCTTAAAATTAAAACCTAGAGTGCATACAAGTTCTCTTCATGTTATACAGTGATCCATCCTGACTTATCACTTAATGTAATGGACAGGCTTCATTGTGAGCGAATCTCCTGGCTGCTCCCTCACTACTAAAAATCACTAAAAGTATGGTTAACCCTTAAATCTGCATCTATCAAAACACTGTATCAACAAAAGTCCCAATTGCAAACTAGGCCTGGTAGGGTAGTATAGTATAGTATAGTATTTGAGGTTGCATACGTCCATCCAGTCCAACCCATCTAGCAATATCCTCATTTCCTGCTTAACTGTTGATCCAGAGGAAGGCAAAAAAAAAACCCACCAAATTTATGAAGGGGAACAAATTCATTCATGACTCCAAGTGGCAATCGGAAATTTCCCTGGATCAACTCTACTTTATGTATCAATACCAGTAACTTTCAACAACATTCCTTGTTTGCAGAAACTCATCCAGCTTTTTTTTTAAACTGACCAGTGAAACTGCCATAACAACGTCCGCTGGAAGACATAGACTCTATTGGTGAACAATGCCCCAGATAGTTTTTTGTATGGCCCGTTAATGTATTTATACACAGTAATCATATCCCCATGCAAGCGCCTTTTCTCCAGCATACATAATTGTAACTTTTACAGTCTCTCTTCATATTTAAGCTTCCCAATCCCCTTATTAATTTAGTTGCCCTTCTCTGAACCCTTTAGATTTCAAAGATATACTTTGTGTACACAGGATTCCAAAATGGCACTGCATATTCCAAATGAGGCCTTACCAATGCTTTGTAAAGAGGGAGAATAACATTTTCCTCCCTTGAATCCATACCTCTCTTTATACAAGACAATGCCATGGTGGCTCTGGCTGTTGCCGCCTGGCACTGCTTGCTACCTTTAAGTTTGTTATCCACCAAAACTCCAAGATCCCTTTCCAACAGGGATTCATTTAACACAGAGCAATTTATAGTATAAGCAGTACAAGGATTTTTAAGTCCAAAATACATCACCTTACATTTTTCAACATTGAATCTTATCTGCCACTTAGCAGCCGAATGTGACAATCTATCTAGACCCCCCTGCAATGATTGCACATCCTCTGAAGGTTTAGATGTGTTTTGATAGATAAGGTTGTCACACTCCAAATGTGAGTTTATTAATTAGTGAACCACAGAATCACAACTTTTTGGGTGCATTATTGGCGGTGATGAAGGTGTAACACCCCCAAAACATTGTGATTCTGTGGTTCCCTAATTAATAAAGTCATGTTTGGAGTGTGACTACCTTATCTATCAAAAAACATCTATTATTGCAGAGTAAGTATAAAGAAAAAACCAAGGAACAACAGAAAATAATAATTATCTCTATTTATGCTTGTGAAGGTTCTCATTCATCCAGGTCATGGTATATCTGTTGTATTCAATTAGATCAACTGGACTTGAAATGTAGTTCTTGAAGACGTTTCGCTAGTCATCCGACTGGCTTTCTCAATTCAGAATGACTTGTACAAGAATCTGTGGCAATTATGTACCCTGGAAAATCCCAATTAGCATATCACAGCCAGATGTTAAGGGTGTGATTCGATAGTGGCTAAGAGGTGCTATAGGAACGCCCAGAGTAAGGTGTTAAAACAGACAGTACATGGCAGACAGTTGGTGTCAAACCCCCTTTGTCAAAAGAAGTAGAAGGAAAGAAAAGAACACGAATACCAACAGTGAAGGGGAAAAGCAAGACAGGAGGAAGAACATGGTCATCCCATATGTAGCAGGGGTCTCCGAGAAATTAAGAAGAATTTTCAAAAAACATCGTATCCCTGTCTGCTTTAAACCGAACAACACACTGAGGCAGCAATTGGTACATCCGAAAGACCCAATACCTAAACACAAGAAAAGCGACATCATATATGCAGTGCAGTGCAGTGAAGAATGCTCTGATTTGTATGTGGGGGAGACCAAACAGCAACTGCATCAACGTATGGCCCAGCACAGAAGAGCCAATTCCTCGGGTCAGGACTCAGCCGTGTATCTGCATCTTAAGGATAAAGGACATACCTTTGAAGATTGTAATGTTAACATACTGGCGAAGGAACGTGACTGGTTCAAGAGAAGTGTTAAGGAGGCCATTTATGTGAAAATAAAGAAACCAAGCCTAAATAGAGGTGGGGGGGTTCAACACCAACTGTCTGCCATGTACAATGCTGTTTTAACACCTTACTCTGGGCGTTCCTATAACACCTCTTAGCCACTATCGAATCACACCCTTAACACCTGGCTGTGATATGCTAACTGGGATTTTCCAGGGTAGATAATTGCCACAGATTCTTGTACAAGTCATTCTGAATTGAGAAAGCCAGTCGGATGACTAGCGAAACGTCTTCAAGAACTACATTTCAAGTCCAGTTGATCTAATTGAATACAACAGATATATCTCTATTTAATTGATATTTATATACCGTATATAATAAAACACACACGTTAGTGACTGTTACACCCAAATAGATAATATACACACTTTATAATTCATAAACAGAAATTTCAAAAACTTGGATTTCTGGGGAAATAAAGGGAGTACAACTGTGGAAGTGTTGACACTGTATAGCGAGCCAACTAGCCAACTAGGATCTGGGAGGAATGTGCCAAGTGGAGTTAGCCTGGAAGGGGACACACAGAGTTCAGCTAAGTACTAGTGAACACGATTTCGGACGAATTTGAATGATCCAAACTAGTTCTGTTTTTCAAACTTGTGGACTTATTTTCAATAATTATCGAAAATTCAATAATTATCAAATGTAATGTTCAAATTTGGTAACCCTTAAAAGAAGCTTTCGTTTTTGGTAACCCTTTGAATGTAATGGTCTATTTTTGATAAACCTCGAATGTAGCTGCCGGTTTAGTAACCCTCGAATGTAGCCTTTGATTTTGGTAAACCTCTAATGTAGCCTTCGATCTCGGTAACCCTCGAATGTAGCCACCGATTTTGGTAACCCTTGAATCTAGCCTTCGATTTCAGTAACCCTTGAAGGTATCGTTCGGTAACCCTTGAATGTAATGTTGGATTTTTGATAACCCTCGAATGTAGCTTTCAAATTTGCTAACCATTAAATGTAATGTTCGATTTTCAATAACCCTTGAATGTTTTGTTCGATATTCGGTAACACTCGAATGTAATGTTCGATAACCCTTGAATGTAGCCTTCGAAACCAAACTGTTCGAATTCGAACGAATCCGGACTTCTCGAACTATCCCGGACCCGGATTTTCGGTATTTTCGGACTTCGATAAATATCGAATGTTCGACCGTTCGAATGTGCGAGTAAAATGCCTATTATATGTATACGTGAGCATCGAATCCATGAGTAAATGGTCCATTAAAACCTATACGTAAGCATCGAATCCGCAAGTAAAATGTCCATGGTATCTAGGTGCGAACATGAGCATCGAATCCGTGAGTAAAGTGTCCATGGTATCTAGGCGCAAACGCGAGCATTGAATCCGCAAGTAAAGTGTCCATTAAAACCTATATGCAAGCATTGAATCCACGAGTAAAATGTCCATGGTATCTTTGCGCGAACATTGAATCTACGAGTATAGTGTCCATTAAAACCTATACACGAGCATCGAATCCGCGAGTAAAATGTCCATGGTATCTAGGTGCGAACGCGAGCATTGAATCCGCAAGTAAAGTGTCCATTAAAACCTATATGCAAGCATTGAATCCGCGAGTAAAATGTCCATGGTATCTATGCGCGAACATCGAATCTACGAGTATAGTGTCCATTAAAGCCTATACGCGAGCATTGAATCCGCGAGTAAAATGTACATGGTACCTAGGCGCGAACGAGCTCGAAAATAGCGCAAGTGAGAGTAAAATAGATTTTTCGAATGTCCTGGATATTCAAACATGTTCCCCAGATCATTTCCCAGGTCCCACAGCCATTTACATTAAGTTATCATTGATATTTTAATTGTATTTCATTAGAACTTTTCAAACTATTTGACTCCCATTTGGGTCCATTTTCGAACTTTCGAACTTTCCATATAGTTTGAAAGTTCGAAAACGGACTGAACTTTCAAAAGTTTGGCCATCTCTACCCTCGAATATTGCATGCGGAAACCCAACAATTGCCTGGTCTTGAAGAAAGAAGTGTTTAAACACGTTTTGGTGATAGGTGCATGTTCCCAAGACCATTTCCCAGGTGCCACAACCATTTACAGTAAGTTACCATTGTTAGTTTATCTGTCATTTATCTGAAATTTCCGATCTATTATCTCCCTTTGACTTTAATGCAGTTCGGAATTGAAAGGGACTTCAGCAAGTTTGGCCATCTCTACTAAGTACCTGCATTTACACAGGTCCCAGTCTAAGCAATCTGTTATTCCCGCTATATTCTTCTATAAACAAACTTTGTGGGCTCCTGCCAAACTTCCCTCTGAAGAACTGGGTTCATTACCAGCCAGCCACGGTGACTCTACACATCTCCCCCACAGAATCAGGAACATTTTAAAATCATACTTTGATTTTTGGAGACTCCAATACAAATATATATATATGTATAATTGAGCCCTGAAATTTTACTTTTCAATCATGATATAACTATTTAGACATATGTCATAAATATATATATGCTCAAAGTACTTATTCCTTGTTATGGTGTTTCAGACACTCTTCCGGTTCTGCGTGTTAGGCTTCAGGGGAGCGGGCTAGATGGTAATCAATGGGAAAGTGCTGGCATGATGGCAGATATATTAATCCCAACATCGGTTGCTATTTATATGGGGTTCCAAAAGTCCCATTGTCTCCATCTATTACATGGATGGCCTCCATCAGCTACCTAGGATCTGCACACCAACAAAATATTCACTTGAAAAACAGCGACTGCATTAAACAGTTTATCATTGTATCTCACCAGTCCAGATTCAGCCACCAGCAACATGTCCACCCTGAAAATTATATTTGGCCATAAGGTAGGTGAACCCTGCCCACCCTCAATTGCTGTGATATTTCTTAAAAAAAATGTTTAGATCGCTACTTACAGCCCCTTCTCTCCCACAGTCTCGCTGATCCAGCTCCCTGCCTGTGGAAGTTGAAGAGACCGTGGGAGAGTAGGGGCTGTAAGGATCTAAACATTTTTTTGAAGAAATATTGTGGCGGTTGGGGGTGGGCCTACCTTATGGCCAAAGGGTTACACGCTAGGTGCCATGAATATAGAGGATGGATCCAGATATCCAGATGGTGGGAGGGAGGAGGGGGGAGGGTTAGGGAAGCAGCAGAGACTGGATGACTAACTGACAGCTTCTACCCTTCATTTTCTTGGACTTTGAAAAGGCACTGCAGGAGAATCATAAGGAGCAGAGGTGTAAGGTAAGGATTTTTTTTTAAACTACACAGTGCGGCCATTATGGGGTTAAATTTATGTTTTGGGGGTGGATATGCCCTTTAAATAGAGATAATTATTATTTTCTGTTGTTCCTTGTTTTTTCCTTTATACTTAAAAGGAGATTCAATAAACGTTCTTATCGTTAAAAATGGTGCTAATTTTGCCCCAACCAATTAGATGTTAGCTTTCAAATGTGAAAATAGATCTGATTGGTTGGGGCAAAACAAGCACCACTTTAAATGATAAGAACTTTTATTGAATAACCCTGACAGTCTGGATGAATACATGTGTTTTGATAGATGCAGATTAAAGGGTGAACCATATTGTGGTTATTTTTTGTTTGGTTTCTAGCAATAGAACTTATTTGACTGGGGTAGGAGAAAATCCAGAGGTTACCCTTAATCGTAGTGACTTGGTTACTATGTATAAGCAATAACAGGAGGGGAAACATATATTTTATGCTCCCCACCACCCACTCCATAGAAAAATGGATTGTCAGATAAATCCTAATGATCAGTACTAGTTTATCTTTGAATTAGGTAGATTGGCTGGAATAGACATGCATATATTTCCCTCTGTCAAGAAAATAACAAACAAAGAAATGCTAAAGAAATTCATCATTCATCATCATTTTTTCTTATAAAAATATGCAGCAAAAAAAACCCATTGGCCTGTTCCTGACCTTAAAAGACTTCAGCTGGTCATACACAGCCTTGATATTACAACCGATTTGGTGAATTCAATTGAATTGTCAGTTTATCAAAAAAAAAAAAAAAAATTGTGCAAGGTGAAATTTTTTTCGCCCACCCCATCTTCTACTCCCCATCTTTCACTAGTTTTCAATAGAAATGCAAGATGGATTGGTGGTTTCGATTAGTTCTTCTGGCAGAAACAATAGAAAATCCAATCTGAATAAATATGACCTGCCTATGGTTAGCTTTAGGTTGTTTCACATCAATACTGGAGCCAGAATGTTTACTTTCAAGCAGCAAATAAATGACACAAGAAGGCCACTGAAAACCAGTCCATTTGGAGATTGTCAGTGGAGACATTAATCCATGAATATTGCAGACATCTTTTTTCAAATGATACTTGCGTGTGGCAGTGAAAGCAATGAAGTGTCATTCTCCATTATTGGCCACAGTCCCATGGTGAATTTACACACCAGATATAAAAGCCTTTGTTAAGCTGATCCGAGACTTCATTCTGCTCCAAAAATGCTGCCAATTTCTGCATGGTGTAGCTCTGTAAGGTTTGTCTAATCACCTGAGTGGTTTAGCCTAATTGACTGTGCTAAATTGTTTATCTTGGAAAAGGTTGGTTACTTTGATGGAAGAGATAATGCACCCCTAACTGTCCAATATTAGTATATTAGAAATCACAGAGGAGTATCATGGCCATTTAAAAGCACGAGGATGGGGGCCGAGTGCTTTTATATAGGTCATGGAACACCAATGTTATATTAAGGCCATGTCAACGCATAACACATACCTATGCACTCTTAGGTATTGTCTCATACTACATTTTAGTCCTAAGTACATTATACATATAGCATCAGTGTAATAAGGGTCTGGTTCACAGGATAATTGCCATGAAATTGTTTGTGTGACCCAACAGAAACAACAGGGTCTGGGTAGTTTTGTAAAATGCACAAACTAAATAAACTCTGTTATCATTTGATTGCTGTCAGTAAATTTTGAGCCAGACCAACAAAACAGCAATGTTTGAACCCTGGATTGCACAGTAACAGTAATATTAATGCAGCAGATTTCACCGCATTGTAAATCTAAAAGCAAAATACGTTTATAACTAAGACTTTGCTGAGTACATGTATTTTTTCACTATTGTAGTACAGCTAACAGACTGGAAGTTTCCTGAGTATATTAGACAAGGCTTCCTTGCTTTGCTTAGGCAGCCCATCAAATATTTAGTGATCCGCCATAGGCAATTACATTAGAGCAGATAGTTAAACACCCCTTACCCTGGGGCTCCCCCCTGCAATGTAAATCAAACAAATTGGACTCTTTTCACAATCGACACGCACAATTTTACTTACTATAAAATATTTATTGTGAAAATAGTACAGATATACTTTTTCAACATCAACTGCATTTTGTCTTTTTATGTGTTTTTGAAGTAAAATGCAGCTGACTGCATTACACAGGTGTCAGAGGTGGGTTGGAAATTAGAAACTGAACGGAATTCATCAGTAAAGCTTTACTGGAAAGCCTTTTAATCCAAAGAATGGCTCAGAGAAAACAAAATGCTGATACGCAGGTAGAACATACAGGTACCTGCTGTAGGGGACATATTGACAGATGCAAGATAGATAGATAGATAGATGATAGATAGATAGATAGATAGATAGATAGATAGATAGATAGACAGGCAGACTTTTAAATAACTATCTTGATGCCAAAATAAATTAATTGATTACAGTAGCAAACACAGAAACTAACATTAAAGGGCATGTCCACACACCCTCACACACCCCAAAAAATTTAACCCACTACTGGCCCCCCTGTATAGTGTTAAAAAAAATCTTACTTCTCTGCTCTCCGCTACCACTGCTTATGGTTCTCCTGCAGTGCCTGTTCAAATTCCCAGAAAGTTAAGAGTAATAGCTGTGTGTGTGTGTCATCCGGTCCCTGCTTCTTCCTTGTCCTCCCTGAGGATTCTGGCATCCTCCCTTCATGGCTGCCTTAATCCCTATCTATAAACTGCTTTTCTGTAGTGTAGGGTACTCCAGCCCACCCCCAACCACCATGTTACTTTTTTAAAACAAACCCCAGAAATAGACTTACCTGACCACGTTCTCTTTACTCTCTGTATAGCCGACAGACACATCTGTGATTGGCTGACTCACAGCTAATCACAGACCCAGCTGCTGGTCTGACTCCTCTTTGATACTTCCGGCAAGCAGGGAGCTGAGAGAAATTTATTTCTGGGGCTTATTTTAAAATTCTAACATGGCGGTTGGGGGTGGGCTGGGATACACTGCACTATGGAAAATTTCACTTTGGGGGTGGAGATACCTTTTAACAAGTGCAATAAGATTAGATAATATGTCACACTTGTGTAGCTTAGAGCAAGTCATAATGAAAAATGTTAACTCTTTATCTATATACTACATTATAGATATTATTGATCTTAGCTGAAGGTAAGAATGACCTTAAATAAGGCTCTTTGAAGCACCCTGGTTATTTTACAGTTCATCACTAGAGATAAACAAAACTGGAAACTTTAGCCGTTCTACTGAACTTATTGTTCCTAAAATCCATTTCAAACCAACTAAATTAAATTTTTTCTATTGGAATTTCAATCGGCATTTTTTAATCTAATTTCCGAATTTTTCATTTTCTAATATTTAATTTTTCAATGATAAATTCTGAGTTTCAAAAATTACAAAAAAATCCACAAGCTTTCAAAACTAGCAGTTCCAAATCAAAACCCCATTGGTGTTTTCAAACCGTGACTCATCACTAGTACCCCTACCTCTACATCTTTCTTGCCTGTGTTTATGCTTTCCAGTCCTCACCTCCTGTGAAAGCTCAGAGGGCTCTTACTAAGTTTACTGCAGGAATAGGCACACGGTATGCAGAGCCATTCATTGGCTATATAGTCACCATCATGGCAATGAGTGATTTCTGCAACCCAGAAGAAAGCTAGCATCTACGAGAGATTCTGTTTTTTCTGTGACAAAGGATTATGGGCTTCATGGACTGTGGGAAGTAAGTAACAATCCTGGGGTTTGAGGCTATGTGAAGGTTTAGATTTGTGTTTTGGGGGTAGGCACACCCTTTACCTGAATACAGTTTTGCACCACATAAAGTGTTTCACCATAGTTCTATATCTATATCCTGCCCACCCTAGATACACCCTGCGGCAAGTGACACAAATCAGCATTGCTTCATAAATATGAGGTGTACAATGTGAAAGTGCAGGAAAGGGGCAAGTACTGTCCCCTGTGGTGCTTCCTTATTACTAATTGCAATATCTGAAACAAAGCTCTGAAGCCTCACAAAATGCTGCATGTGTGCCAGGTAATCCAGCAACCAGAAGAGAGTAGATGACCCTGCCTGCATTAAATTAACCAGTTTCTTTAATAGCATGGGCTGAATAATATTAAATGAACTTGGAAGATCAAAAAACATGTTTCTTTTTGTATTGCCCTGCCTGTTTACATATACCCTGTTTAGCAAACTTTTCTAGATAATAAAATCAAGGGCAAAAGGTCCAGAATACCAGTTTATGAGTCATCTAGACTATCTCCCGATTGATTCTTCATTGGGTGCTGCTGCTGGGAATAAATGTTGTCGGACCCAAATCACTTTATATGGGCTGTGAATATTCAATGGAAGAGGTGCTACTTCTATTAGAAAGAGTATCTTGCCTAATTGAAGTAGCAGCACATGTGCTTCAGGTGGCAATTTCTGTACATTTCAGTCGATCCTGCCATCTTTAAATGACTGCATGATCATCAACAAGTGTGTGGGCGCTTTGCAGACAAAGCACCCACACACTTACTGGCAGAGGGCCCAAAGGCCATTCATACATCATCGTTCGTCAAGGGTCGAGTCCCGCAATCACATATATGTATGAGCTTAAGGAAGACACCATTAGGGCTTTTTTAGGTGATCATTGCATAGAAATGAAAATAATAGGAAATCATCTTGTCTCTATTTACATTTTTTTTTAGAAAAAGCATAAAACATGTTAAATGATAAAAACTGTAGATGTATAATATAACCTGCATAAAGAAGACTGAACAGCTAGTAAAAAAAACATTTAAAGGGTATCTTTACTACTATAAAAATTGTACCTTTATATAGAGCAAGGTCCCACTGCTCAAAAACGTTTTTGCATTTATTTTAAATCTGAGCTGTAATTCTGAGAAATCTTCATTTGAAATCACAGGATTTACAGGTAAAGACCTGTCACTCCGGAAGCAGATATTATATGTTCCCCATCCCTGACCTCTTACTAGGATCTTTGGCTGCCTGCCATTACACATCCTGCAACATTTTAAAGAATTAGCATAAAACAAAAAGAAGGGGGAGGGGAAGATGTGTAAGCAGAGCAGTGTCCATAGTGAGGCTGTGCAAAACTTATAAGTGTTGCAGACACTACAAGAAGGCAGTGAATAAGGGAAGTGAGGGGCAGTTAGGAGCACTCACAAAACATTAATAATTCAACGACAAAGCAATCACAGATACATGAGTTTTACTTCTCTCAAATTGTAGTTTCTTAAAATGTAAAGTTGTTTGAGTGAGTATAGTGACCCTTTAACTGAGAATGAAACAACCAATTAGATTAATGTAATGTATCCATATATATTTGTGACAAAAAAAAATCACACCGAATACAAACTAGTAATAAATGTGCCATTTTATGTTTCATATTTATTCAGTCAATTGCAATAATTGTAATAACAATAGCATTTGTTTCATTTTTAAACACTGATACACACTTTTTTAAAGTTGCACCCACAATATTATCTTAATATTTTATATATTAACTAAAAACAACCATCACTAAAAACAACCATATACTATTCGTTGATGAGTGGAAGACATTGATTGTGTTCCTGTGTTCATGAAGGATATACTATTTTATTTTAAATGTAGTTCATAGACTACACATCATCAAGTTTCTAATAATTTATTGGAGTTTTCATACAATCTCATATAGTCTCACAACTACCAAAGTATCAAACCTAAAGAATTTCAATTGCAGAGAAAAGGCTTTTTACATTATTCACAGCTGGCCTGAGAGCATTTCTTTTGTTCTAAGAAAGCATAGAAATAGCAGTCAAGAAATTCAGCTTTAATCTATTAAAAAATCCTGATTCCATGTAGTCTAATGTACTCTAAAAACCATACCGTGTATAGGGCATTAATAAGTAAAGAAATCTAATCTTAATTTGATCAAATGTATTTTAGTATCCTATCTTTTAAAATACAATTACATTTCTTTCAAAAAGCATTAAGCATTGAGGAAATAAAACTATGAACTGAAATATTTTAGATTATTTTATGTTTGCTTTTCCACAAAATCTTTTGTAAAGACGACATAAGACTGTAATACTCAAACATCCTTTAATTAGCTAAAAAGAAGTAGCTAAAGAAGATATTAGCTCTGGAGCTAGCTGCAGTTAGAGAACATCTTGTTGCAGGATTTATCCAGGTTTACCTGGGGATTACTACTCCTCTGAGCATGTGTAAAGCTCTTTGAGCTTCTTCTTTAAAACTCACAGATGCTTCATTGCAAATTTTAAAAGATGTTCATTAAAGAGCATGTCCACCCCTTTTTATAAATTTTGGGGTATGGTAGGTCTCCCTCCCCCAGCCCCAACCGCTATAATAGTTTTTACAGAAACTCCCCTGATCATTACTTAGCTTACCTCTTTTCTCCAGCGTACTGTCACGGCCCTCTACTTGCATGAAACTGCAAGCAGGGGGCCGGATCGGCAGCCACGTCCATGATTGGCTGAGAGGCAGTAAATCATGGACGTGGCTGCCAGCAGTGGAGAATGCCGGGGGAGAGAGGTAAGGTAAGTAGAGTTTGGGGGAGTTTCTGTAAAAAATATTATAGCAGTTGGGGCTGGGGAAGGGAGACCTACTATACCCCAAAAGGGTTACACACTAGGGGGAGGGAGAGCAAAACGGGTGGGAGAGGGAGGGAGGGCTTTAGTGCGCATGGCAAAATTCTCCTGGAGGACTCCTATATGGACTCTGCCAGGCTTCTGGTGGACAGTTTTTGGGACTTTGGACACACATTACAGGAGAACCATTTGGAGCAGGGATGTAAGGTAAGGATTTTATCACACTACACAGTGGGGCCAGCAGTGGGTTAAATTATAGTATTTTATATAGTTAATTATAGGGGGTGGACAAGTTACAAATGCTTACACCACACACACACACACACACACACACACACACACATATACATTATGATAATATAACAAATAACCCATTTTCATAGCTACTTATAATCAACTAATACAGAGAATGCTCATAAGAGTGTTATTTAGTAAATGGTAATTAAACTTGCTTGTATGCTGGATCTAACAGCTTTTCTCACTCCCAGCAGTCAATTGTGCCTTGTAGATAAAAACCATAAGTCCAAAACACTCTGTACTACTTTAAGTGAAACGACTTCACATCAAATGAATAAACTTGGTTAATTAAATGTAGTGATCACACTACATTTAATTAACCTAGGATGCTCGAGAAAAGGCACACAGCTGCCTGAAACTTGTTGCCCTCTGCATGAATAAACCACATTTAATACTGCTCTGCTTATTTTAACAATTTTACACCAAGGTGTGCATGAAAGGTGGATAAAATAACAATGGAATAATGTTAATCAGAATAGCAAGTGCTTCTATAAATTTATTAAAGGCATGGTCACCCATAATTTGAAAATGTACACATACCTGCAGCATGGCTCCAAACCTCACTTTCGTTTATATATATTTAAAGCTTTAAAAGATCAATTTTATTTGCATATATCTTAAAATGCAGACCATGCCCCAACCAAGGGAATCCACACTGATTTACTTGATTTTCCAAGTAAACTCTGTCTTAGAAGGGTGAAACACCTGACAACTGCTGGCACTCCCTGGGATTAGTCTAATCATAGGCAGCAGAACCCCAGAGAGGACTGGAGCCCCTACACACAGTATCTATAATTCCCCAAAGATGTACCAAAGATGCACCTGAACCTACCTGAACGGTCCTTTGCTGCATGGATGCCGCCTCCTACTGCTGTTGCAAGCTGATTTTGAGTAAGAACCGCAACAGTGAAGCCCTTTCTAGTCGTGGCTTTCAGCTTTTGGCAGTGACATCACCAGCACACCTTAGACTGACAGCCGCAGCCAGGAAGGAGATCAGCAAAGAGCAGCAGAGTGGTGAGAGAACAAATCTTACTTAAACGTAAGTGGGGTTTGGGGTTGGTGCTGCAGCTATGTGTAAATTTACTGGTGGCCATGCCCTTTAAATGACATGCTTAATACGTTTATAAAGGTTTGTTAACTTTTTGACACCATTATCTTCGCTGTCTTCAACAAATTTGGACTTGGAGTTTCCTGCAATTACTGTAATATGATTGTCGATTTCTGATTTTCCAATGATCACTATTCTCGGATCGATGATCGCTTTCTGAGGTTCTGTTATTTTCTATTTCCCAGTAAAGTCAAACGAGTGTCTTATTTTAACATATTCTGCTAAAGTACCCCCTTTAATGTTGGCAATTTTTCTGGTTGCAGTCCTGGTAATGGGCGACGGTTTATAGAGACAGCTATTTGCCATTACAATCTCCTGCGTTAGAGAAATGGCGATATTAGTGATTGTTTAAAAATATGCCCCTTAGACTTTTTTTTACAGAAAGTAGATATCACTTCTCTATTCAGGGTTGGTTTATTTTAACTTAAATGGCTACCTTAACACCTCTTATGAACCAATTCTGTTCCTTGGCCAACATTATAATCTTTTCCCTCAAGATGCAGGTACACGTCTGAGTCCTGGACTGAGGAATTGGCTCTTCTGTGCTTTTGCGTTTGCTTGAAGAACTTCATCTCTCTTTTTCAGATGGCCACAAGTAGCTGTGAAGTCAGGTTCTGTTCCAGTTGTTTGTTGCACTTGTTCATTCAGGAACTGTATTTGAGCCTTTTGCAGTTTCTGTGTGGCTTTGATGCATGGTACTAACTTTTGTTGAAGCACAGGTGGTTTCTGTAGACTGCCAATTTCCTTGCTGACTTTTTGTATTGCCATACAAGTTTGAGGGTCCTCCCCAATGATTAGCAATATACGTTTGAAGGTTCTCATCTAATTCATGGTATGTCTGTGGTTTTTAGTTACATCAACTGGACTTAAAGTTTAGTTCTCAAAGATGTTCCGTTAGTCATCCGACTGGCTTTCTCAATTCAGAAATCCAACACCTTGCATTCAGGATGTCCTTAACACCTTACTGTTAAATGCTGATTAAGGAACATTCCAGGGTATTCATTGCCAACGGATTCTTGAACAAGTCATTCTGGATTGAGAAAGCCAGTCGGATGACTAGCAAATCTCTTCAATAACTAAACGTTGATCTAACTGAATACAACAGTCAGATATTTCTGACTAGAGTCAATCAACTATTTACCAATTTGGTAAAAAAGCACGATTGTTATATGACAGCTGCACAGTAGGAGTGTAGTGCTTAGAAAATGATTCTAAATAACTGAATTTCCTTGTATTAAATGAGGCGATGAAACCCCTTAAGGTTTGGCATATTATCTGTTTCATAAATATTTTCTTTTATTAAAGTCCCTGTAACTGATTTAACTTTTAACTGTACCCTTTAATTAATGTCCTTACATTATTAAATGCACTGGCATTTTTAATAAGGGTTTTACAATCCTGGTTCAATTATTTATTGCTCTGTGCTTTAACTCTGCCTGTTACCCCTTTCTAAATAACTTTCGGCCATTTATAACAACTTTAACCACATATATACCATTTATTCTCATAATGTCACTTGAAAAGAACAGGCCAGAATTACAGGAGGAAAAAAAAAGTGAAAATCATGCAATATTAAAGAAACGTTGTCAGTGTAAATTGCCTGGTTTGCCTTTATGAATAATGAATTCTTGAGATTTTCTTTACTGTTTTCATTGTTTGCAATGCTGAACATATCTATAAAGGGACAGCTTTTAAGGAAGAACTTTGCTTCCCCAGGTGTCCCCCAATTTGGGTGAGTTTTTTTAAAGGCACGTGTACAATTTTGTATAATTAGGGATTATAGAGATTATTTTGCAACCATGTTATTGACGAAGGTTGCAAAATGTTTGCTGTGTAATTCATTTTACACTAAATCAGTGGTGTAGCTACAGTACAAGCTTTAGGACTGGTAGACATGGTAAGATCATTTTTTCCCTGCCGAAAGGACGATTAGCATCGTCTGCTGGCAAACACAAATATCACGGATAATGGATGTCCAACAAAGAATGAAATGTGTCTGTTAACCATCTTAACAAATGAGTGTGAATTAACCATCTGAGGCAACTACTTCTGGTTGCCTTATAGGAAATGTGCCCATTGTATTAATGACCAATGTAAAGTTTGAGTTGTATCCAACTATGCTTGCAAAAAGAGAAGATAACCCATTTTTTTTGCTTATTTCCATTGAGTTTCTTAGGGTGGTTGCAGTTTTTTTTAAAATTAGTAATGAGCTACATTTTCAATTCCCACAAATGGAGAACTGGACACAATTCATTGTTTTAAGACTTCATTCCACATGTTACATATCAAGAACTTGAATACATTATACAGCACTCTTTTTAATTGTCTTCAATATTATTAAAAAGTAACCTGTTTTTTTCATTACCTGAAAAAAACAAAGGGGCATATTTATAAAGGTTCGTTAACTTTTCGCGCCGATACTTACCTGTTACCGCCGCTTCTATTTATAAAGCGGCGGTACTGGTTTCGCTCGGCTAGTATCGGCTGTTTAACTTCGCCACCTCAGCGGAGCCGATGTTGCCAGCCGCTTCTTTCTTCTTTCTTCAGCCATCTACTGCGATGGCATCTGAGTTCCTCGGCGGAAAGCTCCTCTTTATATAGGTTTGCAGAAATCCATAATCCATTTCTGATTGGTCAATTTAATCTTGCTTACATTAACCAATCATATTTCTGGAAAGTTCTGAATCTGATTGGTTAATGTAAAGCAAGTATTAAAAATTGACCAATCAGAATGGATTATGGATTTCTGCAAACCTATATAAAGAGGAGCTTTCCGCCGAGGAACTCAGATGCCATCGCAGTAGATGGCTGAAGAAAGAAGAAAGAAGCGGCTGGCAACATCGGCTCCCTGAGGCCGGCGGTGCCAGCAGGCTCACTGGCGGCCGCAGTGATTCTGCTGGCATCGGCGACCTGAGTGGGGTTGGTGTCGCCAGCCCGAAGACGTCGCGTCGGATCAAGACGCCGGCAACATCGGCCTCGTTGAGGTCGCCGCGCCCGCCGCGGGGTACCCCTGGCGGCCGCAGGGGTACCCCCGGCGGGCGCCGCGACCTCAACGACCTCAACCCCTGGCGGCCCGCCAAAGGCACTTGTCAGTGCCGCAAGGGCCCTTGTAAGGGCCGGGAGGGGGGTCCCGGTTCGAGCTGCGGACCCCCTAAGCCCCAAAAGGCCCTTCTCAGGGCCCCGCTGGAGGGAGCCTCCCACCCCCCAGCGGCTCCCTCCCGTCCCCTCCCCGGGAGCGGCCGGGCGGGGGCTTGGAGGGGTTGCCGGGGAGGGGTGCGCGGCGGTGGTCGCGACCACCTGCTGCGGCCCCTTCCCGGCAGCCCCTCCTAGCCTCCCGTTCCGAGATTGCCGCGAACGGGGAACGGGTTGGGAGGGGCTGCTGGGAAGCGGCGGCGGCGGGTGGTCGCCGCTGTCGCCGCGGGGGGTGTGGGCGGGGTAGGAGCAGCGTCGGGAAGGGATTTTAAGTCCCTTCGCGGCGATACTATACAGTATCGCCGCGAAGGGGCTTAAAATTACCGCAGCACATCGCGGCCGCGATAGGTATCGCGGGAATAGCGCTCGCCATTATAATACGGCGATAGCGCTATTTTCGCGGCCGCGATGTCGGCGGTAATTTTTTTGCGATATTATCGATCTTTATAAATATGCCCCATAATGTGCACTTAAATAAAAGTTCTAAATCATGACTCTACTTTGCTTTTGTACAGTAAATACATTCAAATGACTACTGGCTTTTAAACATTGGCGACAGCGATTGACCTTTTTAAAGGCTTCAAATTGTATAGGACTAGTTTTGGAACCTTACCTATGTAGAGATACCAAAGACAATATTTCCTGATTATCTCTGATTCTATTGTATGTCCAAAAGGAAGCTTTACAGGGACATGCTCACTATAGCAGAAAAGCCTGGCAAGATTCCTGTTTTTGCTTATAGTGACCTAAGAGAAGCTACTTTAGCTCACTTTGCCTCAGGCACCAACAATTAAATATAAGCTCTAGAGTAAAGGCCTTATTGTGTCTAAAATGATGTGTATAGTTAAAACTGGCAGCATTACTAAGAAATAAGATATTATACTGTATATATAATTAATGTGCCATAACCAGTTCTATTATTTTGTTAGTTTTTCAGTATATGATTCTTTGATTTTTCTTTTTGACCCAATGAAAGTTTAAGGGCATGTACACAATTAAAATTAAAAACTAGTAACTTGCCAGTTATCTGCCAGCAAACCCAACCACTATTTTTACATTTGTAACCAGATATTAAATGAAAAGTTTTTGTCTCTTCTGAAAAAGGTATCTGCCTTCTTTCTCTGCTCAATGAGCTTTTCAGATTCAATTCATTGTCACAGTACTCCAGTATGTACATAGTCGAAGAAAAATATAAATAGCAACAAGGTACAAGATTGAATATTTGAGTACAACCAAGAATGGAGGCAAAAGTCTGACACGTTTTGGGTACGCTCTACCCTCACTCATAAACTCAATGAGTAAGGTTAGAGCATACCCAAAATGTGTGAGACTTGGTTTTTCTGTACCCTTATCTATGTGTATGTTTTTAAGATGACAAACAAATAAAATCAACGAAGGGATTGTGAGGGCCCCGGAGGGATTGGTGCCAAATTCTGTTTCCTGTCTTGAAGAATTCCCTTTTAACATATTAAATAAAACAGTTCATGGCCACCTGATTTACTGAGCAGTAGGTGAACTGTGTTTTTAGCTAAATCATTTGGTGCTTACTCATCCAATCAGCATTCCCTTCAGCTTTTGAATAAATATTTGAAAAAACAGTATTCACTAATCACGGATCATGAAAAAAACAATTTCTGTATTTAAAAGACTTCATAAAAACATGGGTATACACACATAAAAGCACTAGAACAAATAGGGGACACCTCGGTGTGCATACTATAACTAATCACATTTTTTGAAACAAGTGCACTGGCCAAACTGTTTGCTCTTTTATCTGAGCGCATGCACCATTTTTCGTGCAGATTCCATTGCACCCTGATAAAAGAATATTAGGAAAATTTCATGTAAATGGGCGTAAATTGAGCTGCATTGCAATTGTGTTTTTTACAAGCGTTACCAGCGTTACTTTAGAACATATGTTCTGATCGGTCTATTTAGATTGGACATGCCTTCCAAAACTATTGCATGCTTGTGCTACTCAAAGGATAGGTAACATTTGCATCTTAACATTTGGGAATGATAATCATTTACAATTATAGGGCCATATTTATAAAGGAGCTGTATCACAAAATGGCGATCGTTCTCACGATTGTAAATCTACAATTGTGGACATAAATCTACAAACGTGCGTGTAAATTTGCAAAAACAGTCATACAATTATGATTACGATCGTAGATTTACAATCGCAATCATGGTTCTATGATTGCCCATTCAGAACCATTGTATTTTGCTACTGCATGATATTGCACAAACAAAGGTTGAAAAATGTGGTCGCAGTTGTACATTTACGTCCATGTTCATACTTTTTTGATAACCTGCGATCTCAGAAGTTTCCGATAACGCGGTTTAATAAATATAGCCCATACTCTCCACTCTACCTTTTTTATAAAATGAACCTGAGACTTGTTATGTGCATATACATTTTACAAGGGTAATAATCTAAAAGATATAATACCTTCAACATACTGCAAGTGAATAAGGCATTAGTAGCATGTTCATACAATCAACTATAAATATACAAATAAAATAAAGAGACTGGGGGATATAGGAAACATCAGTGCTTGATACATTTTTATAGCAAAATAATCAAACCCAAAGGGATAACATTTTCTTTTATATGGTAGTTTGGACCAAAAATTAAACCTAATCTCATACAATTTGTTAAAAATAATTAAGAATGACCAATTATAGTAAAATTAAATCTGCCATACAGTATCTTTTCTACCTTAAGGCAGGCTATACACAAGACAATTCTTCATGGTTGAATTATCAATAGATTTGTCAAGGTCAGAAGAACCAGGTAAATCTTTCCCCCTTGTGCCATTGATCTTGAGCAGATTTCAGCTTGAAAATGATCTGTCTGACCTGTTTTGTTTTTTCAATTGGCCAATCGTTTTTGCCAAAAGGACGATCAAAAAACCAGCTTGTATGGCTTGCTTCAATCACATAGCTTTCTTTGCAGTATGCTCATTAATTTAGTGTGGGAATCACTTTCTGTCCTGGGACATTTAATAAAATAGACATAATTGTGAAACTGATAATATTTTTGTAACTCTCCGAATTCCCAAGTATTCCTTCAGTCTGAATACCCCAATCTACAACCACTATCTTCACCAATAGACAAGCCCCTGTTTGCCGGGAGGCTAGATGCGCTTCACCGAACATGGTTGCCCCGTGGACTTAGAGTGCAAGGTATTCGAACTGAGACCAGGAATACTGGAGAAGTCCAAAGTGAAACAGACAGGCAAGGCACAAGGAAGAGAGACAAAGGTCAGAGACCAAAATACGAGGTACAGACTGACTAGGAGCAGGCAAAAAGAGGAATCAGGCTTCCAGGCACGGTACAAAGGGTTGAGCAAGAAGCATAGTTAGGAACGAGCAGAGGTCAGAACAGGCAGATACAAATCAAGGTCAAAAAACAGGCAAGGGTCAATAACAGAGAATATACAAAGAAAAGCACACCACCAGCAAGATAGATAAACTAACAGCTATATCGGGCAAGGACCAATGGGATAAGGGGTTTAAAAAGACTAGAAGGACCAATAGGAGAACAGCCAAGAAAAAGAAGAGATCAGATAGGATGATAGAAGGATTTTGAATAAATGAGAGCACTGTCACTTTTGCAAAGTATAAGAAGGCACTTTCGCGAACGTTCGGGAAACTCTGAATGGGAAGTCGCAGCGAATGAACCGCGAACGCCGGTGAAGATTGAGAACCGGAAGATGCTGGAGAAAGCCGAAGGCTCTCGCAAGTGGAGGACGTGCCGCGGGAGTTCCGAGCAGGTATGTTTTTCTTTACAATTTTCAAATTACTATTTAACACACTTGAACAGATTATCTAATGAAAACATCTTTTATTTAACAATATAAGTGGATGTTTACATTTATTGAAGTTGCTTGTTTTATTTTTATTAGAAATGCAGGCATAAAAAGCAAATGTACATCAGATTCAATACTTCATTCATAATTGCTGTTTTGCTTCTAGTTGATCAAGAGGAAGCCAACTTATTTTTAATGCAGCAAGCTTGCATCCTTCATAGTTAAAGAAAAAGATGTGTACTGTAAGTTGTAACTCGTGGTTCTGGAGAATTCATATTCTTTAAAGGTTTCGTAGTAAGGTATTTACTAGAATTTTTAGTAGCAGAGGGAATTTACTTTGGTACGTGAACAGCAAAGGTCACTGCTTACTGATATGCACATTTCTCTGATCTTTGCATATTATGAATAGACTGCAAGGGGAACCAACCCATATATTATTATATATTGACCGAGCTAGATTTCCCTAACACCAATATTTTATGTTGTTACTAGGGAAACCAGGCTGTACAATTTTATGTAATAAAATTATGAACGCATGGACCTGTTTAGAACAGGTTCTAGATTCCGAATTCAGATAGAATGGTCTTTAGTAAATCATTTAATACCCATGTTTCTTGTTTTACCCAACATCAAAAAAAATCGTAACCGAATCATTGTTCCCTGTCATCTTATTGAGTTATTGTACGAACCACAGGATCAAAAATATAAGGCAAGAGTTTCTAGCCCCTCAGTGCCTGCATGAATACCTTTGAAGTATAAAATGTATTTTTAAAAAGTATATTATTTATTGACAACTACTAGCAAAGATTAGGAAAGCAGTAATCCCCAATGTAATTAAACCGAGAGGCCTTCAATTCCACAACATATTTACTATACTATGTTACATAACTTTTTTTTTACTCTATATTCTCCCAAATGAGAAGTTAATTGAATGTATAATACTACAAAATAAGTAGACTAATTATAATTAATTTTGTATTTCTTTATTTTTAAAGTTACAAGTATTTCTACAATAATTCAAATGTGAGCATACTTTAATATTCTATCCCCCGTGCCACGCAGTACCAGGTTCAATGTGTGCACTTTGAATAAAAAAAATCAAGGAAGGTGAAGAAAACACATCCACATTCTATAGTTCAGTGCCACAGTATAAATGAACAAAAAGTAAAGGTACACAGGTTAAAAGTGGAGAAGAGTAGGGCACCATGTTTTAAGGGAAAACTGTCCCCTTTTGTGTATCGTACCGTGTGTACCCAGTTTAACTGACCAACTAGCACAAAATTGGTGGGTTAGATTGATTGGAAATCTCAGTAAATCACAGCCAATCATGCAGCCTTTATTAGGCCAATTAAAGATTGGGCAGGAAAATCATCTATCACAGTTTATTTCCTGACCGACAGACTACCTATCAGTATATCAACCGGTAGATCTGTCAGCAGGAATATTGGGCCAAAGTCATCCTTCTGTAAAAGCCTTAGGTATTCCTGAGGGAGTGAAAAAAACTTTATTTTATAAACTTCCTTTTAATTTTCAACTAGGTAGGTTTCATTTTACATCCAGAACATTTACTTTTAGGGTTGTGAAAGAGTTTACCGTATATAATCGAGTATAAACCGAGTTACCTATTTTTACCTAAGTAAAAGTGATTAACATGAGTATAAACCTAGGGTAGAAAATATGACCTCTACTGCCTTTTGATTCTGTATTGTTTTGAGGCTTTAGTTACCCTTTGAATGGACAGCAGAATTCCCATACAGTAGTCCCATACAGTAATAACCAAATCCAGTCTGGTTATTACTGTATGGGAATTCTGCTGTCCATTTTAATACAACTAAAGCCTCAAAACTATACAGAATCAGAAGGCAATCTTTTTAACAATAGATACCATCATCCTGATTCTGTATTGTTTGAGGCATTAGTTGCCCTTTAAATGGACAGTAACACCATACAGTAACCCCCATTCCTTGGCACTCCAGATGTTTGCAAACTTCAACTCCAAGCATGCTTTAGTTGATGGGAGTTGTAGTTTCCAAACATCTCCGGTGGCAAGAAATTGCCCCCACTCCGAGAGCCCCCCCAGTGTTGAATTGCCTTCTCCTACCTTCTCAGTAATCTGGCTGCTCGCTCCGCTTCCTCTGCTCTGTCGCTTGCTCCACATCCTCTGTTGGTTGACGTTATTACTCGGCGCCTGCCTCATTTCCTGGTGATGAGTCGTAACGCCAGCCAGCAGATAATGCGGAGCGAGCAGCCACTGGAGCAGGTAAGCAATTGGCCCGAGCATAAACCGAGATTCAGTTTTCAGGCTATTTTTTTTAGCCTGAAAACCTCAGTTTATACTCAAGTATATACGGTAATAGGGTACTGGCATTGTGATGCAATTTTTTACCCATTGTTTTAATTGGGGTATACTTTATTTTGTTTGAACAAATCCTTTTATGGGGGATCAGAATTTGAATTAATTCCGGTACAACACAGTAACATCATTAATTCAAACCACCAAATGTTATTTGCTGGCAGTTTGCTTTACATAAGGTTACAAGATGACTAACGCTGCCCATATAATGGAAAAACTTACCTTCTGATGTTCCTGACATGTTCCTACAACCACATTGCAAGATCATTTTACACTCCACATACGATCACAATTTGAATGGGCCAGAAAGGGCAACATCAGGAGGTAAAACCAAGGAGCTTTTAAGAAATTGGATTGGGGTTGAAGCCTGTTTGGTTAATGCATTGCTGGCATCTAAACAAACCTAAATAGACATTTGTGTCCCAAATATGCCCCCCAAATATGAAGAAATAATGTCCTGGGGGCCATTTACTCTAATTTACTTCTTCACGTAGTACTGCTATCTTTTCTGCTATCTTGACCAAGTATCCTGCCACAAGTGGTTGTTTATTTATACCTCAGTAGCTAACAGTATCCTATGCATTCTTTATCCATAGTTATACAAAATGATGTTATATTGTCAATAGTTATTCTAACTATAAAGTTATACAATTATCGTGTTACCTTGTTAAATCTTCTTCTGAATAGGGATGGACTAGAACTCTAACTCGAGCGTGCGTTCGAGCCGAACTTTATGAGTTCGGACGAACTCAAAGTATTCGAACTAGTTAATTTTTTGGACTCACGGCTGTATTTTTGATAATTATCGAAAATTCAATAATTATTGAATTTACGGGCCATTCGCTAACCCTAGAATGTACCATTCGTTTTTGCTAACCCTCGAATGTACCGTTCGCTAACCCTAGGAAGGATTGTTCGCTTTCACTAACCCTCGAATGTACATTTTCGCTAACCCTAGGAAGGATCGTTCGTTTTCACTAACCCTCGAATGTACCGTTCGCTAACCCTAGAATGTACCATTCGTTTTTGCTAACCCTCGAATGTACTTTTCGCTAACCCCAGGAAGGATTGTTCGCTTTCGCTAACCCTCGAATGTACATACGTAACCCTAGGAAGGATCGTTCATTTTTGCTAACCCTCGAATGTACCGTTCGCTAACCCTAGGAAGGATTGTTCGCTTTCGCTAACCCTCGAATGTACATTCGCTAACCCTAGGAAGGATCGTTCGTTTTCGCTAACCCTCGAATGTACCGTTCACTAACCCTAGGAAGGTTCATTAGCTAACCCTCTAATGTACCGTTCGCTAACCCTAGGAAGGACCGTTCGTTCGTTTGTTTTCGCAAGCCCTTGAATGTACCGTTCGCTAACAGTAGGAAGGATTGTTCGCTAACCCTCGAATGTACCATTCGCTAACCCTAGGAAGGATCGTTCGTTCATTCATTCGTTTTCACAAACCCTCGAATGTACCGTTCACTAACCCTAGGAAGGATCGTTCGTTCGTTCGTTCGTTTTTGCAAACCCTCGAATGTACCATTCGCTAACCCTAGGAAGGATCGTTCATTTTTGATAATCCTCGAATGTACCGTCAAATGTAGCTTGCGCGAAACTCAACAATTGCCCGCCTGTCTTCAGGAAGTGTTTTGGCGACATGTTGCCCAGACCATTTCCCAGGTGCCACAGCCATTTACAGTAAGCTTCCATTTTTAATTTAGCTCTAAATCACTCTGACTTTTTGAACTATCACTCCCCATAGACTTGAATGGGTCCGAATTCGAACTTCCTCTGAAGTTCAAAAGTTGGAGAACAGACCAAACTTTATATAATTCGGCCATCTCTACTTCTGAAATGCAATAACAACCTCTGCAATGTCTTAAGGTGGCAAAAGATGGATCAATATAAATTCTGTCCATCCATAACAAAAATGAGCCAATTTTATTGGTCCGATTTCACCGGTGGACCCAGTGAACACCACACACAGTCCCATTTTGTTGTCAGACATTCAAACACAAGACGATTACTGGAATACTGCATATCATAAAAAAATGTTGATACCCGTATGGCCATAATTAGTATGGGAGCTAGATCAGTAATTGGGTGCCCAGGGTGCAATGATAGGTCACAAATAGTGGAACCCTTAAAACAATAGAGGGTTAACCAGACTAGAGGATCTTTTTCTAAAATTTGTTCTGCTGTTGGTAATTGGTATGTATAAAAACTGTGTGCTGGTAAACCACTTTTTCAGTGCTGATTACTGGTAGATATGTTCAAATGGAGAGAAATGAATGCTTAGTACTGTAGGCTAGGCTGTACAAGACCAAAGCACATTGTTTAAAAAGTGGAACTAAAAAAAAACATTCTAGTGTTGCAAAAAACATAATGAAGTCAATGGGAGGTTAACTTTTGCAATCAACACCAATTATTTTGAAGACATATAGCATAATAGTATTCTATAAATTTGGGAACATTTGCCAAGGGCAAAATGTTTTTATGCTTTGTTTTTGTAAAAACTTCTATTCAAAGTTATGCCTAATGGAAACAGTATGGCATCTCCCATAGGTATAAATACAAATGTATCTAGAGATGGAGAGAAGCAAATTTGGCTATTGGACTGGCTGTATAAACATAGAAAAGATAATCAATGCACATTCCTAGTCCCCATACAATATCATATTATCTGCATACTGGCATACATGATAAACAAAGGGATTTTAGTATACATTACTGTGATCACATAAATGAAAAGCCTTCCAACCACGTCAAGGTAACCCCAGTTTGGAAGGTCCTAACTTCTAACCTTTTTAGGTTAGACTAAGGGATTGGCTGTCCAGCTAGCTATTGGAATCCACAAACAAGAGCGATTTACAGTACAGCACAGTTTGTGTCTCTCTACTTCAAGGGGGAGATTCAATATGGCCCAGATCCGTCTAAAACCAACGTTAATCCAATGGGTTTTAGACAGATTTTAGAGCACATCTCCATTTCCAAATGTTTTGGGAAATAACACTGTGCCAGTGCTCAAAAAACTTTGTAGCGCAAAACTTAACGGGACTTTGAAAGGGGCTTTAAAGTTGCGTTACTTACTTTAGCCCAATCCCATGGTGCAATACCTGACGTAATCTCATTTACGTCAGGTATTGTATCGTGGGATCGGGCTAAGGTAAGTAACGTGGCGTTCAGTATTGAATCTCCCTGCAAATATTTTAAACAAACTCCAACAAAATGGCCAAGGTCTGGCACAAAAATAATATTGATTGAGTGATGCAGCCAGAATTGGTTACAATAAGATTAGAATCTGATTGTAACCAATTCTGACAGGAAAAGAATCTGAAAATATAATTTTCAGATTCTTACTGAAAATTCTGATTTCTGTAACTAATCAGAATTGGTTACAATCAGATTATTTCAGAAAGAATCTGATTGTAACCAATTCTGATTCAGGTCCTAGATCCATTTACAGTAAGTTTTTTTTACCAAATTTTCGAAAATTCCTTAAAAATTTGAATCTCAGTTTGGGAAAAAAAACGAAAATCGGAATTTGGGAAAATCCGCGAAATCTGCGATCTGCGGATTTCAGAAATCTGCCGCGGATCCGAACCCGGACAAATACCGCCCATCTCTAGTAGACACGTGTGATTGCGTGTGCAAAACCGCGAGGCACGATGTGTATGCATGGCCGTTTCAGCCAATAATTGTGCATGTATGGGCAGTTTGCTGGCCGAAAGGGTTATTCGGTAGGGAATTGCTGCTCAACCTGCCGGCCGGATCTTCAATCGATCGCCCATGTGTATGAACCTTAAGCCACCATTTTGTATGTATGTGGTTGTGTGTGATAACCATGGTTCTCCAGGTTGCAGGCATTTAACCTTATTGGTCTATTAAATATTAAAATATATGCCCTGGCAAACTTGTGGGTTTTGCTTTAGCACTGTGGGGGCAATTTCACAGAAATGTAATTTGGCTTAATGTGAGTTAAATGGAGTTAAAAATTTAAGATAAAAATAGCAACACATTTTTGTGGCATTTCTATTGACACTCAAGAATGTAAACACGAGCAAAGGGATAAAACAAAATCAGAAAGTAGTACAAGGCACTACAGACCTTTTGCTTCGATGGAGCAGGGAAGGTAAGTAGCAAGATTGAAACCGTAAGCTGGCCATATATTAGTCAACATTCTTGCAATGTTTCAAAAACTGCGTGGCACAATCATTTTATGACTGACATGCTTGTAATGTTCATTGCAAACCATGATCGGGCCAGGAAACGTCACTGGAATACTGGGCAGGTAAACCACTGCTCTGCTCCATTTTATTCTGGACATATAATATTCGAAACAATGCACCATTGAGCCAGTGTATGTCTAGCACCCTGTATGTTTTCTGAACTTGTTTACAGCCTTTTCATAGGTGCTTTGGAAAATAAGCACAATTGGTCAAAACAGATTCAATGTTTTTTTTTTGTTTTTTTTTATAAATGGTTAAAAAAAAATAAAAATAACCATTTAAGTACTTGTAGTTTATATATCCACAAAAATACATCTTATATTACAAAGAAATTAAATTTTTATAGAACACTGCATATTTTCCTGACATTTCTATTATCCTGTGACCATATCTTTCATACAAATAGAAATAATTTAGGGTATTAGAAATATTCAAATTTAATTTCAAGTCTGTTGGGAAAAAACAACAACAATTTAATATCTACTATGATAAAGTTAATATCTCTTGTGTATTCAGTAATGTATTCTGCATGATGATATTATACTAGATAACTATTACAGCATTACAATGAATACACAGATGTATAGTGGTTTATGCTGTCCAAAGTTTTTTGGTTTATTTTGTGAAAAATCAACAGTGGTGAAAATGCAGGTAGCTTGTGTTAATAAGCATTACTGTTTGTAATACTCTTATCCCATGTTAACCAACAGTGATTTTAAATATTTGGTTATAATGCTAGCATGCAGATATAGCACAGAAAAATTATGGATCTTCCCTGCTTTGTAATATTGAATGGAGCCTTGTAGTCATGCTTTGCCAGCTGTATTTCAGCTCTAATTTTTGTAGCTAGTAATTTCCTCTCTGTCATTGTCTTATAATTGGAGACTAGAAGATCCTTTTACAGAGAGCTGCATGCTGTGCAATGTAACAGTTCCTGCACACAATGGTATCAGAATACAGCCTTAGCCACCTGACTGCCTGCTGTTCATTAGGACTCAGGGGAAGGGTAAAGGAGTGGTTGGTGATGCTGACAGTGATCTCACTGCCTCAAGCTCATCTTTCATTAAGGAGGAGTGCTTTGCTCTCCAGATCCTCCAATCCAAGAGTAAGGAGGAGGGGTCACTGCCACTGATACTGTGATAAGAAGTCAGACAATAACAACACTCTAAAAAGAGCAAAGCTTTAACAAATTCCGACCTGCTCATGTACTAGCAAGACGGGTGTCCACAGTGCTTTTCACCATGATGTCCATGAACAGCAAGCAGGCTTTCAGCATGCATCCCATGCTTCATGAGCCTAAATATAATCCGCTTCACACTAGCTCAGAAGCAATCCGGAGAGCCTGTCTTCCTGCCCCACAGGTAAACCTGAAACAGCATTTTTATTTAAAGTCTGGACAGCATTGAAATGTTAATTCTATTGGGCACACACTTAGAATGTGAAGCCTTAAATCTAATTAGTAATATCAAACACTGAGTTTTGATTTTTATTGACTGGGGGAACTGCTAGATTTTTCTAGAGACTAAGTGTATAACTATGGGGGATACAAACACCCTTATAAAGCTAATGCTTTTATATAACTGTTTGTGTGAGGGCGTTTTAGTACATTTTTATAAAGCACAAATGTAAATATGATTGATATCTGTGTAAAATATAAAATGTACTTTATACGTGTATTTAATTTGTAATGAAATGTTGCATGACCAAATCATGGCTCTGGTTGTAACTGTGGAAGCAGTGTTAAAAATGTCATTATTTGTTTTTATTTCAGCTTCAAGGTAACATCTTTGCTGGCTTTGATGAGACATTGCTTAGAGGAGCTGAAGCTCTGGCTGCTGTGGATATTGTATCGCAAAAAACACATCCTTTTAAACCTGATGCCACATATCACACTATGAGCAGTGTGTCCTGCACTCCGACGTCCTCATCGGTGCATCTACATCACCCCTCTGTTTTAACAACACATCACTCACATCATCATCCTCACCATCAGTCTTCGCAGGGCTTAGACCAAGATCTTCTAGACCATCTAAATCCAGCCCTCACTTTAGGAGGTGTCCCAGGACCAGATATTGGATCAACAGCCTCCCATCCACATGCCCACATGTCAGCCATTAACCACATGGCACACCATACACAGTCCATGAACATAGCTCATAACCATACACTGGCAGCCCATGCAGCACTCTCTTGCTCAGAAAGTGAAACAGATCCAAGAGAACTTGAATCATTTGCAGAGAGATTCAAACAAAGGAGAATCAAACTTGGGGTAACACAGGCTGATGTTGGGTCTGCTTTGGCCAATTTGAAGATCCCAGGTGTTGGTTGCCTCAGCCAAAGCACTATTTGCAGGTTTGAATCACTTACATTATCCCATAATAACATGGTAGCACTGAAACCCATATTGGAAGCTTGGCTAGAAGAAGCAGAGAGAGCCCAAAGGGAGAAAATGGCCAAACCTGAAATTTTTAGTGGGGGAGACAAGAAACGCAAACGTACATCTATTGCTGCCCCAGAAAAAAGATCTCTGGAGGCTTATTTTGCTGTTCAGCCAAGACCGTCTTCAGAGAAAATTGCAGCAATTGCAGAGAAGTTAGACTTGAAAAAGAATGTTGTAAGAGTTTGGTTTTGTAATCAAAGACAAAAACAAAAAAGGATGAAGTTTTCTGCTACATACTGAAAAACTAAGCACTGTTTTGAACTTATTTATTAACTGATTTCAAACTAAGGGAATTCAGATATACTGAAACACAGTGTGTGTATTGTTTCGACCTTCATTATTGTCTTCATATTTTGGCAAGGTAATTGATAAAAGACTGTCACTGGAACACATTTGCCATCTGTAAAGTTGTCCTGGTGAGTGTAAAGTTTGGGATTGTGTCTTTGGTTTGATTGAGTCTCCTTTGACCCAAATTACCTTAACTTTGCAAACAAAAAAATGAAAACAATGAAAAAGAATGAAAGTCAAGGTAGCAAAACTTGAAATATCTATATCTTCTCTTGGTTTGACCTTCCCTTTTATATTTATTATTGTAAATATTATTCTGTGATACTATTGCACCAGTGGTCAAAAGTTTTAAGTTATTATTAATATAATTTGCTGTACAGCACAAAAGCCTTGAATTTAATTAAAATAAAATAAAATCCACCTAAAGGAGCATTTTCACTGCATGGTAACTTCACTTTCTAACTTAAAAATATTGCATTACATTTGCAATAATTGTTCTGTTTCTACCTCATCAGCAACTGGAAAGCAAGAAAAAGAATAGTAATGCTAAATTGTCATATTCCTGCTGTTTCACCACAAAGATGCTTTGACAATCAAATCAGTTTGTTCACAAATTTTACCCTAGGTTCCCTTAAAGTGACAGTGAATTGTGGGGACTATGTATTAGATTTTTAGCACAGTCATCTTTTTTTATGTGTGTACGATAATTTTTATTTAATAAAAACTGAGATGGATGAGAGTTTTATTTTTTGAACTTCAAAAGTTTAAATTATATGTCATGGATTCCACAAGCATATTTAAAGTGAGTTATTTTGGAAATATTTACATTGCACTTTCTTGGCAAGATTCATATTGCTTGGCATAACATGGAAAGATTTCCCTCTGTTTCAATTTTTTTTTATAATAATATTTACTTTTCTATGTGTGTACTGGATGACATTTTGTGTCTGTGTATGCTACAGAATTTCAAATAAACCATGCACGAGTTACCTCATTTTTTCTCTGTATTATTATTTTAATGGATACATTTTTAATGCTGTGTTGTTGCGGAGAAATATCAGTGTGTGATTTTTATGTATGTATGGAACTGTAATAGACAAAGAAAAGATCAACAACTGATACAACTAAACAACCTGAGATTTATCAGAAATGGAATCATCTCAAAATTTAAAGGCGCTCAATATAGAAAAAATTGGAATAAACGATTTACCGCCTAATGATATGAAAATATGTCATCATTAGTCATTTTAATGTCCAGCCATTTAGAAACTGCGATTTTGAATTACTCAAGATTGAGATTAATTTATTATTGGACAGTCAACGCAAAAAATTCTAATGAAAAAATAAGGATTGATGGTAAAATGTGTTTTATTCAAGATGTTTATAATCTGCTGAGGTTTTCTTGTAATTTATAAAAGGAAGTTTAGTCTGTAGCTGTTGGCATTAGAGGTAATTTCAGAGCTTTATATGGTTATCTTTAGAAAAATGGTTTAATTATACATAATTATGTCGAAAATTCTTTTATATAATAAGTCATATGATTTTATTGGCAATTTATTGTATTCATTTGAATCTTTTATTTCTAACCCTTTTAAAACATATGTTGTTTCACTGTTGTGTTAGGAATATGATATGTAGATATATAGTATATAGATTATATATATTATTAGATACAACACACCACACAATACATTCAGCTATTTTAAATCTTCATGTTACTTAAAAACCACAAACTAAATAGTTAAAACATAATATTTCATATTTTTTCATATTTTATTTAAAGTCATTTAAAGAAAACCATTTTCTTGATGTATTTTGATGTATATTTGCTGTAATTCAAAGTTGTCCTCATGTAAATCCCCTGCATGTAGCATACTGTAAAAAAAAAGTCAAATTGTCATATTGTTTGGGACAACAAGGCTATAATTTGTTAACTTTACTGAGATCTTAATTTATTTAACTTAACAGCTTACATTTTTATCATAATTAGGGTTAAATAAATATGGTATTAAAAACTATGAAAGAGCATGTTTTATTTACTGCTTAGAAGCTGAAACCTGAGAAGAGTAGATAGAAGATAGAGTAGAGCTTCGTAGTATTGAGTGAATATGTACACCCAGAGAGAATCCTGGATAGATAGATAGATGCTAGGTAGATAGATAGACAGATACATAGATAGATAGATAGATAGATAGATCGATAGATACTAGATAGATAGATAGATAGATAGATAGATAGATGCTAGGTAGATAGCTAGATGCTAGGTAGATAGATACTAGATAGATAGATAGATAGACAGATAGATAGATGCTAGGTAGATAGATAGATAGATAGATAGATAGATAGATAGATACTAGATAGATAGATAGATAGATAGATAGATAGATAGATTCACTATTGCAGTGAACTATTCCTTTAAGCAAGAACATCTCTTGTTGGTTAAATTCCATTATGTTATGGTGCCACTTTTAGTTGTAAGTATGGTTGTACGTATTATTGCTTCCACTTGTGTCAATAGTTAGTTTTTTCCCCCTGCTTAAATCAATTACAGTTACATGGATGCAACGTTATAGTTGCGAGCACATTTATCCCTCTTTAAATTTGTATATAACCTGTACTCTATGACAATATAAAACTGCCTAACTTATTTACAGTATTCCTGTAATTATAGAGAATTCTACTCCTGCACTAACGGACTTCCTTCTGGCTCCGCCCCACAGTCATTGTCACTGACAATTCTCCCATTGCCGACATTGATTAACATATGTTAATGAAGGAGGGGGGGAGCTTGAAAGCAGTGTGTTACTGCATGAGTATAATTATCCTTTAAACTAAAATTAAAGAAAAAAGAATGTTGATAACTCCTTTCCATTTAAAAGTTTTTGTTATTATTATACCTGTATAAAGGGGATGGCAGAAGTATTTACAGTGTGGCTATGTATAAATTCAAAGGCTGTATGCTGAGCTAGCAAGGTAAAAAATTGACAAGGGCAAGTTACATTTGCACCAGACTTGTATTAGATGAATGCTGTATATTTGCAGACTTTAATTTATCTCATCACTGGTAAGAGAGTAACGGAATACCGTTTGTAATTACAGTGCAAATTATTTACTTCCTATGGGAACACTCAAGTATCTCTCCTTGGCCATCGCCAGGTTTGAAAGGGAGATTAATGTTTCTGCCCCTTAATTGCCACCAGGTGCTTGATGGTAAAATGACTATAAAATGATCTAAACACTAAAATAGCATATTTAAAGCCTCCAAAGGGATAAATCCTCCTAATTGCAGATCATAAGTTATTTTTCTGCTTTTTTTAATTTCTGTTTTTAATGACCCGATTGAAGAAAAAACAGAAGACATAGAACATTAGTTTCTAATATAAACCACTAAGCCCCAAGCCTTAAGTTTACTATGGTTTTATCTGAACTGATGTTTTGAGAAAAAATCTTGAATAATAAAATGTTCTCCGATGCTTTAAACGACTCCCTGGACAGCTGTTAGAGGAGCTTTATTTTGGACATCTCCGCACTTAAATATCTCGACACATAAGGGAAATTAAAGGTTGTTCCAGATTCTTGGGCCAAAGTGTGCCTGGGGTGTTGAGACATTTGCTGTCAGTCTTTTGTAAGAATATATATTTTTTAATGCAATATAAATATACAAACTGACAACCATTTTGGTTATTGCTTTTTTTTCTGTGATGGAAACTTTATTAAGATATTCACTACTTTTCAGTAATGACTAATCCACAAAATGTCCCCATTACTGGGACATATGCAGGAGATCATTTTGAGGCAGCAGGAGGATGTCCGGAATCTAAATCCCCCTTATTTATGATAATCTTCTTTTAAATCCCTTTTCCTGTAGGCAGTCTGAGTAGGGACCACTATACAAGCGTTGCACAAGTATCATTAGGAAGCTTTAACAATAGTATACAATACAGTGTGTTTAGAAAGTAGATATTTCTTGTATATCTGGTTCTATGGTAATAGAGTTTTCCAAACTGCAGGGAAAGTTTCCCATCTTACACATTTAAAGAAAGCTAAAGAATCAACTCAACATTGAAGAGACATGGCCAGAGTAGACAGCTAGGGAAAAGCATTTAGTCATTGGCCATCGTGCAAACCATCTCATCCATGACTGATAACTGCTACCAGGAGGCAAAAAGAGAACAAAACAACAGGCAGCATATAGGTTATTCTTGCAATGCTCCGATTTCTAACCATTTCAGTTTTCAGGTTTGGGGGAGAATTTACATATATACTGTCAGGAAAGAGTGTAGGGACTTGGCAAGAACGGGTTAACTATTTGTAGTTATTTCAAATAATACATACATGTAAAATAAATGTATTTTGGTATTGGAATATGTGAGATGGAAACCAATATTATATTTTTGAATGGGAAGGTAGACCCATTAAACTGATACCCAACTTGGAGCCCTTATTCACTTGCCAAGGTAAGTTATTAATATCTTGGGAAATATGTATTACACACAGGTCATGTTTGGTATTGGAGGAATTGACAATTAATACAGGAGAGGAATATGTGATCTATGTCCCAATACAATGTACACATCTAAAGTTATATGGAATCTGCCTAACTGAGGGGGAATGAATGCTTTTGGCTAGTCGTAAATCTGGACAGTCCTGGACACTCCCACCTCATGGATCGCCCAGGAGGGGGGTGGTTCAACGAGGGGCTTAAAAATCCTTGTAGCCCCTATAACTTTGTTCATACTGGGGGGACATGCTAAAACTGTGTGTATGGACTCGATGTTTCTTCCCGTGTGTAAGGTCTGTGAATATTTTTATCCTTTTTATTTTATAGAACTGTTGTACCTATTGTATGTCATTTTATTATAACACCATTTATTATAACACCACCAAGTTTTGTCTTTTGATGCTCTAAAAGTTAGCGTTTGTATGTGTTGGATGGAATGCTTTGCTAGTGTAAATGCTAATTAACCAGCTAGTTGCTGGAGTGAATGGTGTAGTGTTAACCATTTAGCTGCCAGGACAGGGGTGTGCATGGTCCGTGAGAGTCACAAGTGAGTGTTCAGCTTCTGTGGAGCTGGAAACCCCCAGTGGTGGCAGCGAGTACTGATTGATTAGTCAGATCATGTGCCCAGTGAACTGGCGTTAGTGACATATACAAATTAGCTGCCATGACGGAGCAATGGTTAAGCGTCATAGTGAGGCAGGGAAGGGTGAACAGTTGGGGACCTGCATGGTTAGGGACTCCAGGTCCAGCACTTTACACCACATTCGAGAGGACAAAACCTTGGATGCCAATATAACCTTCTACCTTTTCCCAAACTAGAACCTGGGCCTGCTTAACATCAGTATTCTGGACTCTAGAGGTTAAACAGTTTCCTAAAGGTCATAGATAGGCCAGTATTAAATTCATCATAAAAATATTTGTTTATAGGAGTGTGATATACATACACCAATACCGTATTTATAAAAGGGAGGACAAGCCCCTCAAACCAATCGTATAGGTGATGGTCATATTATAGGCCTGTAGGAGATATTAATATCTCGGATAATGTGTCCAGTGCTAGTCATGTTTGGTTGTTTAGATAAATCATGTAGAATATCGTGTTGTGGGGATATTACCCTGTACAGATTAGAGATATGAAATTGTTTTAGTAAATTGAGGATTAAAGGAAGGTTTGTGACATGTCGTAAAGTTGTGCTCCAACCCTCATGCAGATGGGAAACTTTCTAAGTTCTGTGTCATACTTTTAAAGTCCAATCTGATTGGAGTGCGTGCACCATTTCCTCCTGCCTCTGGAACACAGAATTCTGTAAGCTCTGGTATTTTATATAACTGATTCGTACCATTATTGTTTGTCTGAACCATCATTTTCTATTATTTGGGTATTATATGCACTGTCCACCTTTTGGAATATTAAGTTTAAAATTGAATAAGTTTTGTCTTTGATGCCGTAAAAGAACTCTGAGTTATACGTGTTTGGATGGTCTTTTAGGCCTATTGCATACTTTGCTTGTGTAAATGCTAATTAACTCTGTGACTGCTGTGAATGTGTAAAGCTGATTAACCTTTTTGTTGCTGGAGTGAGTGCTGTAATGTGAACCATTTAGCTGCAGCTAGTGAGAGTCAAGAGTGATTGTGTGGTGTCACCGAGGCCTTTAACTGGGGGTTGGTGGTGGCAAATACCGATTGATTGGTCAGATCATATGCCCTGCAAACTGGCGTTTGTGACATTAGCATTTGATGGGTGGACTTGCCCCTTTAAAAATGTCAGTAACACCAACCCAATAAAGAAGAAAATATCAGCCATTTGAGAAAGGTGCAATCAACATCTGTTTAACTTACCTATATTCAATGTAATGTACTGTGATTGGTAAACCATAAGTCTACAGTAATAATCCAATTCACATTTACTGATCTATTATTATATACTTAATGGTTATATTATTTGTTTGCAGGCTTCTCCAGATGGACCATCCTGGTGTTGGTGGCTTCTTTCTGCTTTACCCTTGGATCCAAATTACCAGATGTTGATCCTTTCCTTGACATCTTTGAAAGAAAGGCTTTTGCACTTGAAAAATATTTTATCTATGTTCCATCAAAACCTCTCTTAAGAAACATTCTCAGTGTGTTTTTTCTTTTTTTTTTTTTTAAAGCTTATGATGTTTTTCTAAGTATCTAAAGTAAAAAAGGGAGGGGATTTGCATTGCTTGTTGAATGTACTTTACTGTGGCCTTCATCAGGACTAAAAAGTTGTTTTTAGAATTGTTCTTGAATGCCACAAGGAGAAGGCTTTACTTTTTGCTGTTGCTCAACCAAAGTTAAGTTGCAGTCCAAACGTTTTATACATTGACTTAATGGAATCCAACAAATTGGAATGCCATTTACTGTACTGCAGACCTAGTATTTTTCATCATTCCTACAATAGGTTGTTAAATAATTTGACTAAGAAAAGATATGCACATTTGGATATCGGACCAGAAACTTGTCTGCAAAATTGGGCTCTTTGCTCCTAGACTTTAACCATTCACACAGTGCAAAATTACATTAGATGCCGTGGGAACTCTGGATACAACTGGTAAAGCCAGTAAATGGACCTTTTTTTTGATCTACAATTTGTAGATTCTAAATGACTACAGCAGCCTTCAATGGGATTTCTAGGCGGCAATATCCTTTATTTCTACATTTGCTATCATGAGGGCTTCCTGAAAAGTACGGGGCTGTTTTATTTTGCACGTAGGTTAGACATTCTATGTTTAGTACTAAGTCTTGGTAATTCTATTGTAAAGAAAGGGCCTGTTGTAATTTAGGATGCACGTCTATAGCAGATCTTGTTTGGAATATTACAACGATGCTCAATGTAGCATTGCAAGAATAGAATGTTAGACTTGTGATTGGGTTGCACTGATTAAAATGGCGACCATAATGTAGTCCACATCTGTCGTTATCAACTTTCTTTCTGCATTGCTATCTGAAGCTTTTTTTTGTTTTTTAAGTCTACATTGATGCAATAGGATATTATAGGAACTGCGAGTGTAACGTTAAGTAATAATCATGCCTATATCAAGGTCCATCTTTAGGATTTAGTGGGAAGGTTGTTATTTATCTATTGGTTTTAAAAGGCGTTGAATGGTTATTAATTACTATAGGGACCTACAGAAGGTTCTAGCACAAGGATATTATTATTAATAATTAATATTTTCTGTATTCTTAGCCACAAGTCGCTTGAAAATGGTAAATCCCATTTTTAGGGGCTTATTTTAAGGGGCATGTTCACCCCCCACCATTAAAATATACTTACCTTTCCTACCCTGAGACCATTATACTTACTTACCTTTGTGTGGTCCTTTTATTGAATAACCCTGAATGTATGGAATCTATGTTCGGTTGATTTTCCATCTATGTAAATATAACCGTATCCTTGCATAAAAGTAACAGTCATTTAAGCTAATTAATAATTGGAACTCAAAACATTTTAAAGCCTGTGTTATACCATCCAAAAATATACAATGTAAACTACCATAACACAATAAAGGGACAGGGTATTTTCCAATAGGATAACTGTGAATGTTCTGTAATCAATTTAAGGATAACTATCGAGTGTATAAAGTTTTTTAAAATACCGTTAAAAGTACTTGGGACAGGAATATAGGATTGGTAATTCCTACCTACCAATTTTGTGTCTGTGAGGAGCATCAGCCCTGATTCTACCAGTCTTCCTACTGCCTACAGCAGTATCTTTAATAAAGGACTAGTCCAGGGCGAACCTGGCCAATGAAAACTGTATCACACAATATATAGAAAATTGGGCAGTTGTACAACCATAAACTAGAGACCAAAAATACAATACATACAAACAATAGAATTCTAGTGCATAAACAATTCTAATTGCACATTGGCTACCTCCATAAGGTTCTAATACAAGCAGCCTGCTAAACCCTGGATAAATAAAAGCAATTAGTTCAATAAGTTGGTCAAATTATTTTAAGCCCAGTAACACGTCAAGGTTTCTTTCTTTAACTGGGTCCTAACCTACTGGTACTTGCCTTATTGAACTAATTGCTTTTATTTATCCATGGTTTAGCAGGCTGTTTGTAGCAGCAACCTTATGGAGGTAGCCAATATCCAATTAGAATTGTTTGTGCACTAGAATTCTATTTTTTGTATGAATGAAAACTGTACGTGCTGTAGCCCCTTAATGAAGCAATATTGAGGTAAGAATAATCATCCCTGCCCCAGGTACTTTCCATTTTTAAAAAGTTACATTTTAGAATATAGTTACCCTTTAAGTCATTTGTGGGACTATTCCACTGTTCTATTTTACAGCATGGTGTAGCAATTTTCACCGTTATCTTGCAGTTGACTTGGTGAATAAAGGATATGGGGAGTTATATAAAACAAGGTAAAAGACTTATAGATCAAGGCCATGTTTGTGATGCAAAAATGCCCTTTTGTACACTATGATGGAAAGGTCTGCAGTCGTTAGTGTCCTGTCCAAGAGGTAAGTTATAAAAGTTCTCTACCCCTGCAATGCTTGTGGCTTACCCACAGAGAGATGGAAAGGTGGGACAGCACCAGAGGCAGCACCAGAGTTTCCCCCTTGAAACGCCACTGTCTACAGTTAATTGGAGTCTACTCTTGCATATAAGAACAGAACAAACTAGTGCAATTAAGAGCCGCATGATAAATGCTAATGATTCACCGTAATGGCAGCCTAATGGCTTTGCATAAATACTGGTGAAGACCTTTGAGCTCTCATCTGTTCCTGACCTAAAGGATTAAATTCTTTTTATCTGAGGTCAGTGGAATTATTAGACATAATGGGATTCTAAGGTTGGATAACAGGTTAACTGTTCATTAGTGATGAACGTATCCGGCGGGTTTTATAAATCTAAATGGCTACTTCCTTATCTAATATCAATATTCACTTAGTACAAATGGCACAGAGACCTGGGAAATGGTTTGGGGAACACGTACAGTGTCATTGGCCACAACCTTTTAAATAAGTCACTGCATACCAGAATATTAAAGCACAACCTGTTTTCGGATGGTCCAGATCATATTTTTCGAATTTTAGGAAAATATATTTGATATTTTTAGACTTTTCTAAAACCTGGATCGAAACTGGATTTCCAAGGGCTCTATTATTTAGCCTGTGTAAGGTTGCTTTAAGAGCCGACACAATGGCCACTTGTCTTCAATTTTCAATGAAATCTCGAACATTCAATGAAATCTCGAAGTTGTGTCTGATTTTTAGAAACTCGGAACTGAATTAGTTTTGAAACCCAATTCTGTTGTTCATTTCTTTGATATGTTTCCCTTTGTTTTAGAACCAGTATAACAACATTTAAAATTAAAGTTTACACTGATAAATTTGATTTTATCAAAGTTCTATTTGAATTTGTCCTTATGTGGTGGTTGATTAAGCTTTAAGGTTTTTTGTTTTTTTTTAATCAGTTTTAAGTCAACACTTTTTGGAAATTGGATATTCAGATGTGACATTAAAGGAACTATTAAAAATCTAATATGAATAAAGTACAGTTATTGTGTATTTCTTAAATTATATATATATATATTTAAATCATCAACTAATGAAAAATTAAACAAACTTCAAAAGATTAAAGAGAATGTTCACCCCCTCTAAAAATGTTATGCATTAAACACCCTCCAAAACCCACTTTGGAAATACTTTACAGAGTTGCGGCTAGGGATTGGGCTGTGGGTATCTTAAAATGGTTGGGGTTGGGCATGCCCTTTCACTGGCTTATTTGCCCAAATCTCCTAAAAAATTTTTTAAATCTGTCACAGTCTCACACAGATTGCATTCCATCTGCATGAAGGATATGTCCAGCAAAAGAATAACCAAGTGGTTTTAACATCCTTAACCCCCCCCAAAAAAAGCTAAGATGCGCTTTAATCTTATGTTAATCCGATGATCCCAAGTTGAGATATATTTACTTTTAACTCGATCCCTTGCCGAAATTCCTTCCTTCTTCTTATGCACTTATAGGATCCGCATTTTTTGCACAATCGCATGTGCACAATGTTAAACAAACTGCGCTTTTCCGGAGCTCTTGGATGCGCTCTAAAGTGGCCTCAAACAATTAGATGATACCTTTTTACTCATCTGCTACAGTTAGAAAACATTTGAAAGCCTCTACATGGTTGTTACAGACTGGAAGATTCCTCCATAGCCCGATGAACGTCTATTACAGCCAAGAATCACTTTGTGTAGGGCAGTCAGGTATTGAATACTGAGAGCAATCCCATTTCTGTGACACTCTCCTCTGACATTGACATTGCAGGAAGCTTCACCCAGTAGAAAATAGAATTAGAAAAGCTCTTGACCAGAGTTTGCTGTTTCTAGTTGGGTTTGTATCAGGTTTCTTGTGATGGAATTTTCCCAAATTCTAATACTCTTCTAAAGTTGGAGTAGGAAGTCACAGGACTTTAATCCGGTCTATTTACTGTGAAATTAATATGAAAGAAGCCTAAAAAAATATATATATATCTTTCCTTTGCCCTTGCTTAGCTCTGCAGGATGCCTCTGAATTCATGTCTTGACAGATGAGTGATGTGTTAAAGTCAGAAAGGCTGCTCTCTTCAAAGTAACCATATGTTGACAAGCGAATCTATTGTCAAAGCAATGCTGGAGTAATCAGAAGAAAATAGACATAGTAAAAAAAAAAAATGATTTGTTTGAGGTATGGAATCTCAAATATAATCAACATCATAAGACCCCATCGTATGTAACAGCAATGCTGCCTTTAATGTGCGAATTGTTATGTCAACATGATGGCAGCATCTCTGATGAATCATCGGTTTTCACTGCTTGGCCTTTTCGAAAATGATATTGTTCAATCGGATCTTTGAACCGTGAATGAAAAACAATGTGCTGTTTAGTAGCTGGAATGAGCTTCCTCGGTGGTTGAACCATTGATGTATGTAGGACGTGTTCCTTTTCTATAGTTTTTGGGGCTGGACTTTCTGACCTTTAGCAGGGTATTATTTATTATCTCAACTTTCGCAAGGGCACTTCACAGTTAAAGGTGCAGTCGTTTGTGTGATTAATTTGCAGCAACCTATTAAATGTTAGTCTGTGTTATGTGTTAACAAACAAACAGTCTTACTGCACCTGAGTTGGTGGGAGCGGTTTCCAGCAAATCAGGCCGATGCTCCCAAAGGCCTCCGTTGATTCCGTCTCCTCCACGGCTTTAATATGCAACACCACAAAATGATCCAAAGGGTAGAAAGGAGGCAGGCAACCGGACTTCGGTTAAAACATCATAGGTAATTTATCAGAAGCTGTGTAAAAACACACAGTAGCAGCTGCTACAAATTGTGGTATTTCACCATGAACTGGTGTGCTCCTCTTGCTTCTATACACTTTGGATTGCCTTTTAACCCTCTGGGTAGGGGGTTGTAGAGGATTGCACCTACCAACTACTAGGCCAAAGCCAGCAACAATGTGCTAGAGTGGCTTCTAATTGCATTAAAAATAGTCAGTGTACAGCTAGTGAATTTACTGTCCCCTCAAAATAACTCAACACACGGCCATCAATATCTAAACCACTGACAACAAAAGTGACTACACCCCAAGTGTAGTGAAAAATGTCTTAATTGTGCCCAAAGCCCCAGTTTTCCTCCCCGGTGCCATGTGACTTGTTAGTGTTACAAGGTCTCAGGTGTGAATGGGGAGCAGGTGTGTTAAATTTGGTGTTATTGCTCTCATACTCTCTCATACTGGTCACTGGAAGTCGAACATGGAACCTCATGTTAAAGAAAACTCTTGAGGATCTGCTCTACATAAAGATGGTCCATAGGTTATAAGAAGATTGCCAACACTTAACAGGACAGGTTCCACTCGGAATAGGCCTCACCATGGACGACCAAGAAAGTTGAGTGCTCAGTGTCATCATGTCCATAGGTTGTCTTTAACAAATAGACATTTGAGTGCTGCCACCATTGCTGCAGCAGTTAAAGGGTTGCTCAGACCGTATGCTGCATGGATTAATGGAATCCTGTCTTGTGGTCTGATTAGCCCAAGACAAACTTTTTTGGTTCAGATGGTGTCAAGTGTGTGAGGCGGAAAGTGTGTCTAGCTTTCACTTAAGCATAGTGGTGGGAGTGTGATAGTTTTGGGCTGCAGGAGTACTACCAGCACTAGGGAGCTACAATTGATTGAGGGATCCATAATTGCCAACATGTACTGTGACATACTGAAGCAGAACATGATCCCTCCCTTCGGAAACTGGGCAATATTCCAACAGGACCCCAAACACACCTCCAAGATGACCACTGCCTTGCTAAAAATCAGAGGGCAAAGGTGCTGGCAGGGGCACTTCTAGGGTTTTTATCACCTGAGTCAAACTTTGTAAAAAGGCGTTTCCGATCTCTATTAGGCGGCGCTTCTGGTTGTGAGTGTGGCTTCCGATTATGGCTCTGGCTAAACACTTGGTAGATCCAAACTTTACAAGAGGGTGGGGGCACAGGTAGATAGATTAGATAGATAGATAGATAGATAGATAGATAGATAGATAGATAGATAGATAGATAGATAGACAGAACGATAGATAGATAATCCCATAGATAGATAGATAGATAACCCCATAGATAGATAGATCCCATAGATAGATAGATAGATAATCCCATAGATAGATAGATCCCATTGATAGATATATAGATAATCCCATAGATAGATAGATCCCATTGATAGATAGATAGATAGATAGATAATCTCATAGATAGCTAGATCCCATTGATAGATAGATGATAGATAGCTAGATTCCATTGATAGATAGATGATAGATAGGTAGATAGATCCCATTTATAGATAGATAGATAGATGATAGATAGATAATCCCAATGATAGATAGATAGATAGATAGATAGATAGATAGATAGATAGATAGATAGATAGATGATAGATAGATAGACAGATAGATAATCTATTGATAGATAGATAGATAGATAGATAGATACATAATCCTATTGATAGATATGCTGATAGAAAGCAGATAGAATAGAAAGATAGAAAGCAAACTGGGATGCTGGTTACCAGTCAAAGGTGTTTGGTGGTTAATGGGGAAATTAAAGAAGAGAATTGTAATAGAAATGCCCCAACACAGAGAATTATAATATAAATGTCCCACACATAAAATGGTAAAATAAGTGCCCAGCTGGTTAAGTTTACTTTATAGCAAAAATGTCATTCCTCACACAGAAACACAATCCTTCACTAAACATTTTGGTGTTGGTTTTACGAGAATTTTTGGAGCCAATTCTTTCCCCTTTTCTTTTGCCAGATGAAATGTGAAGTGAGGGTAGGTTTCCCTTGAAATTAGTGGACAAAAAATCTGCACTTACTTTGATTATTGCCCGGGGACTTTTGTGCAGCGTGGGCAGTTTTTGTGCAGCTTGGAAAAGGGAAGTTTTCATAATTTTACTGTAGGGAAAAAAAAAGTGTGTGTATCACCTTAAGATTTTTTGTAAATGTGTTTCACTTAATTTTTTTTTTATCATTCACAAAGATGATCTAATGATCATCTTTGAGAATGATAACAAATCATTGCCCATTTTGGAAGTCGAAATCCGATCTGAAAAATCACTTTCCTGAAAGTGTTTCCCAGGAAGAGATTTTTTTCTTCATTGGCAAAGATCAATACTTAGGTTATCAGAACTGATCACCTTATATTGATTTGTGCCTTTAAATTTTTTCTAAATCTTTCACTAGCTAATCTCTATTCGTGAATGGATCTCTTTGATCCATTCACAAATATTATAGTAAGCTGTAAGTGTGACAGATTACTCTATAACAGGTAGTGAATACTGATCAAACAGTTGATCGCAGTGCCTGCACTTCACCACCAGGTTGCTCCTGCCCTATTTGTGAATGGAGCTCTACTACTTGGAGCTTACTATAGCAGGTACTGAATTGTGAGACTGCTACTAGGACGTGTTAATCAGTGAATCTTTCTGTACTACACAGACAATTTTGCAATTTGAATATTGATGTTTTAATATTATTTTTACATCATAGGGGATAAGAGGTGGGAGTGAAAATCACACGTTCAGAAAATTTAATATGAAGAATATTTAAGAATAATGTCAAAAGTACTGTCAGACCAGGGAAAATGTCTGCTTTAGCTTTGGGGAACAAACAGTCCTAAAATTAGCTCAGGAATGGCACCTGGAGTGGAATCTTCCATGCTAAGAAGGTTGTTTAGGTAAGTACTTTCTAACTCAAACTTTGATTGTTTTCGGTTTCATTCTTTTCTTTAAAAGCTAGTAAAAGAAATAGAATAAGAAATCACACCAAATGCAATGCTTTTTTGGGTCACGGTCCAAATCTGTACAATATGATGATGCCATGCTGATGTCATAGGAACATAACTAAAAAAATGCAACGAGACATATTACAACACAATAAAAAGATATAGAATAAGAAATTACAGGAAGTGCAATTCTTTTTAGGGTCAAGATTCAATTCTGTATAAAATGATGATGCCATGCTGATGTCATAGTGACATCACTAAAATAATGCACATACTGCAGACACATTTGAACACTATTAAAAGATGTAGAATAAGAAGCTGTACCAAGTGCAATGCTTTTTTGGTTAAAATTCAAATCTGTGCAAAATGATGGTGTCATGTTGATATCATAGTGACATCACTAAAATAATGCACCCAGACACATTTAAACACCATTAAACGATATAGAATGAGAAGTCCCATCAAATGCAATGATTTTTTTTTGGGGGGGGGGTGTCAAAATCCAAATCTGTGCAAAATGATGGCATGCTGATGTAATGAGGAAGTCATGCTGATGTCACAGTGACATCACTAAAAATGAACACAGACACATTGTATTAATACCAGTAATTCTCAATATTTTATAGTATCCCTGTAGCAGTGAATATGATAAGCTGATTTAGGGCTATAGGACACTACTATAGCTTGGCGACACTACTGTCAGTGTGACAGCTTACTATATATACTATAGGTAGTGAATTGTGATCAAATAGCTGATCACAGTGCAGTGCCTGCACTCAACCACCAAGTTGCTCCTGCCCTATTTGTGAATGGATCTCTTTGATCCATTCATTAATACTATAGTAAGCTGTTACACTGACAGCTTACTATAGCAGGTACTGAACTGCGATCTGAATGGATATCGCAGATCAGTACCTTACACTGGACCACCAGGGAACCTCTATTTGTGAATGGATCTCTTTAATAGCAGGAAGTGAACTTGCGCTCAATGCTGAACACAAGTTCACTTACTTCACTAGACCACCAGGGATGTTTGGGGGAAGACATGGGGAGGATTAGTGTTGTCTAGTATCCACCCCCTTCTGGCCCAGGGCCTAACCAATGGGAAGATATGTTCTAGAAAAAGCAATTTCCCCATTAGATCCCAGACTGAGGGGGGCAGAGCTTGGAAATACAGCTGTCACACAGACAATGTTTATAGGAACATCACTGGAAACACAAAGAGTTGGCATTAATCACCATTGACTTTATGACTCCTAATAAACAACAATATACAGATACATTCAGGGTTATTAAATAAAAGTTCTAAATGTTAAAAATTATGCTAATTTTGCCCCAACCAATCAGATATTATTTACATTTGAAAGCTAACATCTGATTGGTTGGGGCAAAATTAGTACCATTTTTAATGATAAGGCTGGGTAAACATGGAGGGACTATTTGTCCCAACCGAGCGCTCGATACGATTTCTGTCGGTCGCTGCAAACTCTGCCGAGGCCGAATTTGCGATCGATCGGGATTTTCCGACACATTCGATCGTCCGTTTGTTCGATCCAGATGAACGATCAATCAAGGTCAGTAACGGCCGGCCGCCCCCGCACCAGGAGATATTTTCGGCCAACCAACCGAAAGTGCCGTGAATATCTTCTGGTGTGTATCCAGCCTTAGAACTTTTATTGAATATCCCCTTATTGTGTAACTATCCAATTTGCAAATACAGTGTTTTATATGATGCATTTTTCACAAAAAAAGAAGTAGGGTGTAGTATACGATACCACAGGACTAGAGCTGTGTAAACAAATGGTTTTTTTTGAAAAACACAATCAGGGTTATTCAATAAAAGTTCTTATCGTTAAAAATGGTGCTAATTTTGTCCCAACCAATCAGATGTTAGCTTTCAAATATTAAATAAGATCTGATTGGTTGGGGCAAAAGTAGCATCATTTTTAACACTAAGAACTTTTATTGAATCTCCCTGAATATTTGCACAGCTCTAGTCCTGTGGGTATCGTATACTACACCCTACTTCTTTAGTATCCGGTACGGTGGAAACCAGAGGCGTGAGGCATCCTGGAATTACCTGCTGCTACACCTGGATACCCTTGTTTAAAATGCATTAAAGTTTTACCTAAGATCCATATTGATCTGTCTATCCACATTCATTTATGTGTTTATGTATGTTCTTATATGTCTCAATGGGCCATATTTATAAAGGCACGGTACGGGTTTAATGATCATTAAACCGATCGTTAACTTGCGATTGGTTTAACGAATGTTAATTTACGGTCGTTATCATAAATTACCGATAATGATCATAAATCTACGATGGCGCATTTGTAGATTTACAATCCCCATTGAATACCATTGCATGGTATTCTACAACCAGTGTTCAATAATTAACGTACATTTACAGTCGCTGTCATGTGTTACTGATAAAGTGCAGTATTGCGGAATTGAGAAATTGTCTCAACATTAAACTATATAAGTTCCTACAACATCCACTAGGTGTCATCACATAACTTCTTGTTATTTAAATGTCACCTGTCATTGTTTAAAGGACTTTCTATGTTATTTTTGGATTGTATATGGCCCATTGCAATGGTCATTGTGTTTTATTTGAAGCCCAATTGGTGCAAAGTGATTGTTATAGAAGTTATTTTGTAAAGTGACACAAATGTTCTTCTTTTTTGTGACCAAAATTTCTCTTCCACTTCACAATTGTGTAAACTGCAATAGAAAATGCAGTGTGTGTTACCGTAATGTACCAGGTGCACAATGACCATAAAATAATGTGTGAATTCCAGACACAATATGGAGGGTCACACACACTGCAATTACTGATGGTGTTGAAGGGGTTTTAAAGAAAAACTAAATGTAACAATGGGAGGTCGCACTATGCAGGGATTACGTCTTATAATTGGACTGTCCCAGACTCTGACAAAGGGGCGGCACTACAAGTCGGACTTTCACGACTTAGTATGGGAAACTACAGCCATGCCAGGGGTGAGGACCTAGCAGTTTAGGGCTTTTCTCTGGGTGCTATTAGGGGAGGGAGGTTTGGGAGGTATTATTGCCTGAGGAAGGGGTGTAAGGCCTCGAAATGTTGTGTGGTATCATGTCAGTTTCATCACAGTAAAGTATTGCTGAACCTCCTAAGCAGTGTGCAGCCTTTAGTATAACACTATACAGTAGGCAGGAACTCAATAGAAGTACAGACATATCCAGTTCAGGACATATTGACAGAGGGGGGGGAAAATTCTGGGCCTAAACTGCCATTCATTTGACACCACAAACAATATCCCTGGTTGTCATTGACGTCTATGGCACATAAGGCCCTGAATGAAATTCCCATTAATATTTACAAGCCTTTGATGATTATTCAGTAATAAGCTCTTGACATTTGCACATTAAACATGTTGCATGTTAACCAGCTACCGGCTCCTTTACGCTGCAATCCGCACATGACTTCACGCTCGCACTTTAACGAAAATATTTAATCTAGAGACTAAATTTAGACCTGACGTCGCCTTTTGCAAACATCTTGATTGAAGTGAGAATATTGCCGTGTTTGAGCTGTGGATTTGCCAGTTTAAACCATCTCTGCGCTACAGCAGGTGGTTATAGCAAGATAAGGCGATGTATGTACAGGCACACGTGAGCGGTATAATGGGCCTATTAACATATATAATGCAGTCGAATTAAAGTGACACAGTGTTTCCTAAAAACCCATCATTATTCGCAGAAGGCTGTTCAGATACCTGGGATTTTTTGCCCTAGAATAGAACAAACCCCGTTCCAAGTAACAAACTCGATTGGTCATAGAATGGCTTCTCAATGAATGAATCAATCATTGTTATGGAGCTAACTCTTTCATGGCTGCATTAAAGGCTACATTAGAATAAAAATGAAGAAATGAAGAATGCTGTGAAGTGCTTTTTAATGAGACCACATTAGACTAGTAATGCTGCCAGAGAGAGAGCTTCCTATAGTGATTTGCTTCAGATGCAAGTGGATCATGTGCTTTGCAGGAGGGCATTCTCTTAGGCTGGGGAAACACAGGGCTATTTATTCTCCTGACTGAGCATTTGCTGCGAGCAGACGATCGGCTGGGATAAATGATTGTTCGCCCCATAGTGGCCCCATAGGGAACCTCACAAGCGGCTGTGATTTACCAGCAGACTCGATCGCCCGTTCATCCAATTCAGGTGACCGAGCTCAGTTGCAGCTGGCCACCCCACACCATCAGATATTTCCGGCCGACCTACCTTTCCACAGCACGGGCAGTCCGCCGGAAATATCTGCTGTACCCAGCTTTACAGATCACTATCCTAAAAATGAATGAAATATAGTCACAAATGGACATATTAATATTTTATGTCCTCCCTAGGGAAGACCAATGGGCTGTAAAAAGGAACACTCCAATAAAAAAATTTTTGGTATTTATATGTATATTTTCTGGGAGGTAGGGATGCCCAATGCTCAGTCTCCCTTCAGTCCTTTCCTCTGTTATATGCGCTCATGCACAGAAGGGGGATAGCAAAAGAGAAAAGCAATTAAGCTATAGTATGCACAGCTAAACTTTTCTGCTTAGGCCCACAAGTTAGAAGTAAGAAGTAGCAACTCCTACCTACCAGAAAATTATACAGTTAAATACAAGTTCAAGGGCATGTCCACCCCAAAAACTATAATGTAACCCACTACTGGCCCCACTGTGTAGTGTAATAACATCCTTACCTTACATCCCAGCTCCAAATGGTTCTCCAGTAATGTCCCTCCAAAGTCCCAAAAACTGGCCACCAGGAGACTGGCAGAATCCATATAGGACTCTGACTCATGTCTCTCCTCTGGGAGAATGATGCCATGCACTTGCACTTGCACTTGGCTTCTGCCCCTTCCACCACCACCACCACCCCTCCGCAGTTGCTCCCCTGTTAGCTATGCCCCTGCTGCACAATATTGCACATGCAGATTAGACCTGGTGGAAAATGTTCCAACAATCCCATAAGTCACCATGTGGACCACCATGTGGACATGCCCTTTAACTAGAATTTTAATTTATAGGAAATGTCAGGAAGGATGCATCTCGGGCTGTATTTTTGCTTCTCTGTCGAGCCGACTACTGCATGTTCCTCTCCTTGGACGTTTTTACCTTCTGTGCTTTGCTATCAGTCCTGATTATTTTTGACTGGTCCCCACCCCTACAGATTAATCCTCCATCCGTTAGCGTGCTCATCCAGTAAATGTGTTCTGACACCGTGGCTGATGATTTGCATGATATTCCAGCACACACATGATGTGATCTAGGCTAATCAGTGCCCTCGTGTTTACATTAGTGCGAAGGATATTAACATCTTTCCATTGATTCACATGCTGTCTGGAACGAAGAATCCTCTAATGAATTATAAAGTTTATTAATCTTTTTAAAGGGATTTATTTACACAGCCAAGGGTACAGGAAGTAAGTGCTTTATTTATAGCCGGATGGACAGGTAATGGTCATTGAAATTACAATAAATTTTTCTCGGAAACCTATGTATTTGCACTGAACTTCCCCTTAAAGGGCCACTCACATGTGATTATTTTTTATTTAAGTAAAAGAACAATTATACTCACCTCAATCCTCTTGCACTACCCCTTTAAAAGTGCCCAGGGTGAGGACCTAGCGGCATAGGGTTCAACCTCCATAAACGCACGTTAGCGATACCGTGTGTTATCGCTAATGTACGGATGTAGCCATAAATTAATTTATGCTGAACGTTCATTAATTAGCCAACGTTCGGTCATAGAATAGTGGTAGTAAACTACAGCAATGGTATTCTATGGGGATCGTAAATTAACGATCATTAAACCGATCGTTAAAATGGTATTGCTAAAAAGCGATAGCATTCCTTTAAAACTATGGCTATAAGTCCTGTCCTTAGTATATTAGTTCCAATTGCCACCATGCTGTTCCCTGCTTCCTCCTTCTGGTTTGTGAGCTGACCAATGGGATTGGGAAGAAGCATTTCTTCCTATTGGTGAAGCCCTGGGTGAGGAGAGGGAGGCAGAGAAAAGTGCACCAGCGATCAGAACTTCTATAGGTAAGTACAGAACTAAGGCCACAACTTTTTGTCCCAATAGTTTTTGCCACCTGACAGATTGTGACCTATTCTGCAGTCCCATAGGCACAGATTTTTCGGCCTGACCAACTGGTACATGGAAGTATCGGTCTATTGGGACGAAAAATCTTCCTGTGTGTACCCAGCCTTAAAAGTTGAACCCAAGGGTTAGAAGGGAGGGGGTGGGGGGTCTCTCCAAAGGACTCTAATGTCCTATAGCGTGAAGCAAATGATTTAGTACAATGTGTTGGCTAATTCCAGTTCTGACTACTGTATTTTAATGGATTTCAATATTTTATCTCATCACTCATTTTCTGGTATAAGCCTGGTACGAGAATCATGTAAGAATAAGACGGATCGTATATGTGGCCTTGCTTCTTATGTTAGTTATTCTGCAACAAAAAAATCAGACTAAGCAGGCCTGTAATGTCCCTAACATTGCCTTTCCCCTTCGCCTTATGTGCGCTGAATGGAAAAACTAGAATAATGTCAGTTCAAATGAATCTTTTTTTCTCCCATCTGTTACTGTCACTTTAAAAGTACAGAAATGTGCAAACTATAATAACATTGTACCACTAAGAATTTGATACATTAGGTATATCTTACACCTCAACGTATGTCTCACATATCCCCGAGAAATTCACCTGAATGTCCTAACTCCCCTGCAGATTTCTGGCACCTTGTCTGGCACTGCCCCTTGACAAAATTGTTCTGGAATCAAGTTATTAATATACTAGCAGAAATTCGGTCCAGATCTCACCTGATATTCCTACGCAAGAAAGGTAATTGTACTAAACTGGAAGGCCCCACAAGTAGCTACTATTAATCAATGGAAATCCATAGGGCCATATTTATAAAGCCGCGGTATCGCTTCGAAATCGTAGATTTACGATCCCCATAGAATTCCGAACGAACGTTTGGTCATAAATGTATGACCGCTATCGTAAATTTACTAACCCGCGGTATCGCTTTTTAGCACCGCTTTCAACAAAGCTATATATAAAGGGAACTTATGGGGATAATGGTTTGAATATATTGGAACCCCATTAACTGACTGAGGACCTCACTAAGATGACCTACACAATTATAGATTCACTAAATATATTAATAGTAACATAGTAACATAGTAACATAGTAATTAAGGTTGAATAAAGACATTCGTCCATCAAGTCCAACCTATTCCCTTTTTTTTTTTTTTTTTTTTTTTTAACCCTACCTAACAGTTGATCCAGAGGAAGGCAAAAAACCCCAGCTAAAAAAGGGGGGGAAAAATTCCTTCCTGACTCCAAACGGCAATCGGAAAGTATCCCTGGATCAACCAGATCTATATGCATTAATACCAGTAATTCTCAATATTTTTTAGTTTTAGAAACTTATCCAGGCCTTTTTTAAAGTTATTCAATGAACTTGCCATTACCACCTCTGCTGGAAGACAGTTCCACAGTTTCACCGTTCTCACTGTAAAGAAACCTCTCCTAACTTGAAGATGAAACTTCTTTTCTTCCAACCTTAAAGGATGTCCACGAGTCCTCTGATATGACCTATTAGTGAACAACGCACCAGAGAGTTCACTGTATGGGCCATTAATATATTTGTATAAGGTTATCATGTCCCCACGCAACCGCCGCTTCTCCAATGTAAACAGCCCTAACTTGTCTAATCTGCCTGCATATTCAAGCCCCTCCATTCCCCTTATTAATTTAGTTGCCCTTCTCTGGACTGCTTCCATTTCCAAGATGTCCCTTTTGTATATGGGATTCCAAAACTGCACCGCATATTCCAAATGAGGCCTTACCAGTGCCTTGTAAAGAGGGAGAATAATATTTTTCTCTCTTGAATCTATTCCCCTCTTTATACAAGACAATATCTTGCTAGCTCTAGCTGTTGCTACCTGGCATTGTTTGCTACAGCTAAGTCTGTTATCTACCAGAACCCCCAAATCTTTTTCCATTTCAGATGCACCTAACACAGAGTTATTTATGGTGTAGGTGGCACAGGGATTATTAAATCCCAAATGCATCACCTTACATTTATCAACATTGAATCTCATCTGCCATTCTGCTGCCCATTTTGATAATCTATCTAGGTCTGCTTGCAGCACTTGCACATCATTGGAAGTTTCCAAAGCTCTGCATAATAAAGATATGGAATACCTAAAAACAGTGACATAAATGTATAAAAATAATTCATCCTCTTCCAATGACTCTGTTTTATTTATTTTTTGAAATTTTATTTCTTATATAGCGCTACATATTCCGCAGCGCTTTACAATTATTTACTCAGTTCACATCAGGCCCTGCCCCGAAGAGCTTACAATCTAATCACTTTATGTACACATACAACCTATCAGTATGTCTTTATGATTGTGGGGGAAATCGGAGTGCCCGGAGGAAACCCACACAATCACGGGGAGAACATACAAACTCCTTGCAGATGTGTCCAAGGGTGGAATCGAACTCAGGACCTCACCGCTGCAATGTATCAGTTCTTTTCCCAGTTCATTGTTTTTAAAAAGTTTATATATACAATGTAGAATGGAAGAAAAGGCTTAGTAAACTTACAATGTCATATTAAAATGTTAAGCAAGGTGTAATTGAGAGGAGCACACTACTTCAGTGATGAATTCATTTAATCTGTGCAAAAAAACATACAACGTTTCGAGACACTTGCAGGCAGATGTAATAAAAGTTCTTATCGTTAAAAATGGTGCTAAGTTTGCCCCAACCAACCAGATGTTACCTTTCAAATTGTAAATGAAATATGATTGGTTGGGGCAAACTTTTAATACATCTCCCTCTTGGTCTCTTCCTCAGGTCTCTGAGGAAGAGACCAACAGGATTATTCAATAAAAGTTCTTATTGTTTAAAATGGTGCTAATTTTACCCCAACCAATCAGATGTTAGCTTTCAAATGTTAAATAAGTTCTGATTGGTTGGGGCAAAATTAGCACCATTTTAAACGATAAGAACTTTTATTGAATAACCCTGCAAGTGTCTTGAAACGTCGTATGTTTTTGTGCACAGATTAAATGAATTCATCATAGTAGTGTGCTCCTTTCAATTACACCTTGCTTGGTATTTGTAGCCCTGGAAGTAGGGGGCTGGTAGGAATAGCACCTACCAATTTGTCTGGCTAATAAGCCAAAGAGCAGTGTGTCACAGTACACCTGGAATTCTTTGGATACATATTAAAATGTTACATTTTACAACTACCGTATATACTCGAGTATAAGCCGAGGTTTTTAGGTTTAAAAATTAACCTAAAAACCTTGCCTCGGCTTATACTCGAGTCACAAGACACTTACCTTCAATCCAGAAGCAGCCGCGAGTCAGGCCGGCAGTTCCCAGTAGTTCTTCACGGTTGCACAATGATGTCATCGCACACGCTGGCGGGATGACGTCATTGCGCAGCTGCGAAGCAGTACTGGGAACTGCCGGCCTGATTCGCGGCTGCTTCTGGATTGCGGCAGCCGGCAGAGAGAGGAAGACTTAAGACCAGGTACGGTAAGTGAGCTAGGGGGGGGACTGGGGAGACTGACATATATTTTGTTTCTCTGGCTGCTATCTGCTTAGCTCAGGTTTTATGGTCATGTAAAGGAGATAAGCTGTAAATGTAGTTCCAGTGGGAACACTGGAAAGATATATCCAGCTAAGGATATATGTGAACCACCAATAGGCCATTCTTGAAGTAAATGCTTCAGACCAACTCTAAGCAGCCATCTTGTTGAATGAGAGCCAATCAAAATTGCCTTTTTACTATAGGTGGTTGGAAACTACAACTCCCAGCAACCAAGCATGCTGGTTGTAGTTTCCAAATATCTACAGTGGAAAGGTATTAGGGTTACTGTATACCCTCGGCTTATACTCGAGTCAATCATGTTTTTCTAATTTTGGAGGCAAAAATGGATACCTCGGCTTATACTCGAGTCGGCTTATACTCGAGTATATAGGGTATATCAAAATAAACTTTAAAAAAAACAAAACATTTTACCACTAAGGCCAAATATGCAGCCAGAGGAACCATTATCCCGAATACCTAAATCAGTGCTAAATGACATTATTATTGCCGGCAATTAATAAAAGCATTTGCCCTCATCTTTAAAGATCTAATATCTTTTTTTTCTTTATATTAAAGAAATCAATTGTGGGGCCTAAAATATTCCATTGAAATCTGCCACGGAGCTGGATACTTTCCCGGAAACACATTACTTATCTATAGAAGTCAAATGCGAGGTTTCTGTCCCCTGTATTTTGGCCAAAGAGAATTACATTGCAACTTCCATATCAGATTTACGCTTTAAAGAATGGTAGCGCATGATTGCAATGATAAATCTCATCTATCACACAATGCTTGTGGGACTGCAAGGGAGTCACTTCTTGATGGAATAATGGGATATTCTCAGGCTAGCTTGAGATCTCTATTAGGCTGTTATTTTGTCATTTTATATCCATTAATACCTCTGAAAAACGTCTCCATATGGGCTGAAGGGATTTTAAATACACATATCAGGGAGATTCAATAAAAGTTCTTATCGTTTAAAATGGTGCTAATTTTGCCCCAACCAATCAGATTTTATTTAACATCTGATTGGTTGGGGTAAAATTAGCACCATTTTAAATGATAAGAACGTTTATTGAATAACCCTGATAATATACAGTGTTACCTCTAAGCCAGTGTTTTGCAACAGGGGTCCAAAGACCCCTTGGATTCCCCAGACAGGCTTCTAGGGGGTCCTCAGGAGGGTGTGTCAGGAATTTTACAGATCCAACCTGATGAATATGAATTAATTTTTTGATATAGATATAGTTATAGATACATAGTGTCTAATTTACACATGCGCAAGGGGCGCGACCGTGATGCGCTCCTGTGATTGACTAAGGCACAATGTCTTAGCCAATCACAGCAGCAGATGCCAGTCAAGCCCCTTCTGCTTACTTCAGTTTAATTGAAGAACCTCCCGCCCTAAATTAAACCAGCAGGAGCCAGGAACATAGTTTCAGAACTTGGTATCGTGGTCCTGCGCTGTTCTTTTGACAGGTCCTGACAGAGCTTGTACGGTATGCGAATGCGCAGTGCAAGCGGCAAGACCGGTGATCACCTGACTGGTACTTCAAGCAACTGCTTTTAAACATCTGATAGTAAGTAAGGTGCGCAATCAGCTGTTTTTAAATACTGCCGGTCCGGAACCTTACTTAGGTATGTGCAATCAGCTGTTTTTAACTACTGCCAGTCCAGAACCTTACTTACGTATAGATAGATAGATAGATAGATAGATAGATAGATAGATAGATAGATATTCTCTGTCATGTTATTTTTAATGGTATATTTATATTTTTCTATACATAACATAACACAACTGTTAACAATGAAGATTTTCTTCCTAAAAAAACTTCTAGTCTTATATCATATTTAATACATTATGCATTTCTCTAAACTTCAAATCAGGCAGTAGCATAATTTGGTGAGTTGTCACTATTCTTTTAGCTCATACTGATCAGTTGTATTTCTATGCCCCAAAAAATTAAACAGTCTTTAATGTACAATATATTATATATATAAAGAGAGATAGATAGAGAGAGAGAGAGAGAGAGAGATTTTAAATACATTTCATTCTTAACTTGGGGTCACATAAATAGGGCACAAGACATAAAAAGTATAAATATCTGTTGCTTCCTTTTGAATAACAACTGTTGAAAGAAAATCTTTGATTTGTGCTTACAATTGCTTTAATGTTATGTTGGGGGGAAAATTGCTACACCACTGTCAGAATTAAATGCTACCTTAAGTATTACAAGCTGGTTTCTTTTTAAAATGAATTCAAGCATATTGACTAAACTAAACATTAGGAGAAAAAAAATCAAAGATATATTTCATTAACAAACAAACGAAATGTCAATAAGTGCTTTAATCTAAGTGCATAAAAAGGATGCTTTTGTATTAAAGATCAAATATCAGATACGTTTTCCCCAATGTATTCTCTTAGCCAGAATGGATACAAAGCACTTTATAGTTTAGATGTAAGATAAATCGTAATAAATGTCAGTGCCATACATCAGAAAATGAATAGCATTCACTGCCCTTCCTTTTTATAATACAATTATGTTTGTGGTACTTTTGAAAGTTGTATAAAAGTAGAGGATAGTTTCTAACGTACAGTCATTGGAATCTGGGTGTATTATACTAAGTACACTACATGCTATATCACCTTCTGTGCCAAAGATTTCTTGTGACTTAAAAGTCTTAAAATGTAACACAAATAAAATACATAAATTAATTCCCCCCCCCATAAAAGTACAGTATTAAATTATTTTTAAAGGTAACCACATATTTTATATTTTTAATGCAATAATATACATTGTTATACTGCTAAAATGATTTCCTACATACAAATGGATTAAGAACAATAGGGGATCTTTGCATCTTTTATATAAAGTGATTTTTTTTTTTATCCTGTCCTTGTCAGTGCATTACAGTGTCTGTTAAAAGCAAAAGAAGACCTCACTTACCCCAGTTTAAGAGTGATGTGACACATTTCCATCAATAATTAAGTTAGGAGCCCTAGAAAACATTCATTCCGTTTATAATATGATAAAAAGAATACACATCGTCTGCAGCATAAAACCATCAAATATTATCTTAATATACTTAAATAAAGAAATATTATATATACATTCTACATAATTTTATTATAATAGAGGTAATTATCAATGCCCAGTGAAGACGTTCTCATTTATCGTTTACAGGGACACATTCACCATAAACTGAATTAAAAAAAAATAGTTAAAAAATAAATAAATAGCGCTAAACTGATGTACGTAATGAGATGATTCCACTTTTCTTCTTGTGTACATTTATTTTTAAGTTTCCATGGCAGACTTCCAGCATAAAATCCCTAATATAATGAATAATGAATGAAAGATACAAACATATTGATTCTGTTGTAGTCTATAGAGCAGAAAAGAATTATCTTATTGTACAATTTATTATGGATATTACAATTCCTGTGTTGCCAGAACTGTAACTATAAAAATGCTAATATCACATTAATAAAATATCGTTTTATCTTTTTCTTCTACAAATGTTAAAATCATTTGTATTTTGTATTAACATTCTTAAAATCTATATCCAGTATTTCAGACAGTTTCTTTTACAGTTCAAGTTCTTACAGTTTTCTTACAGTAATAGTTTTTAACAATAATATTTCTTTGATCAATTAGTATAAGAAAATTGAATTGTGTTAGTCGCGAAAAAAGCAAGGACATCTTGCATATACAGTTATGCCTTTTATTGGCCATCTAAAGATAATCCTTTTTAGCACATTGTAATACCAGCATGGTGGTTTGGAACTGACAGTATAGAGTAAAAATGAACAAGTGAGAACTTAGTAGGTAATGATTAATTATACTCCTTTGCTTCTAATAAAGAACTGAAAGAAATGATAGAATAAAAGCTTATTGATTGAAGGTTTTCATCTTTATAATTATATATTAATTGTTTCTTCTATATGAAGATTGCCCTGAAAACAATAAGTTGAGTTTTGTCAAGTGAAAAAGACACTTGGAAATCAATGTAGTACCACGAGAATGGTTTAAGTTTGCAGTAAACTTTGCAGGAATATTGTTAACTCTTATTAATATAGCTATATAACAATCCACCCTTCCCATCACTCTGAATGGCTTTAGACTCCCTCAATTCACAATTTGGCATTTCGCCTGGGACCACATTAATCCCTCTCAGTGGGTATTAGATAGAGAATATATTTTATTGTGTACACTTTCCCAGTGAACGAGAGACTTGTTTTTAATCACGTTAGCATCTCTTAGGTCCTTGTGATGGCTGCCCTTTTAAATTATGCAAGACTGTTGTTACTGGAGTGTGTTGCCTAGTGGGTGTGGGGCATCCTAAATGTTCACAGAAACTTTTGAAACATTCTGTCAGGACCATGGACAGAATCTGTTAAACTTTGCTGATCCACCACATTAAATAAACTGAATGCAACAAACATTCTGAAATATTTTCTGTGAACAGGTCAAACAATATATAACACAGAACACTCACAGGACTTCATTAGATGTATATTTATTGATGTATGATATACATAGTATATACATATACAGTACAGAATATATGTATATATTCTGTAAAAAGAAAATCTATGAATCCAGTTTCGTGTATTATACTTGTATTTTTCATTAAATATAATTTCAGTTTTTTGTAATAGAAAGTCATATTTAACTATGCAACCTTCAAAAGAACACTGGCCAATTAATCAAAGTATACAAGAAAATGGAAAAGGCAGAGAAAAAGACAATTTTTGCAGTTATATAGGAAATACTCATGCTTAAATGTGTTTCCTATCCCACATTGTGACAGCCAGGCACATTAGGCATAGCCAGTGCATTGGGCTTTTTGCTATGCTGGACCAGCAACAAATTGGAAGGGGCAGTTCTCAGTCCTAAATTAGACAAATAGCTACGAAAATCTACCAATAAGAAAAATTGAGGAAAGACCCCCCTCAGTATCCCCTAACAGTACTCACTTACTTGCCACACCCTCAATTTTTAACACAACCTTTATTGATATATATTAAACATTAAAAAGCATTGGTATCAATGTCTCCACACCTAATAGTATAAAAAATCCTAAATTGCACATAAATATGATTCGAAAGTACTATACAATAACTCCGCTGCTTCAAGACTCCATCTCGAGTCCCTGAGGAAGCTTGGGAAAAAATGGACACTACACAAGTGAAAGGTACGTAGGTCAGGTGTACACAGAGTGTTGATGGGGACCATTATAGGAGAGGCCAAACCACTCCTAATAAGACCAGGAAAGGAGGCACTAGGTTACATGGGTCACATGAGTAAACACCGAAGCCAGAGGTGGGGACACGTGATAGGTGGCTGAGGGTTGAAAACCCAGAAGTCCTGGTAGGAATGTGTATATATTTTTCAAACTTGGCTATTTGGATGGTCCCAGAAGGTCCTGTTTATAATTGGAACATTGATTGCAGTCCGTGCAAATAGAGCCTACCTTAATGATACGGACGCTGGTGGAATATTTGGTCTCAACTTATATCTCTGTGGTACATTGGCAATGGTGACTTCCTTTTTATTAGCAGGGGATGCCCTGCGGAGTTATTATACAGCACTTTCGAATCATATATTTGTGCAATTTAGGATTTTTTATACTATTAGGTGTGGAGACATTGATACCAATGCTTTTTAATGTTTAATATATATCAATAAAGGTTGTGTTGAAAATTTAGGGTGTGGCAAGTAAGTGAGTGCTGTTAGGGGATACTGAGGGGGGTCTTTCCCCAATTTTTCTTATTGGCAGTTCTCAGTCCTAGCATGCTCACACAAGAAAATAGCAGACATCTTGCTTCTCTCCCCTCTACTTGTGTAGAATATTATGAAATCAAGCATTGTGTATTGTATTCCCTGCCGTTTTCCATGGTGGGTGAAGGGTCAGAATTATATAGGGTAGGCTATGCCAATACACATTCACCTTATTTGCAGGGTAGTGTGGTAAAAAAAATTGTGCTAAATTTTCTCTCCTGTGGCCTTATTTTCTTTTTTTTAATGTACTTCTTACAGGGGTACTACTTCTATTATGCAAGTTAAATAAGGCAGCACAGTTCTGAGGGAGGCAGATCCTTCATTACATCGAATTAACATAACATTGGTTCCCTGCTGTCTATTTACTTGAATGTACTGTGCAAAAAGTGCAAAAAGACTTCTTCTCTGCTGCCTTCTTGCACCTCAGCAATGTATTAGGTACAAAGCAACACGAGTGAGAGAATGCAATGTGCAGCATGAGGGGAAAACCCATTATGACTCTAAGACAGGTCCGCAGCAGAGGACAGCCTTCTTTGGTAGCACATCTTCAAGGATAGAATGAAAGGGTAGAAATCTATTCCCAATAATATAAAGTTGAGGGTCAAGGGCACAATAACTCAAGCTGGGCAGTGCACCAAGAGGCGCATCACTCCTGCTCTGGAGTCCCTCTAACATATTTAACTACATTGCAGGGGTTGCATGGCTAACACAGACGTTAAATGATATGTCCTTTTTATACACAGGTTAAGTACCCCCCCAAACGCCATTTCTGTTTTACTTAACTTCCCCAAAGATGCCTAGAAACATACTTATACGACCTGGTCCCTCGCCGCTCTGCTGGTGACAGCCGCTCTGCTTCCTGGTTGCAGCTGTCAGTCAAAGACATGCAAATGACATCACAGCCAATAGCTCACAGACGCAACCAGGAAGCAGAGCGGCTGTCAGCGCAGAGCATCACTGCTTCTGTTTTTGCTTGAAATGAGCTTGCAGCAGGGGGCGGCACCTAGGTGGTAGGGGCCGGATCTTGTAATTATCTTCCTGTGCAACTTTGGGGAAGGTAAGTAACACGGATCTGAGGTTGGGGGGGGTGTGTGCTTAACCTGTGTATGAAATTTTGTTTTATGGGTTGACATGCCCTTTAAACTTGCAGACACAGCAATCTATGTTATATGCCGATAGCAGCATTTTATTTTGTCACTTTTTAACACCAGCTCATGGTGAAATAGTTTACAGGCACTTTGCACTGTAATGCACCGAGAGACGCTAACAGCATATATAACATTGGCGCGTTTGTACTGGGGAGCCGATAGCTGGGGCAAAGTGACATGAAAGGAAAAAAATATTGTTGATTTAATTTGTATGTCTTGTACAAAAAGGTAAGTTTACAGTTTTACATTTTTGCTATAATATTTAATTGAATATGTGTGCACTTTTATTATATCTGCACTCTACAGTGCACACATTCTCACAATGCTGCCACATCTTTATGTATGGTAACTATACCATAAAAACATCATGCCAGAAAATAGTAATGTCTGTCTGTCTGTCTGTCTATCTATCTTTCTTTCTTTCTATCTATCTATCTATCTATCTATCTATCTATCTATCTATCTATCTATCTATCTATCTATCTATCTATCTATCTATCTATCTATCTATCTTTCTACTTATCTATCTAATATAGTTCAATATTTCCAGTATGTATATATACATATAATTAATGAATTATTCTTCTTTGTTCTCTTATCTAATTCCTACTCCCTTTTTTTTGCATGAAGCGGAAAGCACATTTTCATAAATAGACCTTGGCCAAGTGCTTGGTATGAAATTTTAATGAAGTCTGGATGCTGAGTGCAGCCTGGGGGGCCTTAGAGAATCATTTCAGTGCAACATTAGCAGGGCCCTTTTCTATTGCTCTGTCTCTCTCCCTTTCCTTTCCTCACAGCCACACTAGGCAATCAGACAACACCAGCCCCCTTTATTCTTACAGCTCTAAGCCCCCCTATTAGAATTTGGGAAAAGTTAGGGAACTAACTTGACCTAAGTGATATTAAATAAAAGTGAACAAGAAAGAGCCCTTCCATGACATGAAAAAATAGCAGGTGCCACATCTCACACCCCTAGTATTAAAAGTTTTAAATGCAGGCAATGCAATATTTATCACCTGAGATAATAAAAAGGCAAGTCAGTATTTTCCCTTCACAAATTCAAACGGCTTGAGCGAATGCAAAGGTGGAGAATAATTTTGTATTGTTTTCTTATGAAGATTTTTTTGAGCTGATTTCTAATCCCACTTAATTTCAATAAGAACATATTTGTTCCAAGGCTACAGGTAAGAACATTTTGAAAACTTACAGAGAACAGGTAAAATCTATGTAATGCTTTCTGATTGTAATTTAAATAGTAAGTTTTAATAACATTGTGTTTTTTTTTAATGAGCTTGTATATCTGATCTGTGGAATGACTATTTGTGAGATGATTAAATATATTGACATAATGAACAACCAATACACACTGGAGAGATAGAAAATGAGTCAATGAGACAATTAGTAAAACTAACTTAATTAAACATTCAATTGCCTTTGCATTGTCAGTAGCGTGATCACTTACCAACCTTTGATCCTTTTTGAATCATAGACAAATTAGCCCTCTGGAGCTCTGACTTTGCATAGAAAATAATGAATATGTTCTGTTATTAAATAATACTCATGAGATCTACAGGCACAAAACACCAAAACAGAACTGCTTGTTAAAAAATGTTGTAGTTGTCTGTTTTCATATAAAGCAAGGACACTTCCATATCAGTGTTTTTAAAACTCTGCACAAGCGAGTCGTTGACAGAAAGTTCTTTTTCTTTTCTCTAATTTTATAGATTTCACGCAACGTAAATTTACTATAAACCGTTTATTCAATATTCATTAGAAATTTTTGAGCTTATGAGTGTGTATTTAAATAAGTGATCCTTTTTTCACTTTAAAATACTAAAAGACAAAAGAATCGTTATCTTGTTTTATCAAACAAATGTTCGTTTAACAGGTGATGAGCAGTCAGTGCATACATTCCTTGAACTCTTGCAAAGTTTGTCCATAAATCCCCTCAGGAGTGAAACACACACACAATCCCTAATTTGCACAACACAGACAGAGTTTCTTTTACATTCTTTGTTTCTTTTCTTTCCCTTTTTTCTTATTCATATTTGTCCCAGCTGTAACAAATAAATAAATCTGTTGCATTTCAAATCAATTTTCATAGATATTTTGCCCTTCTAAATTCTTTTACCCAATTGCATTTAAGGTAGCTTTGTCTGGCCTATGTCATAAAACTGTAGTTTTAAAACATTTCTGCATGCAATATCCATTTTCCATTTTGATATAATATAATTATGATATAATATTATCTTGAGCATTTTCACTTTTTTTCCCCAGTCCTGTAATAATAAACTATTTGTCAGTTTTATTGTTTCTTCCTACTTAAGAATTAATACTAGAATCTAACCTCTTGTTATTAAGAATAAATATAATATAAAATTACATTTCTAATAAGTTGGTTCATACTATTAAGGCAATACAGGGGACAATACTATTTATTATTAATGACAAATTACTGTTTACAAATAACAGTGTAGAAAATGTCAATAAGCAATTTGACATTGGTGTTAATGTTAAAAACTAGAGATGGGATCCGGGTCCAATGATCTGTCCGAAACTTTGTGGATCATTCGGATTTCAGGACTTCTGACCGCGTTTTTTCGATAATTATCAAATGTACAAAGTTATTCTCAATAATCCTCGAAAATACGATTGGAAACTGGAACGTATAATCATGGAAAATGCGGTCCGAAATCCTGAAATTAAGTTCCATTTTCGGATCTTTGGGTTTTTCCCGAGATCCTTACTTTCAAAAATGGAACAAAACTTACCAGTTTCGGCCCTCTCTATTAAGAACTGACAAACAAAGCTTTAAGGGGGAAAAAGAGGAAATGAACACTTAAATGCAAGGAATGAGTTGCTTAGCAGCATGATACAGATGGATTTCAGAAGTTTAGTTTCCAAAAATATGAAAACTAAAATAAAGATCAGAAATGGCTTCCCAAAGTTTGCAAAATAAATTTGTAAACTTGGGGATGCCCAATAATATTTGCAATGTTTTTCTTTTTTTTTTCCTTTCCTTTTTTACTTTATTTTATCTCATTATCTACTTATTTTAAATAGAATTTTCAATTATATACATCACACATAACAGAAAGTCTTATCATTAAAGGTTACAAGCCACCTCGATTATAAGCTCTCTAGAAGTGAGAGTGTGTCTAATGCTGGCCATACACTGCCCTGACATTAGATTGAATTGATGTTTGGTTCAACATGAATGTCGAATCAATGCTAACGTAGACCAGGGTGCCAGTTTAACTTGCCGACGTTTCTGCTATGTTTATCTGCCAAATCATGGTTTGCAATCAATATTACAATAGTAAAATCAATAGGAATCGCAGGAAGTTGAATGATGTATGGACACCCTAAGAGTTTCAAGCATTTTTATTATGTCTATATACTTTTTTAAATATATGTCTTACCGTATGTATTTTTAAATTATTTGCCTACTCGCATTCACTTTCTGTATTTTAATATTGCACAATGCTTCTTTCCCAATTGGGTTTATTTAAATGTAGTTCTTCCTACATGCTTAAGTTAAGATATAAAGGAACAATAAAATCAGTATACGACCCCCCTACAATTACAGATAGTTTGCATGACCAAGAATTATGTTTGCTAACAATTATAGTCTTTATATCAGGGATGTCAACTTGGGCCCTTCAGATGTTTAAAAACTACAACTCCCAGCATTCCTTGGCTGCATGCTGCAGGAAGTTTTAGTCTTCAAACTTCTGGAGGGCCATAAATTTGACATCCCTGCTTTATATAATTAATATTAGCAACCGGCTGTTGCAAACCGTTCTGCAAATTTATTCTATGCCTTACAATAAACACAGACTTTTCAGTAAGTGGAATTCTTACATTGATCAGCATAATAAGAAATTATGTTAGGTCCTATAACTAACAGACCCAAGTCTTTATGGCATTATTAAAGGGACACATTTTCAGTTCACACTACATATAAGGTAAGGCACCCCCAACCCTAAACACTAGGTTTTAAACATCAAAATCAGCCCCGAAATTAACTTACCTGACCTAGTTCCCTCAGCTCCCGTTGCTGACCAGCAGCCGCATCAGTGATTGGCTGAGTCTCAACCAATCAGCTGCTCTTTCGGCCCCCTCTACTTTTCTGTACATGAGTAGCAGAAGAGGCCGTGACTAATGGATACGTTTGGGTAAGTACATTAGGGGCTGATTTTGATGTTTTAAAGATAGTGTTTAGGGTTGGGGGGTCGCCCTACATTATACGATTTTTAAGGTTTGGGGGGTGGAGATAACCTTTAAATGCCCCTTTCTTTCTTACATTTCTGTTTTTACCCGAGAATTAAGCAGTGGAGGTGTGGATCTATTTTTTTAAATATATATTTGTTTCTTAAAGGGATAAATTAAGAAGAGAAATAGTTTAATACCCTTTTAAAAGCAGTCCAATTCTGTTAAAGGCAAACTAGTTAGTGTATATAAAGAGTCTCCCATTATGCCTTCAAAACTAACTCTAAATCATTACTACCTGCTTGAACACTTCTTTTTTTTCAGCCATGTGACCTGCCTTTGCCTGCATTAATAGGACCCTCTTCTCAACTGCCTTTTTTTTATTTCTGTTCAGGTACTTCCTGTTTTTCCAAACTTTCATTTATTAGAAGGAACGGCCTCTTTAAAATATGTTGATATATCCTACTTTGTCCTCTGAAATGATTACTGTATGCCTGCTATGCTAATGGATGACTCATGACTGAGACTGAGCAATTTAGTGACCTGGTTCTGAGCATGCTTAGACGAGGCAGCTAGGGAATTGGCATTTAGTCATTGGCTGTGAAGTTAACTGTCAAATCCATTGCTAACAGGAAGACTGGAAACTAGGTACGGGGAGAGGGTACGTTGAACTACACAGGGGTAGATAGAGAGGTTAGGGATCAGGGGGCTAATAACACAATGGAGGGAGGAGAAGGGGGGAGCATAGAGGATAAGGAGGCATGTATGATCAAGTATGGAAGTAAATCAATTGATAATCTAAAATGTATGTTTACAAATGCAAGAAGTCTGGCTGGAAAAACCGGAGAACTAGATCTAATAGCTTTAAAGAAAAGGTATGATGTGATCGGTATAGCAAAAATGTGGCTAAATGATTCACACGACTGCACAGTAAATATTGAAGGATACTCCTTATTTAGACATGACAGAGTTAATAAGAAAGGAGGAGGAATATGTATGTATGTTAAACAGGAATTGAAGCCAAATCTAAAAGATGGAATAGATGGGGACATAAACGATATGGCAGAAACAATATGGGTAGAGCAGTGTACAGGAAACAAGAAGGTGGGTAAATTAATTGTTGGGTATGTTATAAGCCACCAAATGCCGGGGAGGAGGTGGAAATGAATCTCCATATGCAGTTGGTGAAAGCTGCTGGTATGGGGCATGTTTTGGTTATGGGGGGTTTTAACTACCCTGACATAGATTGGACATATATTGGACATAGAAATGAGCTAATAACCCTGAGCTCATTTTGGAGATGAAGATAATGGGAAGCTTAGGGAACCATGATATAGTGTCATTTAATATAGGTTGCACTGGGTTAACAAAAACTTTTAACTTTAGGAAAGCTAATTTTGTGCTGTTAAAGGAATCACTCCTGCTCATAGACTGGGGGATAGACTGTGGGGAAATTGTTTCTAGGTAAAGTTACTGAACAGATGTGGACCACTTTTAAAGGGATATTAAACTTACATTTATAAATTTGTACCTTTAGGGACAAGTGTAAAAAAATTAGGTCCACTCCTGCATGGCCTAATGATCAGTTAAAAAGGGAAATGGAAAAAAAGAAAAAGGCTTTTAAAATTTTGAAATCAGAGGGAACAGAACAGGCTTACAGGGAGTACAAAAGCTGTAATAAAAAGTGCAAGAAAGCAATTAAATTAGCTAAAATAGAAAATGAAATACGGCTTGGCCAACAAAGCAGTCCAACCTAAAATGTATATAAATGGTAAAAAGATGAGGACTGAGAATGTGGGACCATTAAATAATGGGGCTGAGATGGTTGTAGAGGATGCCAAAAAGGCTAATCTGCTAAACTATTTTTTTACATCAGTTTTCACTGTTGAGAATCCTAGTCCTTACAGCAGGGATTGTAATAATATGCAGGGAAGAAATGAGGAGTATTCACATTAGCTGAAGGAGGACATGGTACGGAAACAATTAGACAAAGTTAATATCAATAAAGTCCCAGGACCGGGTGGAATACACCCTCGGATTTTAAAAGAGCTTAGTTCAGTTCTATCTAGACCACTGTTTCTTATCTTTTTAGATTCACTTTGGTCTGGGGATGTGCTGCTGGATTGGAAAATAGCCATGTAATACCAATATTCAAAAAAGGTAGCCGTTCACAGCCTGGTAACTATAGACCAGTAAGCCTAACATCAGTAGTATGGAAGGTGATGGAAACTTTGTTATGGGATCATATCCTTGACTTTGTCTCCAGAGCTCATCTTATTAGTAGTAGTCAGCATGGATTTATGAGAAATAGATCATGTCAGACAAATAGTTTTTTTATGAAGAAGTGAGTAAGAATTTGGATTCAGGCACAGCAGTGGAGGTGGTATACTTGGATTTTGTGAAAGCTTTTGATACTGTGCCACATAGGCGACTAATGTATAAACTGAGGACTGTTGGCCTTGAAGAGTAAGAATTTGGATTCAGGCACAGCAGTGGATGTGGTATACTTGGATTTTGCGAAAGCTTTTGATACTGTGCCACATAGGCGACTAATGTATAAACTGAGGACTGTTAGCCTTGAAGAAAAATTTGTACATGGATAGAGAATTGGTTATTGGGTCGCAAGCAGAGAATGGTGGTAAATGGAGCTACATCTATGTGGGCTAAAGTTATAAGCGGAGTGCCTCAGGGTTCTGTACTGGGGACGCTTCTGTTTAATCTGTTTATAAATGACTTAGAAGGGGGCATTGAGAGCAAGGTCTCTGTGTTTGCTGGTGACACTAAACTATGCAGATTTTTGGAAACTTCAAATGATGTGCAAGTGTTGCAAGCAGACCTAGATAGATTATCAAAATAGGCAGCAGAATGGCAGATGAGATTTAATGTTGATAAATGTAAGGTGATGCATTTGGGATTTAATAATCCCTGTGCTACCTACACCATAAATAACTCTATGTTGCATCTGTAATGGAAAAAGATTTGGGGGTTCTGGTAGATAACAGACTTAGCTGTAGCAAACAATGCCAGGTAGCAACGACTAGAGCTAGCAAGATATTGTCTTGTATAAAGAGGGGAATGGATTTAAGAGAGAAAGATATTATTCTCCCTCTTTACAAGGCACTAGTAAGGCCTCATTTGGAATATGCAGTGCAGTTTTGGAATCCCATATACAAAAGGGACATCTTGGAAATGGAAGCAGTTCAGAGAAGGGCAACTAAATTAATAAGGGGAATGGAGGGGCTTGAATATGCAGGCAGATTAGACAGGTTAGGGCTGTTTACATTGGAGAAGGGACGTTTGCATGGGGATATGATCACCTTATACAAATATATTAATGGGCCATACAATAAACTCTCTGGTGCATTGTTCACTAATAGGTCGTATCAGATGACGTCCTCGTGGACATCCTTTAAGGTTGGAAGAAAAGAAGTTTCATCTTCAGGTTAGGAAAGGTTTCTTTACAGTGAGAACGGTGAAACTGTGGAACTGTCTTCCAGCAGATGTGGTAATGGCAAGTTCATTGAATAGCTTTAAAAAAGGCCTGGATAAGTTTCTAAAACTAAAAAATATTGAGAATTACTGGTATTAATACATATAGATCTGGTTGATCCAGCGATACTTTCCGATTGCCGTTTGGAGTCAGGAAGGAATTCCCCCCCCCCCCTTTTTTTTTTTTTTATATTTTAAAAGAGAACTATCGTATCGAGTATAAAGATTTTTTAAATAACAGTTAAACTGAAAAGTACTTGGGACAGGGATATAGGACTGGTAATTCCTACCTCCCAATATTGTTTCTGTGAGGAGCACCAGCCAGTGCTAAAGGAGTTTTTCTCCTGGCTTCAATGCTATCTTTAATACAGGAATAGTCCAGGACTAAACTGGCAAATGAAAACTGCAGGTGCTGTAGCTGCTCAACGAAACAATATTGTGAGGTAGGAATAATCAATCCTATCTCCTTGCCCTAGGTACTTTTCATTTCTAATTAGTTAATTTTTAGAGTGTAGTTATCCTTTAAATTAAAATTTCAAATCACTGTTTCGCATATTACCGCTGTTACCGCTCAATCGTATTTATAAAGCAGTGATAACAGCGTTCTCACGCTAATTTCGCCAGTTTCACTTCGCCAACTTTGGGGTGGCGGAAACGGCCAAATGTAGTGCTGTTGGGTGCAAGGGCCTGCTGGGAAATGAGGGGGGGTTTGCGTGCCGCTGGCAGGAAATCTTAACCAATCATATTTTAAGATTTTAATCCTAGCAATCATATGATCACACATTAATAAAATATTAAAATATGATTGTTTATTGTGTGAAGGATTGAAATCTTGACCAATCACATATACTGTAGATTTCCTGTGGAACTTAAAAGTCATCGCAGTGATGACAGAAGAAAGAATACGTCAGGATCAAGATGCAGTGGCAACATCACTACTACGCCGGGTCACCGTTGACGGGGGTGAAGAAGACACCAGAAACCTGAAAAGGTCCTTTTTAAGACCAGGGGTGGTCCCTTTTTCAAGCTACAAGACTCTCCTATCAGAAAGGCTCTTATAAGAGCCACAAGGCCTCTTCTAAGAACCAATGGAGGTCCTGCTTTCAAGCTGCAGGACCCCCAAAAAAGGCACTTGTAAGTGCCACAAGGACACTTCTAAGTGCTGCAAAGGCACTTATAAGTGCTTGGAGGGGGGTCCCAATTTCGAGCTGCGGGACCCCTTAAGCCCCAAAAGGCACTTGTCAGTGCCACTAGGGAACTTATAAATGCCGGGGAAGGGGGTCCCAATTTTGAGCTGTGGGACCCCCTAAGCCCCAAAAGGCACTTGTCAGTGCCATAAGGGCACTTCTAAGTGCCACAAAGCCACTTTTAAGTGCCAGATAGGGGGGTCCCATTTATAGCTGCGGGACCCCTGAAACCCTAAAAGACACTTGTAAGTACCCCTGGTGGGGTGCGGGGTCCCTACCTGTGGAGGTGGGGGGGCCCCTGCCAGTACACACACCCCACGCCCAGCAGCCCCTAACACCTCACCTTGCCCCTCACACACCCCCAGTGGCTGCCCCCCACACCACACCCTTCCTAGCAGCCCTGTGCATCACCATCGCCACACACCCCCACATCAGCTTTTTTTTCTTACACCTCGAAATTGAAGAATTTATCGCAATACTATGGCGAAAAATTACGATAGTTTCACAGCAAAGTACGGTAGTAACAAAATGGCATTTAACGGACCTTTATAAATATGCCCCCTAGTTATTCTACATATTTTCTTCCATTTTAAAAAAATTATACTCTTTGCTATTCCCTGCTACTCACATTAGTGAGCTGACATTTCAGTCCTACTTCCGTCCTACTTGTAACAGTCCTACTTCTTCACAGAATGCAAAAAAAGTTATTTCTACTGGTTGGCTGGTTAAACATGCTCTCTACTGAGCAACCGAATCAACCCAGGTACTGGGTCAAGGGCAAGACCATAACGGGATCCTGCAAACCAGAAGTCAGTATTTTGGAAGCATTTATTTATATACAGATGAAGCTGAATGGGCAGGTTAGGGTCATAAGGATGTTTTTTGTCTTATATATATACAATATGCACTTAACTTTCCCTTTAATCCTTATTTTTGCAATTTGCATATTTAAATCATATAGGGGAAAGCAGGCAAATGGTAACACTTTTTTGAGGTAGAGTATGCTCACTGCAGTTTGCCAGCATTGTTGAGGAGTCAGGCAGGCTTGGACCCTCTGGATCATATAGGCGAAAGGAAAAACCCTTCACAAGGCCCCTGTCAAGCTGCCTTTTATGGTAGGCTAGGTATATCCCACACCTATAACTCCCTTTTGTTGGGTCTCAATTCCCCCCTGCCCTGGTCCCAGCAGCAATTTAAGCAATCAAACTGAATGGGAAGGAGACTCCATGCAGTAATTAACTGCAAAAAAATCTTCATTTATTTCAGTGCTTCAGTGCAACATGTTTCAAATCCACCAAGATCCTTTCTCAAGCTTCAGAAAGGATCTTTGTCAATCCCAAACATGTTGCATTGAACCACTAAAATAAATTAAGAATTTTTGCTGTTAATTTCTGCGTGGATTCTCTTTCCTATTCAGTTTGAGAGCTGCCCTTTATACCCAGGGTTTTGCATTGCTAAAAATAGCTGTCATTGGTGAATTTGGGACATGTGGCTGGATCGTTTCCACAAATTCGAAAAATCCCAGAAAATGCAAAAATCCTCGAAAGTTAATAAAAAAGTTTTTTGAACTGGTAAAATCCAATTTAAACTCGGGTTTGAGTTTTATCACAGAGGGAGATTAATATCAATACTTGAAGAGCATGTCTTACCTTATATAAATGTTAGGAACCCCTAAACCCCATTTTTATTATACATTTTATTATACCTATTCCTAAGACATTCCTGAAAGAACCTACGGAGCTGATCCCTTGCTGGAACTTCTCCTTCAGTCCTGCATCTTCTGGGTGTCAGCTGCTAGACATTGCCCTAACAGTGTCTGAAGGCCATTAACGAAACATACTTTTTTGCTGCTTCACAAGGCGCCGGGGGTGGGTGGTTAACATATGTATGTATAAAATATTGATTTGAGGTTGGACATGCCCATTAATATAAATTGAAATTAATACATTCTGCATTTAAAGGTGTTTAAGATTATAATTTTCCCACCCTATTTATTTAAATGTAAACAAAACATAGTACTTGCCATTTAAGTTTTCTTAATTCTACTCAACTCTGGACATTAGCTGGTGGCAGTGGTTAAACCACATTTACACAACTCTGGATGAGTTTCTGGCCTACTGGCACAAGTAAAAGGGACATAGGTCAGAGTGATTAATGGTTCACTAGAAATGTAAATAGGATTGCTGTGGGGTTATTGTATAAATGTAGCTTGTAAAAAATGTCTAATGACAATTGTCACTTTTTCTACACCTCGAAATAACTAGAAGATATTGATGCTTATTTTGAGCTGTCAAGGAATGTGATTGAAATGACAGAAACATTCAGCCCTGGGATTATAAAGACATTATGTTGTTTTTGAGGAAAGTGACATAAACTTGCACACACACAAAATAGAATCTAGAAAAATGAGGAATATATTATAATTTCAGTCAAAGAATAGCAGCGTGTGACACCTCTTGCATTATATTCTATCACCTTTTGCATCTATTAGACAGTATTGAAGGAATAGATGTTTGCTTGCCCAATGCCATGATTATACTGCTTAGTTATCAAGTTAGACATCCATTACTGCCCCAGTTGAATTTACTGACTGCAGTTGCCCCGAGGAACCTTATGGCAGTCAGAAATTAGAGTGTTCAGTTTCTGTATTTAATCGTCAGTTTTCCTGATAAAAATACTATGTTCAGTTTAACTAGTGTATATGTTTTTATCTGCTGCTCGCACAATTAATGTAACAATGATACTGTTGTCTATTAATAAAGATAATAATAACAATTACATTAACTTATAACAATATAAGGTAAAAATTCTGAGATCCTGTAACTCTAGCATTTGAAATGAGAAGTAGCAGATCTGTACATACAGAACATTATGGGGGTTTTTTTTAATGTATATTTCTATCATTTGCTTTAAACCCCAATTACAATTGATTGCATTTGTTACTCTGTCACACAGGTGCCACCCATAGGTAGCTAACAGAACTGTATTTTGGTTTTACTAAACTCTATTTCAGATGACTCTCTTTAAATTTAACAGTTGGTAGACAGTACAGTAACTTAAAATGATCTACTAATAGATAGTGATTATTTATTAATACTGCGCACTTAAATTCTCACCAAAATTTCTTCTTGAAGATTTATTCATCACTAGTCTACAAAGCCTTTTGTGATTTTTTTGTGAAGGAAAAATGATAGCGGGTTATAAATTCAGTTCAGAAGAATCTGAATTTAATGATGACCTGTTCTACATTGTTAAGGTTAAAATGCTAAAATTCCTACCTAAAAATGTATAAAACTTTGTGGGTGAATCTCCAATAACTTAACCAAAGATATTTAAGCCATCATTATTTTAATAGTGTTACTACAATCTCAATACTCCACATTTTTTCTTGACCTTTGTCAACCCTGAGGCCTTGTGATTTTTTCACTTTGTTTCCTTTGTTGAAAATAGTTCTACAAGGAACATACTTTGTGAACTTTACCCAGAGTTGCAGCTACTTTTGTTAGATCTCCAATACAAAGATTCACCAGCATCTGTGCAACTCTGGGTATATGACTATTTAATTTCGGCTGGAGTCTTAAAGCCACCACAAGCTATTCACCAGTGGAGATCTTCAGAACTGTTGAGTTTTGTTCTGTTTTCGAATTTTCTAATGTTTCGAAAATTTTGAAATTCAAAAATTCGAAAAATTAACCCATAGAAGTCTATGAGAGAAAAATATTCGAAAGTTTTGAGGGGCAAATAGTAATGGTAAATGTAAATGACACAGAGGCCTGGAGAATGGTCTGAGGAACCCGTAAATTGAACCAAAACTTATTTTAAAACCATCTTTCCTCACAATGCTGTTTTCAAGCTTCCGCATTCTATTTTCGAGAGTTACTGAAAACGAGCACTACTCTTTTGAGGGTCACCGAAATCAATCATTACTTTCGTTTTGCGTTTTTTGATTTTCGATTTTGATAATCGTCTATTTTCGATTTCGATGATTATCCAAATTTGATAAAAATCGAAAATCCGGGTTCAGTGAAATCCGGGAGTTCTGAAAGTTTTGTCGAAAACCCTCAGATGCGATTCGAAAAAGGGATCTATTCGAACCCAAATTACATCTCTATTCACCAGGCTACGCGGCTCCAATCATGTGGCTTTTGCGATACTTGTAGAGCTGCCACAAGCAAGAGGTTAGTTCACAGCTGCCAGTCGCGAATTGGTGCCTTTTACCTGTTCCTGCAGCGATGCAAGTGTAAATAGGGTCAACTATTGAAATGATAATAGAGGAAATAAGTTGAAAGCTGTAGGTTGTTGACCATTGTAGTTAACGCTATTGACTATTTAAAAACTTTAAAGGACAATTATACTCACCTCCCCCTTTTTCCTTTCCCCCCACCTAAAATGCTAAGTCCTCACCTCCGGGTACTTTACCAAAGTCCTGCACTACTTACTTGTAATCTCCCTCATCGCCCTGGTCCGATCCTCCCCACTGGCACTTTGAGTGACAGGTCATAAGAGAGCCAATGGGAAGACACGCTCTGCAAGGAGGTGTGTCTTCCCATTGGCTGCCTCCCGGACTGTCACTGACAGTGCCAGTGGGGAGGATCTGACCGGAGTGACGAGGGAGATTACAAGTAAGTAGTGCAGCACTTTGGTAAAGTACCCAGAGGTGAGGACTTAGCATTTTAGGTCCTCATTCTAGGTACTTTGCAGGAATGGATCGGGGAAATGGTAAGTATAATTGCCCTTTAATTGTTAAGCTTCGCACACGTGCGATCGCAATAAACCTTGTCAAACAAACTGCTGTTTTTGATAACTATTGCTTAGTTTAGTCTATTGCGACTAAATTCTCTAAACAATAGTAGGTTGTAAAGGGCGTTCGTTTGACCACTGTGCATCAGGGTTCGTCTTGCAACTTAACGTGTGTATGGGTCTTGAGTTGTTCTGTATTCTTCAAATGCTGACAATGTATATTTAAATTAGTTATTACAAAGAAACATAAAGACTACCATATCACCACAAGGAATACATTAGAAGTAGTGTCAGGGGTAAGTGCTTACCTGCCTTGCACTCCTGCGTCGGGTGTCGGCCGGCTTCAGGAACCTTCGGTTAGCTCCGTCACAACTGACATCATCATCCTCTTCTGCTCGCACACCCGTCCGGTCTTCTGGTGCCGCGCAGACATGCGCAAGCACGTCTGATTATCTCCTCTAGTCCTGTAGATATCTGATTGGATGGAGGAGATCCAATTTAGTTTAAACTGGCCAATCCCTGCTCCTGACTCTGTCACTCCATTTCCCATTGGTTCCTCTGCCTATTTAAGCCTATCACTGTTTTTCTTTCACTGCCTGTTATAGCTTTAGTTGCAAAGCTAGTGGTCCACTCTATGGTTATTGTTGTTTCTCATTATAGTAGCCAGTCTGCCCCTTGTTATTTTTCCTGTCATTATATTATTGTGCTCTTGTTCTCTTTGTCTTCCAGTTCCTCTGAAGTTGTTTAGGTGTTCCGGTTTTCCGAGTATACAGGACCTCAGTGTCTATATCTTGCTCTCTAAGACCTGGGAGTAACCGTGTGCAGCGAGGCGCGACAAGTCCACTGATGATCAGGGGCTTGTCTATAGGTGAAGACAGCGCTGCAGATTGGGGTATAGGTGCTGAAGGTATACTCGGGGACTCCAGGCATCACAAGTAGTATTTTCTTGTGTCTTCCAGATAATGTAGAAGTAAGTTTCAGGTTTCTAGCCAATGTTTTGGTTCATTTTTTACTTCCCCTATGATAGTTATGTTCCCAAGTTGTACACATTTGGAATATTCTAGTTCTGGCACCAGTGGTGGAAAGAAATTTCTACATGAGATTCTTTTTAGTCCTTTTACCCTCCCATAATGGGAAAGAAAGGGTGGATTGAATCACGAATGCTGCAATAACTCTCACTACATTTGTAAAGAAAAGGTGAATGTAAAGTTTTGCTGGAAGGGTCTTTAATGATTTATACTATGTGCAAGTTTCTCGCCTATATTTAGGGCATCAAATTAACCTGTGCTGCAGCAGTCAGATATAAAACAATTGCAGATGTGTAAGGGCAGAATATGCACAAGGGGAAAACGTAAGGCACTGGGCATTAAAGGGGCATTGTTCACGTAAAATAAGTATTTAATATAGTTATACAAAATCATTATTATTGATCAAGTATGTGTGTTATATAAGGGCATATAAGTGATTTCTGCTTTATTTTAGCTGAATGCATTTGGAATATAAACAAACCACCCCTTGCTTTCTCCTGGTCATAATATATTAAAGTTTTTAGGACATTGCTAAGCTTGGATAAAACTTACAAAAGTGGAATCATTTGCAATGTTAATGGTGCAGCCTACAAATGTTTCCTATGATGAACTTCTATTCTAGCTTCATTGTCCCTCCTTAACAAGTAAACAGCTTGCTCACTGGAGACACAAAATCTATTGTTTATAGACTGTCTCAAGGGTAATTTCCAGTAATCACACAGCCCATATGGTACAGTATTTCTCCGGGATATATTGTTTGGTTTACTCTTACGCTGCATTCTGCCCTTTAGAAATGAACATTTCATTTTATCTTAGTTTCAATAATATTCAAGAAATAGAAATTATTGCTATAATTCCCTGTGAACTTTCACAGCTTTTATTAATCTTGTCTTTAGTCATTTAGATGGACAGAGTGGTACAGGGGATGTTTTATTTACTTCCTGTGCTAAATGAGCTTGGTATGGCAGTCAGATATGTCTATAAAAAGTGTCTGTTTCAAAAGTCATCACTAATTTAATCAACATTTTATAGCCATTTAATTTATGGAAAGTGGGATTAGGCTTTAGTATTCAATATCCACATAGTGAAAATTGCTTTCCTACATACAAGTTTAAAATATCTAATGGAAAAAAAAATTGGACACATTTAAAAGGTAGTCCTGGATTTGTAGGGTCTACTATAAAAGCAGGAGAAATTCATTTAGGCTTCGTTCACAACAGAAACGGAACAAAATTGACCACATCGGACAGTCCGGGGTTTTTTTTGGTCCATTTTCATTTTGATCTGTCTTTAGCGCTCCATCTCTGTTATCTTGTTAATTAAGATGCATCTGTTTCCGGACAGACATGCATGCAGCAGTCATTTTTCTTAACGGACTGGGTCAATCCAGAAATGGACAGAAATGGATCTAGTGTGAACAAAGCCTTAGAACCACTTAACTGCAAAGTGTTTCCCAGTGATAATGTTCTGTTAAAGTTAATGGGGTTAAAATGGACATACAATTTGCTTTTGTCTCAAACTTAAAATGAATTTTATGACTGCTCAGTGTTTGTGCTTTTGAGAGTAACGTACAAGTCAATACAAAGGGTTTAAATTTGAATATTATGTCACATGCAAAATGCTGATCAAAGCAAGAAAATATATGGAAGGTTATTTTCCTATATTTCAGATAAAAGGCACAAATAAAATAGCTTTTTGTAGGAGATAAAGCACTGTTGAAATATCCCCTATCCCTCATTCCCATTTTCATTATAATCCCTTGACATTTAAAAATAATGTCACAACCCCTTAATACCCAATCAAAATGTGCGGTTTCTGGGATTGCACCTCCACCCCCCCAACCCCCATTTATTTCTATTTCTATTAACAGAGGGAAATGACTACCGTATATACTCGAGTATAAACCGACCCGAGTATAAACCGAGGTACCCAATTTCACCTAAAAATCTAATAAAAGTTGTTGACTCGAGTATAAACCGAGGGTAGAAACTTGGCATTCAAGATGTTTGGAAACTACAACTCCCAGCATGCTTTATTAGCTGGGAGTTGTAGTTTCCAAACATCTTGAATGCCACCCTCACTTGGCATTTTTACAAATCAATGCCCAAAAATTGGTCCAATCCAAATACACTGCTGTACAGAGATGACCCCTGCTATGTATATAGTGATCCAAAGCAGGCAAGTGACTTACAATGGGGAAACCCCCAAAGTAGGTACAACATTCCTGTCCAAAAATTATAATCATATTAAATCATAAAAATATAATCATATTAAAAATGTTCAAACCCCATAATGTTTTAAAAAAGTAAAACTGCCATTTTTAAAGTAAACCACTGCTTTTTTAGTTTACCTCATGCAGAGAGAGAGCAGATGGCTTTCTTATTAAACATAGGGGCAAGCTCACTGCTCTCAAAAAGCAGACTGCAATGTGGGTAAAAACTATGGTGGATTAATCCTGGTTGACCTATGGTTAGGCAAAAAAGTAAATTATGGTCCATGTCTTCTACTTATTTACTTTTAAAATGACAGAATTACAATGATACTGAAGTCATAATCGTTCATAATCGTTTTAAAGCTGTACATGGCATTGAGGTGTATAAATTAAATAAATAAGCCTTATATATTATAAGAAATAATGCGCCCACTCTGCCTGTGCTTTTATATAGTTGGGGACTCCCCAGTAACAAAATATCCTTACGCATTATCGCTTATATATTTAATCATATTTTTAATAATACTAGTAGAATGGGGTTCTTCCACACTCTGGTGTAATAGGATAAATGTAGTTGAGTGGGGGTGGCTGCACTGCAAGTAGTCCACTGAATTGTGCATAAAATCTTCAAAAGTTTCTTGCTTGTGCTTAGGGGTATGAGTAGTAGAGATGTCCGAACTTCGCAAAATCCGGTCCGCTCGAGGATCTGCGAATTTTCGAAAAAACTCGAAAATCCGCGAGCGGACCCGTTAAAATTAAAAATACCCTTGAAATAACGAGATTTTTCGTATTTTTGAAAATTTTCGAAATTACGGGGTTTCACGTATTTTCGTGAATTTTTGAAATTACGAGTTTTCATGTATTTTCGAAAATTCCCGAAAATACGTGAGAACTCGTAATTTCGAAAATTTTCGAAAATTCCAGAAAATACGTGAAAACTCGTAATTTCTAAAATTTTCGAAAATACAAAAAATCCGCGAATCGGAAGTTCGGAAGGCGGAAAATCCGGAAAAATCCGCCGTTCGTGAACGGGATAAATCCGCGGCGGATCCGGGTTCGGATCCGCGAATCGGCCATCCCTAATGAGTAGGGGGAAGGTAAAAAAATAAAAAAAATAATAAAATAGGCTAAGATCAAGATCTCTGTTAAAAAAAACAGTTTAAAATGACACTTTCTAATATGAAAAACCTTAAAACACTCTCTTGTCTATCCAGAGGTGTTGCAGGCCTTACTCTGAGCTGTTCTGATGCTTGATTGGTCTGTATAGCCACCAAAAAGCTCAGGAAACACAGGAATAAGATTGCTAACAAACTTTATTATAGCAACTTAAAATCAAGAAAATGCACTAAAAACCTTACTGGAACAATCCATTAAAAGTTGCACCTCTCTGCTATGGTGTGGCCCCTTTAAATTGTGGTGGTCTTGTGGTAAGGTATAATCCACTTGGTAATGGCTTGTGGGGTAGTTCTTATGCATTTTGCTGTTTTAATCCTTATACTGTATATGAAAGTGTCATTTTACAGATTTTTATAATGTGTATTTTGTACAGTGGAGTTTTCTCCATTGTAAGTCATTTGCCAAAAACTTGTTTTTACATTTTTTTTGAAATCCTGTATAAGGTTAAAGAAATGGCAAAGTTTGTATTTCATACCTTTTAATTGAACTAGAGGGACATATTTATAAAGGCGCCTTTAATGATTGCAAACTCGGAATTGTACATTCGCCCATTCATTACCATTACGGTAGTCTACTACCACATGGTGTTGTACAAACAAAAGTTCGTTAATGAACGACTTTTACATTTTCGATCCCATGAGATATTGAATATGTAAAAGAAAGTATAAACTTTGAATTTCATTTGAAAGGTTGCACAAAGCTCTATTAATATGAGTGTCTGCGTGTGCTTTGTCCTCTAAAACCAGCACCGAAAGCTCGAAATCTGTAGGAGGAGATACAGTTCAAAAAATAGAAAGAATAAAAGGGAAGAAGAAATAGAACAGGAATCTGTCTTTCTAGCCAAAGTAATACAGACAATCAATAAAAGTTCTTATCATTAAAAATGGTGCTAATTTGCTAATGGTGCTAACTTATTTAACATTTGAAATCTAACATCTGATTGGTTGGGGCAATATTAGCACCATTTTTAACGATAGGAACTGTTATTGAATTGCCCTGTATACATCCTGTCGTCCTAAATAGTTTTGATGTGTCATTTTATATATTACATTGCTTACAATGCATGGTAAAGCTAGACATACATGGGTCAGTTTATGTTCAGTTGTTTATGTTTTGATCATCAACAAAACAACAATAAGTGATCTTAATTCCTTTTAAACCCATCAGATACAATTGACTGACATTTTCTGACCTGATCTCTCAAAAAACTATTCTAGAATCTGATTTTGTTTAAATGAAAAAAAGGAAAAGATTTGATTTGAAAAGATCACTTAAAGGATAACTGTATTGCCTCAATGCATTTTTTAAAAAAAACTGCTTTCAAAAGAGTAAAGGTATGCAGCCCTCCCTATATGTTTTTTTCCTGATTTTGAGCTTCTCTCTGCCTTCAATTAGCCACACTGTGAAGGGGGTGTAACAATTCTGTCTGCCTGTAACTGTCACTCAAAACCAGCAGTGAGAAAACACTACTCCACCCATCCATGATCAGCTTTATTATGTAGGCTGTATCCTAGAAACCGAACAGTTCAAGTTTGTTTGACTGGCAGAGGAGGAGGAGAGAGGTTGTAACAGACATTCCCACCAGCCAATGACAAGTGATATGTTATCACTTGTAATGATAATGATCATGGCCCTGAGCCGTCTAGGAGGCGGGCTTTTAGCACTCATCTTTGCTGTGTGATATCTAAGGGAAGACAGCACGGTTGTAAATTAGAGATGGCCGAACTTTCGAAAGTTCGAAAGTTCGGAAGTCAATGGGAGTCAAATAGTTAGTATAGTAGTATAGTATTTGAGGTTGAATAAAGACATACGTCCATCCAGTCCAACCCATCTAGCAATATCCTCATTTCCTGCCTAACTGTTGATCCAGAGGAAGGCAAAAAAAAACCACCAAATTTATGAAGGGGGAAAAAATTCCTTCCTGACTCCAAGTGGCAATCGGAAATTTCCCTGGATCAACTCTACTTTATGTATCAATACCAGTAACTTGCAACATTTCTTGTTTGCAGAAACTCATCCAGCTTTTTTTTGAAACTGACCAATGAACCTGCCATTACAACGTCCACTGGGAGACAGTTCCATAGCTTTACCGTTCTCACAGTGAAAAACCCTTTCCGAGCTTGAAGCCTAAACCTTTTTTCTTCAAGTCTTAAGAGATGTCCTCGTGTCCTTTGACATGTTCTATTGGTGAACAATGTCCCAGATAGTTTATTGTATGGTCCGTTAATGTATTTATACACAGTAATCATATCCCCACGCAAGCGCCTTTTCTCCAGCGTACATAATTGTAACTTTTCCAGTCTCTCTTCATATTCAAGCTCCCCCAATCCCCTTATTAATTTAGTTGCCCTTCTCTGAACCCTTTCCATTTCAAAGATGTCCTTTTTGTACACAGGATTCCAAAATTGCACTGCATATTCCAAATGAGGCCTTACCAATGCTTTGTAAAGAGGGAGAATTACATTTTCCTCCCTTGAATCCATACCTCTCTTTATACAAGACAATACCATGCTGGCTCTGGCTGTTGCCGCCTGGCACTACCTTTAAGTTTGTTATCCACCAAAACTCCAAGATCCCTTTCCAACAGGGATTCACTTAACACAGAGCCATTTATAGTATAAGTAGCACAAGTATTTTTAAGTCCAAAATGCATCACCTTGCATTTATCAACATTGAATTTCATCTGCCACTTAGCAGCCCAATGTGATAATCTATCTAGATCCCCTTGCAACGATTGCACATCCTCTGAAGTTTTTAATGGTCGACAAAGTTTTGTGTCGTCAGCAAACACAGAAACCTTGCTGACAATACCCACTTCCAAATCATTAATAAATAGATTAAATAGAAGAGGCCCCAACACAGAACCCTGTGGCACCCCACTTAGCACTTTAGTCCATAATGATGAAGCCCCATTAACAACTACTCTCTGCATCCTATTCATTAACCAATTTTCTATCCATGTACAAATGTGACTCCCCAGACCAACAGACCTTAGCTTATTCATTAGTCGCCTATGGGGGACTGTATCAAAAGCCTTTGCAAAATCCAAGTAAACTACATCTACTGCTATACCAGAGTCTAAATTTCTACTTACTTCCTCATAAAAGCCAAGCAAGTTAGTTTGACAAGATCTATTCCTCCTAAATCCATGCTGGTTACTACTTATAATGCCAGTCCTTGAAACATACTCTAGAACATGTTCCCTTATTAAACTTTCCAGGATCTTCCCCACCACTGAAGTTAAACTTACAGGCCTGTAATTACCCGGCTGTGAACGACTACCCTTTTTGAATATTGGAATAACATCAGTTCGAAAAGTTCTAATGAAATACAATTAAAATATCAATGGTAACATAATGTAAATGGCTGTGGGACCTGGGAAATGGTCTGGGGAACATTTTCAAATATCCAGGACATTCAAAAATCAATTTTACTCTCACTCACGCTATTTTTGAGCTCGTTCGTGCCTAGGTACCATGTACATTTTACTCACGGATTTGATGCTAGCGCATAGGCTTTAATGGACACTTTACTTGTGGATTCGATGTTCGCGCCTAGATACCATGGACATTTTACTCGTGGATTCGATGCTCCCGTATAGGCTTTAATGTAGACTTTACTCGCGTATTCGATGTTCGCGCCTAGATACCATGGACATTTTACTCGCAGATTCGATGCTCGCATATAGGTTTTAATGGACACTTTACTTGCGTATTCAATGCTCGCGCCTAGATACCATGGACATGCGCGGATTCGATGCTCGATGCTAGTAATTTAGGGTGGATTATGCTTGTGAAGGTTTTCATTCCTCCAGGTCATGGCAAATCTGTTTTATTCAGTTAGATCAACTGGAAAACTTGAAAACGTTTCGCTAGTCACCTGACTGGCTTTCTCAATTACATTAATTTCTAAACTTTGTCAACTTTAAGTCCAGTTGATCTAACTGAATACAACAGTTATTACAGTGGATTACTTTAGAGATGGGATCCGGGTCCTGACATTGAACCCTTAGTTCCAAAATCTGAATGATCTGTCCGAATCTGGAAGGATCATCCGGATTTCGGGACTTCGGACCGAATTTTTGAAGATTTTCAAAATGTTCAGAGCTAAATATATAAGGATAAAGGAATGCCGAAAATTGAGGTGTTGGTGGGCACTGCTCTTTTTCTTAAGCTTCTCTACTTCTAGTAACACCTCCCTGTAAGTCAACTTTTTATTTAGACTTGAAATGTATTTACACCACCAGAATCCGCATGGGAAACAGGAAGAAAGGGGGCATAACATTATTGGAACGTTTATAAGATATTTGTCATCTTAAAAAAAATTAACACTTCAGGTTCTCGTTACATGGAGAATAATGTGAAATTAATAAACAAGTAGACGTTCGATTTTCTTTAGGGCTGTGGCATACTAATCACATTGGTATGAGGCTGAGAGCATTGGTGTTGTGGTACCATCCATTTCTTATGGCCCTGTATACAAGCTTGGCAAAAGTTACCAACATACAGTAGCTCTATGTACCACTTTTAGCAATAGATGTTAAAATAATAGAGAGTAGCCTGAGAGAATTTTCTTGAAATTAAAAAAGGTACAATTCACAAGCTTTTTTCTTTTTTTGTTGACAAATCCACAAACATTAAAAAGGATGTGTGTTTAATCAATACTCTTCCGAAAAACTTTAACACTGCATCGCAGCCAAGATCTAATTTTTAAGAATAACTGCTTCTGAAGTAAATGATTAAATTTTAAACACTTCTCCGCGGAAGCAAGTAACAACATAGAATCATGTTTTAAAAACACACCATTGGATCTATTTATGCATATCATTTTGCACCTATTATTTTAGCACATTTATTCATTGCTTTGATTATCAGTTAACATTTGATCTAATGTCAAGTAGCAGATATACAGTGATTTGTACTGAGGCAGGATCTGTTATTCATGTATACACAGATGCAAGGAATGGTTTTATTTCCAAAGAAAAATATAGAGAAAAAAAGTGTCTAGTGCAAATCAACACTGACAAGCTTTTGGGAGCTAAAATTCCTTCAGGTCAAGAAACTAAGATCCAGATTCTCCTGACCTGATGAAAGGAGTTTAGCTCCCCACAGATTCTTAGAAACATTCGACTTGTTCAACAAACAGTTGTACCTATACAAGCATTTAAACAATCCTTTTTGAGCTTCTGTAGGGACAAAGAAAGTGGACTAAAACATTGGTACAGGTTCGTGCTTCAGACCGGGGGAAACATTTGATTAAGCAACTTGTAAAAAAGAAGGTAACATTAAAAACATTTTTATTATTATTAATATAATTCAATTTAATATTCTTCTATTTAAAATTTTTAGAAATTTCTGCCTAGTCACGTGAGTGTATTTTGACACATTTTCAAATACATGTACATAGATCCACATCTATAAAAGTGAATCTGTTGTATTCAATTAGATCAACTGGACTTGAAGTTTAGTTCTTGAAGACGTTTCGCTAGTCATCCAACTGGCTTTCTCAATTCAGAATGACTTGTACAAGAATCTGTGGCAATTATGTGCCCTGGATAATCCCAATTAGCATATCACAGCCAAGTGTTAAGGGCGTGATTGGACAGGTGTTATAGGAACGCCCAGAGTAAGGTGTCAAAACAGCATTGTACATGGCAGACAGATGGTATCGAACCCCCCCACCTCTATTTAGGCTTGGTTTCTTTATTTTCACATAAATGGCCTCCTTAACATCTCTCTTGAACCAGTCACGTTCCTTTGCCAATATGTTAACATTACAATCTTCAAAGGTAAGGTAATCATGCCTATGATTAAGGACTGGTGTGTCCGAAATGCGTAAGGCGTTCAGATAATAAAGGCTTTTTACCTGTAATTTCACGGTGGATGGTCTCTTGTGTTTCCGGTATCCATGCAGACTCCTACATTTTGAAGATATCTCTAGTTGTTGCCAGTACAACTTATAGCCCATGTTGGCTTCAAATAGCCACGCCTGCTGACCCCAGGATTCAGTCTCTCTGTACAAAGTTTATACCTTCTGTTTCTACTGAAAGATAAAGTTTCTAAATGTACCTATATTCATTGTTGGGTTTATGGTGGCACACCATGTTTGTTTGTTTCCATTATGTTTCTAGAAAAACATAAACTTTCTACATACTGTATATAGCAGCTCTGTTTTTTATTTAGCAACCAGTGTGAATTGCAATACAAAATAGTGAACTGATTTTTACAAATGTACTCAAATGCTGGGTTTAGAAATTAAAAGACCATTGGGGCACAGGTTCAATTCCCCTGGCTCATCTTTTTTTTGTTTCTATTTTGTTTCTAGCAAAAGATATAGATTCTACATTTACTGATATCCCCCTATTAGCCCTTGCGTCAAACTTTCATTTTAGCAAGACGCAGTATAGAAGGTTGCAGGTTCGTTTTATTTTTTTTACTGAAATGTTAATATTCTGTTTCTTACAGCCATGCTAGCAAAGAAATAAACTGCAAAGATTACTTTTTTTGTACGGAAAGCAAAGGCATCAGGTACAGTTAGCTGGGTGTTCCCAGATTAGTTGAATTATGGGAGCTAACCACTAGTCACAACGGGTTTCCTAAATCATCCAGCATCCATAGCAAAGGGAGAGGTGAGACACAGCTTTTTGTATCTTTGTGAATGTGCTCATGCTATTGGGGCAATGTTGTCTAGAGACTTTAGTTCTCCTTTAATTACATAGTAATGGTTTATTAAAGGGGAACTGTGGTCTCCCTACAAGTACCCTCTTTTAATAAGAGCTTTAATAAGAGCTTTAATAAGAGCTTTCTCCTGCCCTCCAGTTAACTTGACATGGTTGGAAGGCTTTTCATTCATTTGATCACTGTACTGTATACTAAAATCCCTTTATAATGTATGCCAGTGTGCACATAATATGATATTGTATGGGGCCCAGGAATATGCATTTATTATATTTTCTTTGTTTGTATAAACGTTTGACCAAATCAGTAGAGATGGGCAAAATTCACTAGTTTTGTTCCGTTTTCGAATTCCCGGATCTCGGGAAAATCCCGAAGATCCGAAAATCTGAAACCAGAACAAATTTTCGATAATTTTCGAAAATGTAAGGGGCTATTTTCGATAATTTTTGAAAATAGCCTCGAACGTCTGAAAATGATCAAAAATACGATCTGAGATCATTTTTGAGTTTCCGACCATATTTTCGAAGATTTTCGAATGTTTGAGGCTATTTTCGAAAATTATGGAAAATAGCCTCAAACATTCAAAAATGATCGAAAATGTCTTCCGAAGTCCCAGAAATCCAGAGGATCCGTCCAGATTTCTGTGTCGAGCCCGGATCCCATCTCTACAAATCAGTAGCACTTCCACATGGTGTAATTGTAATTTAGCCTAAGGATTGCTCCCACACTCTTTCTATTGTATGCTTTTCTCTTCAGTTTCAAATAAGTATTCCTTGCCTGTTACAGCTTCTATGGCAGTCTGGATATGGTCACTATATTTTCAAGGCAGATGATACTTTAGTGACTAATGATAAACAGCCACTTCAGGAATATAATTTACTTAATATAATTTGCCTGATGTGAAGCATTTGTGGATGGAGTGAAATGCCAGGCATTATAAGAGAAAGTTGATTGAAGAAAGATGCAGCATTGTTTTGGTATTAATTTGCTACAGCCAATACAGTGCTCCAACAGTGCCAGGAGACACACAATGAATTTATATTTAAAATGATGTACTAAATAAATAATTGGAACAAGTAAATACAGACACCGCTTTCTGCACATTTATGTTAATTAATTTTAGGTGTTAAATATATTTGAACCTAGAGTAAGCTTAGAAGATTGTGATGATTGGTCTAGAATCGTGTATTTGTCAGGGCACGGGCTTCCTCATTCATATAAATTACAATCTGCAGTAATACGAGAAGTAAATATAGAAATTATATGCTTTAAAGTTATACCAGAAATAAACCAAGAGATAGAAAGAATAAGGCATTTACAGGGAGATTCAAATCATTAATTTATCGAGAATTATCGTTAAGAATGGTGCTAATTTTACACCAACCATTCAGATGTTAGCTTTCAAATGTTAAATAAGATCTGATTGGTTGGGGCAAAATTAGCACCATTTTTAATGATAAGAACTTTTATTGAATCTCCCTGTTAGTTTGTTTACTGTGCTCAGATATTTAAAGCACAGTCTGTGTAAATGATACGCCTGCCCAATAATTATTTATCTTATAAACTTCTATTTCCATTTTATCTTTAGTCTGGTATTTTAATTGTGGACCAGCCTTTTAGTATTTGCATCATTTGTGCAAGCATCATCTGCATAATTTAACATGTTTGTGTAACTTGCACATTAATGGTCACGCCATGACAAGACGAAAAAAACAAGCACAGCAGGCAATAAGCAGCACAATACACTCTATGCTGCTGAATTTTATCCATTAGTAAATAAAATAATCAGTTGGCTACCAGGGATGGCCACTGGGGACTCTAATATGGTCTTTTCCACATACATTAATCTTGCAATATGTCCACTTGACTAGAAATACTTTTCTGTGGCATTTCTGTGCTATCTTGACACAATGCAATACAATTACTGGCCACTTCAATGTTCTGGACTACACGATTTGCTAACCTCATTACAAAGAAAAAACTACAGTTATTTTTTCATTTGCTTTAATTAGCCATGACATTATACAAGGAATATAAACGGCGAGGCAAGGCTAAGTGTGAGGAATTTGCCATAGACGATACTGTAGTGCTGAGTTCTCTAGTGCAAATTACTCTATACAGTACAATAAAGTTCACAAACACTGTGTGCCTGAACTCCATTTATTTATACAAGTTCTTGGGTTGTCACTGTTTTCCAGCTTAAGGAAGTTTTGCTGAGTCCACTAAAAGTTAAACAAATGGATTGTGCTTAACTCTGATGTGCATTGGGTATACTGTGTTTGTGAAATTACCAAATGTTGTGCCCAGTCAGGCAAAGTTATGTAACATGCCCACAGAGTTATGTAATTGTTACCTACATGAAGCAGGTTGTTTCCTGTAACAGCTGTAGGCTGGTCTTGTACCTTATGCCTCTGGCTAACCCCGGGCATTGTGATCCACAGCTGTTGTGACTGGGGTGGAGAGATCCAACACCTAGGCATGATGTGAATTTAAGTATTACCCTTTGAACTTAATTACATAAATGATCTTATATTTTTAAATTTATTATGAAAGCAAATGCATATTTACAGTATTTAGTGATATTTCTTATTGCAGATACAGGAATATTAGCCAATGAAAGGCAAAAAGATGTATGCATTGTTTGTATAGCCAACTGCATTATGACTAAAATTTGCAGCTTAAAAAAAATCACATAACATACTTAAAAGTCTCCTGTAAGAACAATGTTGTACTAACATGATAGTATAAGGTGAGGGGTGTTGAGTGTAAGGGCTAGAGCTTGTATAGTGGGATACACACCAAAAAGAGTCAATTAAAGTTACTGACTCACATCTTATAAAACACAATTCTTCCATTATGTATTACCCTCTAAAATGTAAACAAGGGTAACTTGTTAATGCGGTATTTAATTCCACTAACTGTGGGGAAGATGTAGGGGGGATATTAAAGCATATTAAAGGATTTCCATTACATTAAAAAAAATTATGTTGCTTTTTTAGCAAGCATTTCATTGGAATTCCTGAATGGACAGTGAAACCAGATTAATTTTTTGCAAAAAAGAAGTTAATGTGTACCTTTACAATACAGACACATACACAGATGAAACAGATACCTCAATAATGTCATCTTGCAACTGCAAGTGGTATTAATGTGTTGGTGCAACCCTAATGCTGCCCAAACATTTGTGCTGCTTGCCTATTGTATGTGTATTGATGTTAGAGTGCACTTCTCTTAGGATTCAATCATTTGAATCCTTTATTTCCTAATGCCCAAAGTAATATTTTCTGGAATAGGAAGTGATTTTAATAATTCAAATATTACTCTTGAAGGAACATCACATTTTGTTGCATGTACAAATGTTTTTTCTATTTGGTTCCCCTACAGAAAATAATACAAGAACTATGTCCAGCAAAATCAAACAATCTGCAGTGGCTACAAGAGACCAATAATCACACCACCTACAATAGGTTATGCTGTACCTGTGGCCCTGTTGGAACAAAGGTAACTACAGCAAAATTAGCTTCAGATGATCTGTCCCACTTCAACTACATTGCTAGATGTCATAGCTGACATAGAAGCTCCAAAGCATCCTTTGCCCCATCATTACCCCAAAGAGGTATATAAACCTGTCAAATGACTCTGTTCAAGTCATCTACAATCCATCTCCAGGAATCTCCATGCAGATGCACTCAAATTGCTTACTATCTCAATAGAAACTTGCTGCAGATGGGAATCATTGTGCTCATCGTAGCTGGCCAACAAGCCACAGACAGGGAGTGTTTTTCTTCATCATGTGCAATCTTCATCAGCCAGAAACACAAATTAAGTCAAAATATGTATAAATGTGTATATAATGAGTATATCATGTCACATACATTAAAATCCTGTTAAAGAAAAAATGTGGCAAATAAGCACTGTGGGGATTTGTTTCTGTGTGGGTAACCCAGGTGTATTAGTGTGGTGTCAAAAAACACCAGGAACAGGCAAGTCCAAAATACTAACGTTTGGGAAGTTTAAGTTGGATGCTTACTGAACAATATTTCGTCTCAGATCACCACTTTTGACCACTCACCTGGGCAAGATATGTTGGCCAACCGTGAACTGACCATGCACGAACATATGTCGCGACTGACCATGTGTTTCTTTAAAAAAACGTCACAATTGGATGAAATTTACCACCCTGTCCGGTCTACCCATCAGAAAAGTTACCTCTGATATTTGGCCTGAAACTTGTTAGAGAAGCCACAAATCCAGCACACAGGATTGCTGCCTTATGTTACCCACAAGTTGATATTTTAAGTTTTATTCTACTTTAAACACACTAATTAGAGAATACATGTTAAATAAATGTTTATAATTTTTTTTTTAAAAAAGCTGTTTTTTCCCTTGCTTATTTGTAACCATTTACCATCTATTTCACTAGAATGATATGGTTTGAAGAAAGTATTGTTTTTAATTGTTGTAAAGTGCAGATTTAAAATAAAGTTTGTGCACTAAGCTGCACCATGTGATACGTTTTTAGATACTACTAACAGCCATTAGCATGCCTTAAGCACAGAAGCCACTTCATAGTCATTCTGTGCATAAGTGAGATAGCATATGTGCAACAACAACTTTCAATATGGCATTTAGGGCCCTCAAGATGTTAACCTGTATTTAAATGAGTATGGTGTCAAGGGAAAAAAATATGTCAGTCTCTTTCGAAAAATGCTTAAAAGTCTCTGCATTACAGAGCAGGAAAGAGTCTAGAGACAAGGGATAAAATGAATAAGTAAAATGTAAGATTTAATTTGTAGGTTAGTAAAACTGAATATGCTGAATTAAGGGGCCCAGGTAGGGTATCATACACCATACAAGATACAGGGAAATATTTAACTAAAGCGCAAATATAGACTGAGAGTTTTAATTCACAGAAACAGGAACTAGTACAATGTTTGTGTCAGATAATTAAATGTTCAACATGTTATGTACAGTAGAAAAATAAAATCAAATTATAATCGACAGTAAACTAATGACACTAAAAAAAAATTTTTTTTAAGAAGAATTAACTGAGAGGCTACCGCTGGGGCCACAGGTTAAATTCTGATCAGGTCTTACCTACAGAGTGACTTACAAGCCAACTAAATGTTGCAGGTGCAAAATTAAATCACTTGTGGTGGCTGAACTAGTGACTTTCGTGAAACCTGTGCAGCCACCGCGATTCTCTTCTTAAAGTGGCACTAACTATTTGTAAAATGCTTAGATTTCATTTAAAGTTGCGCTAAAGTATGGTATATCAGCACATTGTAAATCTTCATAAAAGTTAACATTTCCTTGACTTTTTATCAGATATAGTTCATGCACTCATCTGGACTAGTAGAAAAAAAAGAACACATTTATTAACAGGATATTTTATAAACAGTATCATGTTAATAAATCTGTTCTTTTCAACTAGACCAGATGAGTGTACTGAAAATTATTACATTCCTTAACAGCTTATATACTGTTATGTGCATTTGAGAAAGGGACTAGGTCCCCAAAACGTAGGCTATTAAATAGCAGCTATGTTGATATGAATACAATTTGCTATCTTACAAAGTAGTGTGTGTGGCTATTTTCTTAAATTTTATATATGGGGCTAGGTTTTCATCTGCCAGGTTAGTGTTCTGGACCTTCCTATATTATATATAGTGCTGAAGCATTAAATCATTTTTCTTCATGCTGGTTCTCCTCACAGAAACAATATTGCAAAGTTGGAATTTCCAAATCCTACCTTCCTGCCACAGGTACTTTTAATTTTAATGTTTTAAAAAAAAATAACTTTATGCATACCTAATGTATTCTAAGAAATAATGCTACCTTATACATTTTAATATAAGGATAGTAAATCACCTTGGAGTTAATGGTAGCCATTCAAATTCTCTATTGTACTTGATATATACAAAAATATATTGTATTGTACATATTTATAAACTACTTTTAAAAACACACATAAAAATGACTACACATGCTTTAATTTCCAAAGAAAGAAATTAGTAATTAATTTAGTATTTCGTAACCAAAATCAATCTTGTATATCTGATTTTATACATTCCCTCCTTTTCCAAAATAAAACAAAATAATGTATTTTGCTTACGTGCAGACCATGAAATATTGTGCTCAGTGGAACTTGTGTATTTCTTATAGCATGTTCCATTATTTTCACCTTTTTCATCCTTTCTTTCTGCGCAGGTTCTGTTCTTCATTCATTATTTAGTTTCCTCAGACGGTAACAGCACTATTCGCCTTGTATACCTTGTGTGGGGTTTAAAATATAGATAAAAGCAGAAGGTCTGACTTGAAACATGGGTTCTGACTATAGCTGACTTTGTCTGGAAGCGAAAAAATATTTAATTTTTATCCATTGCCTTTGCATTTTATATTTATATATGTCTTTATTTTCAAAGAAAGATAGATAATAGATAGCTAAGTCGAATGATCAATTGATTTATAATAAATTATGATAAATTAAATGAGACTGATGACAGATTAGGCAGATAGATGGATAAATAGGTAGATAGATAGGTAGATAGATGGATGGATGGATGGATGGATAGATGATAGGTAGATATATGATAGATAGATAGATAGATAGATAGATAGATAGATAGATAGATAGATAGATTATTAGATAGATAGATAGATAGATAGATAGATAGATAGATAGATAGATAGATAGATTATTAGATAGATAAATTATGATAAATGAAATGAGACTGATGACAGATTAGGCAGATAGATGGATAGATAGGTAGATAGATAGGTAGATAGATAGATAGATAGATAGATGATAGGTAGATAGGTAGATAGATCGATAGATAGATAGATAGATGATAGGTAGATAGATAGATGATAGGTAGATGATAGATAGATAGATAGATAGATAGATAGATAGATGATAGGTAGATAGATAGATAGATAGATAGATGATAGGTAGATAGATAGATGGATAGATAGATAGATAGTTAGATGATAGATAGATAGATAGATAGATAGATAGATAGATAGATGATAGGTAGATAGATAGATGGATAGATAGATGGATAGATAGATAGATAGATAGATAGATAGATGATAGATAGATAGATAGATGATGATAAGTGGATAGGTAGATAGATAGATAGATATTAACAAATTTCACATCAATTTGAAAATGTGAAAATCTTAAATGACGCATCATAACTTTATTTAAAAATTCATACTCTAAGGTTTTTTTTTAAACGTTTTAGTTTATCATATGTTATTTATTGCATCTTTGAGCGGTAAGAAATATATTTCTGCATCCCAGGAAAATCTCTTCTTCCTTAAAATATTGAAAAGATTCTGTATTCACTAGATATTTAATCTATGTTAAAAAGCTTAACATTTGAAAAATAAGAATAATGTCTTTGATTGTAAGTTTAATAGCTTATAAAAATGTAAATCTGCCTTTTACTGAATCAGTATTTAAAGCTTTTACTTGTTTAATTGCCACTTTCTAAGCATGGACTGTTCATACACTTCCCTTCTAGCCATGAATATGCATGGAATATCCTCATTTATTTATTAGTGTGTTTAAGAAAAGGTGAAACAGGCTTCACATTTCCTTACAGATACATCTTCCTAGGATGATTCACAATTGCTGGGAAATCAGAGACAAAGGCTTGAGAGAAATTTTGGATCACTGGCCTTATAATCCTCGAGTACTTGAAAAATTCACATTTATTAACATAGTAACATAGTAATTGAGGTTGAATAAAGACATACGTCCATCTAGTCCAACCTTTTCACCCTCCTTTTAAACTCTATTGATGTCCATAAAAAGACTGTTTACATTACTGATAAAATCTGAATGTTTTACACGTATCCAGTACATTTGATTATTTTAATGACCAAAAATTCTCATATGTCCAAAGATGTATAGATCACACAAAGCATGATAAAACAATAACAATTGGTGGCATATGAAGAAGAGAGCCAAGTTCATTTGTGTTTTTCACACAACATTTGCAATATTAGGAAAATGCTTTCAATTTCCTTCAACTAAAGAATAATTCCTCACCCCTAAAATACTATTACCGTCTCTACATATTTCTTACCACAGCCCAACTCTTCACTCATTAAAATGCTGTTTTTTTGCTATTTGTATCCACTTGCTTCTGTACCCACTTGTAAATTTTGAGAATTGAAATAATTAACTTTCACCCTTTTCAACGTACATTTTTGCAGTTTCAGAACTAGAAGTCTTGGCAAAAGCCCATGCTACGTTACTCTTTCACATGTTTGCCAAAGTAGTAGCCTTATTACACCCAGTGGCAGGCTGGTGTGGAAATTCACTGGAAATAAACCAGGAAGCATTTCTGAATTGCTACAAAAATGACAACAATTTATTAATGTGTCAGATTTCTAAAGCTCAAATATTTAGGATTCATCATCCTAATAATTTATGTGTTTCACGATTTTTTACAAGATTCAAAATCTTTTTTTAATCTATTTTTTTCCATGTTTTCTTATTAAACAGCTATATTAAAAAATATTTTAATATGCTATGGAGAATTACTTGGCGCTAAAGTAATGTTTTGTTTGAGAAATAACAATTTAAGGCATAGCAATGTAAATCTACATATAAATCTGTATGCAGTCAAGTGACAGCTGCCTTTTGGGTCAAATAGTCACAGTGGAATGGCAGGAGTGGAAAATGCAAACACACATATAAATGTAGAAATGGTTTAGAATGAGAAAAGCAACCAACACAGAATTATCTACTCTTTACAGCATCCTTTTGGGAATGCTGGTGCAAATGCCAGAACCTCTGACACCATCCCTGAACGCTGGAGATCCTCCACAGCTAAGCAAACTACTTTTGCTTAAATAATTAGTACAGTCCTAAACATTAACCTTATCCATAAAGATATTAAAGGGGCATGCTACTGAATTGCCCCTTCTAACTAAAACAAGGGTGTTCTTATATCAAATTGATGCTTTAAAAAGCAAACCCCATTATAGAACCGATAGAATACCCAATCAGAAATACAGATCCAAAAGACCAAAAATTTCCTTAATAAGGAATAAAAAAACTCTTGGGGCAAGCAAGCTAATGCATCTAGATGTTAAGATCTGGAACCTACACTTAAAAAGTCAATACACTATATCAATATAGCTTTCTGCCTATATGTATAGCTATATGTGGGTTATATTTGTGTATCCTTTACAGTTTATGTCCTTACCCTGGGTAATATTCATAAAAGAAGGGTTGTTTGGGGGAGTATAATTCCCCTCTAATGGATGTTTTAAAATTTTCAACCCAAACCAACCCCATTTTTCTAAGGGTAAAACATGCAAGTGGGTAGGGGTGTATCATTAAAAGGAGGCAGTGGGAACTGTCAGAGTACATCCTGCTATGCACGAGTTGGTATGGGGTTCTGTGATCCGATTTTTTTAATCAATCTAATAAGTTGATCAAAATGTTAAGCAATCAAAAATAAGTTAACCCATATTTGGCTTAGCTTATTTTAAAATATAACTTTGTAGTGTTTTGTTTTTTCCCCCATCATGATTCTGATTTCCTGGTTAAATAGAGTATAGCAAACATTCAAAATAAGTTATGGGTTATTTTTCTTTTAAAGGGCAATATACCTTTGTTTAAATAGTTCACTATTGTATAGAAGGAGTCCTTGGATTGTTTACAGTTTTTTATTTATTTCCTAAATACAAATCCTTTAAAGAGTTGAAAAAACCCATTCTATTTAGAGAATGATTCTGAAAATGTTTACCAGTGTACCCCCAGTTTTCTGTACTGGCTTGGCACCAATGTGGTTATGGAGATCCCCTCAATTCCCCCACTCTCATTTCTTTCTAAGATACAGGGTGTACAAGGATAAGACATATATTTTATTCAAACTGGACTGCCTAAAGCAATGTTAAGAAAAGAGAACAAGATGCTGTGAGAAGATTGTAGCCCAAGGATACAGTAAGGGATCGCTAGTGAAAGTTGTGAGCCTAGATTCTCATCTTGAAGGGAAGAACTCCCTTTTGTAATTTAAACATGTTTCTAAGGCCTGTGGACCTAATTTGACCTGAAATCTAACAGATGTTGTTTAGAACCCCTGCTCAAAGGCTTAGCACAACACTGATGTGAATTGTACAGGTGAATCACCCAAATATGTGGTAATTTTCCATGGAGACAACACTCAACATGACCCCTGTATATTGATTAAAATAGCCCTATTCTTTACAGTAACTAAGGAATTGTATTAGAGCTTTTGTTGATTGTAATGGAATAATAGAATATAAACTGTGTCAAGTTTAAGTTACCTTACATGTTTATAAAGGTTAAGCCTTATAGTAACATATAGAAAATCTTAAAATCATGGTATAGCTAATAGAAGACAAAAAAAATCTAAAATATTGCCATCCTAAATTAAAATAGGAAAAATCCTTTTGACTCCATACTATTGGACAACACCCTTGATCACCGGACAAAAATGCATTATACTAATTTGTTATTCATATTGGTAAAATTCCCGCACTATTTGATCATGGGAATCTTCCTTTTTTTTAAAAAAACGTTTTTTTGATTATCTTCATTTTAAAATGTCTCTGTGCACAGAATTGAAAGCTTTTGCAGCACCCATGAGAACATCACATTGGAACCACATTCTGGCACCCCAAATCAATCCTATAGCTCTTTAAAAGCCAATATATTCATATTTGTCTATCTGCAAAACAATTGTGAAGGGGAATTTATTTAAAAGATAGAGGATACAAGTCCTAATACTCCTAGATTTGTGAATAATGGTCTGATATATCAGTTTTTGTAATATTGTGTTGTACCTTACTTGCAAAAAGGTTTATTTTGAGAGAGGTTTTGGAACAATGTGAAGTCAAACAGATGTCTTCTGCACAAGGGATTATAAAAGCAAGTGTGTAAGTAAAGTAAATCCTGCAATAAAGCATGAGATCACCTGAACTTCTTCACTGCCTCAGGCAAAAACAGTGAACAGCAAAAAGTTAAAAGGAATACTTGTACAGTCAACAAAGATATAAACATATTCCATCGAGAAAAAAAGGGACACCTTAAGTTCAGATAGCACTTTCTAGTGTATCTTGTCTCAGAAATATTCTGTTAACCAAGTCCTCCAGTTCACCTACATTTGTTTTCTGTAACTAAACTGCAGAAACTGCTAGGAAATGCAGAATTTTGTTTTTAATTTAGGGTACAAGGAGCAAGTTGGGTGCTGATAGCAACAAATCTATAAAATGTTCTATACCATTTTATTAAAAAAATAATCATGCAGCTGATAAACATGTAGCCAAAAGGATGAATGTTATGGGTCTTTTCTTATTCGTCGTAAGCTTTCTAGCTGCCGTCATTGTATTTACTAAAAACCTCAGGTTTTCTTTTTCTATTAAACTATTTTCCTGATTTTCCCCAGATTTGAAATGATAGTTTATGAAAAATGTTTTATTTGAAAACTATAACACAATATTGTTTTACTCCCTAACATATAATTTAAAGCTGTCATTTTTTTTGTAAAAATAGAAAAACTAAGAAAATGGGCTCACAACATTAAAATTATATGAAGCAAACTATGCAGAATGTTCTCCTTGTCTATGGACAACAGTTTTGTTAAACTCAGTAGAACAGTTGGAGAATTTCCCACAGCTTAGCACACACCATTAGACATTAGATCTTTATCGACTTAAACAGGCAATCTTAACAGAACAATCTTTTAGGATGCCGATATAATGTGTGTACATGCTCATACTGATATTGTTAACGGATCCACCCAGTGCAATCACTTGTCAGGCAGTGATCCTATTGTTCTACCAAGCAGATTGTCTGTAGAGTAATTTTTAGATAACTGTCTTTCAAACAGCTGTTCCAAAGACAATTATCCTTACATCTGTACAAATCTTAAGGTTCGTACACACGTGCAATCACGGGTGCTGATGTGTATGAACGGCCATTTTGTCCAATAATTGACCTGTGTATGGGCACTTTATCGGCCGAAACAGCCGTTCCTTTGGAGATTGTTGCCCGATCCGGCGGGCGGCTCCCTGAATGAGCGGCCTTTTCACCCAATAAAGTGCCCATACAGGGGACAATTATTGGCCAAAACGCCCATTTGTACACATCGTGCGTCACGGATTGGCACGTGTGTATGAACCTTTAAAGGGTCACCAACCCTCCTCTCTAAAATGACCCTGGTTTGATCAAATCTATTATTCTTATGGAGACAGACACACTTTCTCCTGTCTTACATATAAAATCCTAAGAAAGAGATTGTAATACTCACATATCCACTATCCTGCAACAAACTGTCTCTCTCCTCCAGGTTCTGCTCTGGTGTAGGCCTACATGAGCATGGGGGTGAGGGGAGGTTTCATTACCCATTAACATTTTTACAGAGGGATAAAAATATGTAATGGATTTTATAATGAATAATTTGTTATGTAATAAAGGGGACAGTTTATAAAGCTGACATATTTACTGCAGTAATGAATACCAATGCCAAATGCTGTGATCAGTATAAACCAAATAACAAATCTTGCTGTAGTTATTAACCAAGATTTACGTTGCCATTGCGACTCTTAACAAATGTGAATTTGTGATTAAATGTGAGTTTAGTTGTGCAGGATTTCAACACCAGCAAATTGTGACACACGACTGTCAACATTACAATATTAAATAACTTGTGGCAGCTGCATCTCTACCACAAACCACTAGCTGTCAGATTATAGCTGCCAAAATAAAGATTATTTAGGGATTAAACTTTTATGAAGTCCCACTGGCTCTGTTGTTTCTATACCTTTAATTTGTGCCCCTTTCTCAGCATTAGCAAAAACCTTTAGTTTCTTCCCTCTATTCATTCTTCAAGTTCTTGTTGCCAGATTTACATTACAAAGGCACCCATCTATTACCCATGATGACATAAATGTGCAAAACACACTTTTGCCTATCATACATGTAAAACAGAGCTACAACCTTCAATAATGCCGTTTTATCAATCAAAACTGAAATTCATTGTTATTGGCAATCTTACAGTGTATACATGTGTTTATTTCCCTTTGTTTCGGTACTTAGTACATAGACAATCTAATTATTGAGTTAATGCTTGAGGTAAAGCAATTGCTTCATTCATATGAATGTGGAACAACTTCTTCCTGTGAAGTCAGGAGGCGTTATCGATTAAATCAGGGATCAGAGGGCAATGCTAGCCTAGCTCTCTCATACTCAACCTTCGGCGGGTCTTTGTTGCACAGGTTTCCTAAATTGATTCCCAGACCTCATTATTCAGTTCTCATATTCACCTTTTTCTGTATCCAGCTGGGGATTCCTGACAAAACTATTGCAAGCATGACTCAAACGATTGCATTGCAATTCACTGGACTCTTCTGAGGGAGAAATAGTGGCTCCAATGGATAATTCACAAAGCAAATTCAGGCAAGGCAAAATCAATAACGTTATGCCTTATCAGAAACAAACGTGAACCTGGAAGATTTAATAAAGTTCAAGAAACTGAAAATACAGATCTACCATACTCTGTTGTGTGTATCTTGTGAAAACATACAACAAACCAAGAAAATCTATCCTATTGGGGGTTTCCTAGAAAAAAACTGAAATGCATTGATTAACTTTTGAAAGATAACAGAAGAAAGTGTTAGAACTATGTTTGGCTTCTTATAGGGAAAGTTCCTACATTAAGGCATCTTCTACAGCAATTAAAGTTCATTTTTGTGTACAGTACCTGCCATGTTGGCAATATTTCCAGTAGAATCTATTTTTATGTTGTTAGTGCTCCCCTACACAATGCAGTATTGCTGATTTAATGAAAAGAGCATTAATAAATACAGAACAATATAAATTAACTTCACACAACAATGCAATTTATTGTTCAGCATATCTATATTGTCCCATCTCCTAGTTTATCACTCTCATTTGACTAATATTCTATATCAGGGATGCCAAACCTTGGCACTCCAGATGTTTAGAGACTACAACCCCCAGCATTGGTTGCAGAATGCAATTAAGCTTCTAAACATCTGGAGTGCCAAGGTGTGACATCCATGTTCTATATATTGGCTTTTGAATGTGGATCAGTGTTGAACTGGACTGTTGGGGCCCACCAGGAAATCTGAGACCAGTGGCCCACTAGAATGAGTTTAGGGTCCCACCTAACATTTCATACCTCTATTATCACTTATTTACATATCTATCTTACTCCTACTGACTTGTATTGTTTAATAAAATGCATTTTTTACTGTTCCTTTGGTTTTCTATTTTTATTTTGTTTTTCTGAAGTACATGTTCTACTAATCCTTGGAAATTCAGTTGTTTCTGCATAGAAAAGGAATCATCTCCTATACTTTTCTCCACAAGTAACATAAAATGGAATGGAATGCAATTTTAAGAAACACTGCTTGTATTATTCACATTGTGATTAAGAAATGAAGTAATCAATTGTATATTTGTAAAGTTTATACAGAGGCTCCGACCACTGGTTGAGTTGTAAATGTGGAACAAAAATGTTGTATCATATTTTAGTGTCCAATATGCAAACAAAACTTAAAATTAAACTTAAATTCAGTTTCATTCATAAACAGTATAATATAGAAATATGCCAAAGCTTACAATGATCAAAACCAGACAGAATAACAAACCAAAGAGGGGAAACTCTGGAAAAGCAATATTTATTATTATTATTATTATTATTATTATTATTAGTTGTGTTGCTGAAAATATTTTTAAAATGCTTAGGAAATTAAAACTTCAAATTTGCTATTTTGAAATTAGAATTAATGTTGTTTAATTGCAACCAGGGCACCCCTGCTAATTGCATTTATTAAGTGTATCACTAATAGACCAAATGATCTGTCACAATTCCCTTTAAAACACAAACACATATAAAATCTACGTGCTGAAAGGCTGGTTGGTATTAACATTTTTAAATAGCCATACATCATGTATTGAATGGACTGCTACATACCCATGTAACATGTAGATTTTGTATTTGTTCAGGATCAATCTCTAGACTGTAAGCTCTTTTGGGCAGGGACCTCCTTCCTATTGTACCACAGTAATGCTGTAACTTACCACACTGAATGCTGCTGGACCAGCAATTGAATTATTTGCACTTTGTATTATTTGCACTACCCTTGTATGAAACATGTATGTTTCCCTTATGTATATTTATGCAACTGTAAACACCACAGAAGATGTTATATGCTATATAAATCTACAATAATAATAATCTTCACATGATCCACAAAATTGCTTTTAGTCTGCCACAGTCTCCTAGATATTGCTTTTGAATCTGGCCAAATGTCCTAAAATTGCTTTCAATTTTACACCATCTTTTACAGACTGCATTCCATCTGCTTACCCTTTGAAGGAGTAGTTCACTTGAAAACTATTCCCTTAATATATTGATTGAAGACCGGAAGGTTAAAGGAGAACTAAACTTTTTTAAAAACCTAATGTGAAAAAAATTCTCCCCAGAACACCTATACACTGTAAGATTTTTCTCTAGTATGTTGCATTTAGTATATGTGAGAAATAGATTCTGTAAATAAGAAGGCTTCCATGTTGTTGCCAGTAAAACCCACAGCCCATGAAGTCATCAAAGAACCACGCCCCCTGACCCCAGTATTCACTGTTTCTATGCACAGAGTGCTATACAGATGTCTCCACACTAATATGGATGTCCCTGATAAGACTTTGCTAGAAAATAAACTGAAGGGTAACAAGCAGCTTTCAAAGTCTTATCAGGGACTTCCATATTACATTTCTTTATTATTCTTTTCCTAGCAAAAGATAAAGCTTCCAAATGTAGCAGGATCCTCTGCTTATTTAGTGTTGGTGCACCGGGTAAGGCACCGGGTTTAAAAAATACACAGTTCAGAAGGTCACAAGTTCAATACCCCAGATATACCTTTTTTGTTTCTATTATATTCCATGCAAAAGATAAAGCTTCTTAATGTACCTAGGATTTCAGCTTATTAAGTGGTGGGTCACCTTGTAAGATGCCAGGTTTAGATACATACAGTTCAGAAGGTCATGAGTTTGAATCACCAAACTTACCTCTATTTTTTGGTTCCTAGTACAATATTCTACATGTACCAATGATTTATATAGTATCTCTCTTATCCTAGAGGTAAGAGCTTTAATTTTAGCAAGACGGAGTAAATGTACAAGTTGCAGGTTCTGTTCCCCAGACTTACTTTTATTTTTGCTGAAATGTAAGTATTCTGTTTCTTACATCCATGCTATCTTTGAAATACACTGCAAAGATTACTTTTCTTTTTGTATGAAAAGTAAAGGATTGTATCATTGTTAGGACAGGAGCCTTGAATGTGTTTGAAAAAAACCCTGAAATCCCTGTTCTCTGTCAGGGAGAGGGAGGATCTCTGTGCTATAATGTGATTGGCTGTCAGCTTCTAGGAAGCAAGGTTGCAACTTCCTTGTTTTGATCTGTTGAGCTCTATAGAGCATGTGCCTGTACGCAGACAGGTGGATTGTGGGAGCTGACCCCTAGTACTTACAGGCTATTTTCATAAATCACCCAATGGCCACAGCAAAGGGAGAGGTGAGACACAGCTTGTTTTAGGTTTGTGAATGTGCTCTGTCTATTGGGACAATGTTGTCTGGAGACTTTAGTTCCCCTTTAAGGAGTAGAGATGGCCGAAACTCAGCAGTTTCGTTCCGTTTTTGGATTCCCGGAACTCAGAAAAACCCCAAAGAACTGAAAATCCGAAAACGGACCAAATTTTCGATTATTATCGAACGTTCAGGACTAGTTTCGATAATTTTCGACAATAGCCTCGAATGTTCGATAAACCTCGAAAATACAAACTGAGACTACTTTCGAGTTTCTGATCATATTTTCGAGAATTATAATAATATAATTATAGAAAATAGGCTCCGAAGTCCGGATCCGGATTCGGAAAGATCATTCGGATTTCAGAGCTGAGGGGTTCCATGTCGGATCCGGGGTCCGAACCAGACCTGAATCCAGTCTCTATTAAGGAGCTATGCCTTACCTCTTCGAACAATTGGCCAGGAGTTTTTCAAGGGAACTATTCCTTTAATACAAGCAGCTGTCAAATAACCAAATCTGCTTCACTCTAACGTCACTGCTAAACAGCTGGTACTCTCCATCAGAAAACATAATTTTTTTATTAATGGGGGAGATGCAATACTGCAATGCAGTAATAACTTTGCGATGGTTACTACATAGCGGGAGCCCAGGTGGTAAGGTGCGCTCTCCTATGGCCTCCCATTAGGTTTTTTTTTTCGTTTTCACACTACAAAGAAAAAACAGGAATAACAGGAATTTGTCCCTTATGTAGTTACGTGTGCTAAGAGTTGACTCAAATGACTCCCCCTATATGGGGATCATTCAGGTGACCATACATGCTAGTTAAGAGAATGGATGAATTTCCACTGGAAATGTTCTGTCCAGAAATACTTAAGGCTCATACACACGTACATACGCAGGAACGACCAGGACGCATGATGGGGTACCAAACATCCATTTCGGCTGATAACGGTTTAATATATGCATGCTCGGTTGGGCTTCCTAGATGATCCACCAGGTCGGATCATCAACAATGACTGACTGAGCACCCTTAAATTAAAGGACCATTGGCCCTGTGATCGCACATGTGTATGAGCCTTAGTTGTGTGGCAAATCAGAAAATCTTGTACAAATGGATTCGCTTATTATAAGGCATATCTAAGACTAGCTAGAATGCTGCTTATTTTATAATGTACCCCCTTAATGGATCTCTATGAGACCCAACTGTACAATAATATCATTATAATCGGCTCGCAACTACGTAGTAGCGCACCGATTATAACATTCAGGAAGTGTACTGACCTTTCCACTTGTTTCTTTCCCCTCCCAGCACTGCAGTGACTTGCAGGATCACCTCCTGCTCTACTGCAGGAAATGAGCAGCCAGCAGATATAATGCAACCTGAAAAGTTAAGGTAAGTATGTCAGTACTTACATTTACTTTGCAGATATCACACATCCTTACATTTACTTTGCAGGTTGTGCCATATCCGCAGGCTGCTGATGTCCTGCAGTAGAAGAGGAGGTGGTCGCTCAAGAGTTTAGCTGAAGTCAGTGCAGTGCTAGGAGGGGAGAGAAACTAGCGGAAAGTTCAGTACACAAGAGTTGAGCTGAAGTTATTGCAGTGCCGGGAGGGGAGAGTTGGGGGGAGAGAAATATGTGTTGTGTGTATGTGTGTTTAGGGGGGCAGTTTCTGTGTGTGTGGGTGAAGGCATGGACAGTTTCTGCGTGGGGGGAAGATATGGGGGAAGTGACTGAGTCCAGGATCAGAGGGGGGGGTTTAAGAGCAACATTGTGACGTTTGGAACACAGATATATTTAGGTACAAGGGGTACAATATAAAAGATAATGTACACCCTACTTTAAATTATATGGATATCAGATGTCACCTTGGAGTTCTGAGCCCTTTATAAAAGCACTCAGCCTGCAGCATTGTGCTTCTATATGGTCATGGAACTCCTCAGTAACATTCAATATCCTTATAATTTACAGTAGGGGGTACATTATCTACTATATAATGGGCAATTTACCTAGAGCTCTGGGCTTTGTGTTAAAGCTATTCAAACCTCTTTACACTCGGGTTCCCTCTTTTTCACACAAATAATTCTGGCTCTGGGTAAAATCCCCAGATATTCTACATTAGATTTCTGAAGTTTACTGCACATAGTTAACACTATCAAGGAGATGCAATATTTTGTGCTAAAAAAATAAGTGCAAAACCCTTGCAACCTGATGAACCTTATGAACCATCGGGTGATAAGGGTTTTGCACTTATTTTTTATTTATTTATTATTTTTATGCAATAAATTTAGCAATGATGTTAGCACTAGGTCCTTGCAAAAGTAAAATGTATTTCATCTCCCTCTTTATATAGTAAATATAAATACTATATGGCTCAATGCTTGTCAATGAAATAAAAATTGAGTTATGGATGAAATCTGGGCTAAATAGGTATTTGAATATGTTAGTCTTCAAACAAAGCTAGAATCACAGAGATGGCCTCCCGTGGCAGTAGGCTTGGGAAACCCCTAACTTTACTTTTCCCATTTACTCTCAGCTAACACCAGGGAGTTTCCAGAGAGAGCTCGGATGGGCAAACAGACATTTTAAAAAGGCCAAAACTCAAAACACAAACCAAAGTGCTATGTGGTAAAGTACTTTTTCTTTACTAACCCATTCAATTTTATGAAGAGATTTTGAAACTAATAAGAAGGCTTTTACAAAATATGCAACACGTCAATCATTTTTCTCACTATTTGGACTCTGGGCACATGGAGAAAATGCCTGCTGCACCATATAGTTCAGGATCAGTAAAACAAGAAAATTGTTGATTTGCAAGTCACATGAGTGAATGGATCCTCAAATCATGCTGCCATGAGGAATCATAGCAAAGAAAATTAGTAATATCTACAACTTGCTATGCAAAAGGTGAGTTATTGTAGAAGCTTTTGGCATGATGTATTAACTCCTGGGCTGCCACTAGTCTCTTAAAAAATGTACAATATAGAAAAAAAACATTTATCAGAATAATTTTCCTGAATCTGTCTGGAAGTACATTAACTATGCCCATGAAATGTTGGTGCAATTGAGCCTTTAGGTCAGGTAAGTAGCCTGGTTTTTAACAACATTTAAAATCGAATTGGGCTATTAATAAAAGCACAAAATTCACCACAAAGGGTTTTGCATTGGGTTACTGGCGCAGTTTCCAAAAACAACCTGAAACCATGCAAGCCCTGCAAAAATACTAGAAAACCCATGCCAACTAGGGATGGACTAGAGCTCAAACTCGAGTTCAAGCTGAATTTCTTGAACACTTCGAACTACGAAATTTCATGTTTTTCTAACTCACGGACATATTTTCCATACTTGAATTTTCTAATCCATAACCCTTGATTTTAGCACTCCATAACCCTAGAATGCGGTGTTCAGTACATTCGAGGGTTAGCGAATGCAACATTTCGAGGGTTATTTGAATACTGCATTCAAGGGTTATGGTGAATGTAGCATTCACTAACCCTCAAATTCGGCCAGGTCCCTACAGTAAGTTACCATTACTATTTTATCTGTAGTTTATCAGAATCAGAAAACTATTTTTCGCCATTGACTTTAATGGGTCGGTTTTCAATCTATTGAACTTTTACTGAAGTTTGAAAATTCGAAAACGAATCAAGCTTTTACATCTCCCTGCAGGAGTCTTAAGTAAAAAGGCTCTTTGACAATAATACTGATTGACGTACTTTATTTCCACTGTACATATTTCAACTTAAAGTTAAAAAACTAGGAAGAAAAACACATTTTTACTAATACAGTCAACACAAAGGACTGAATTAACTGACAATATCATTATCTGTCATAGCACCATGTTAAAGTGTTGGTAACGTAAAGGCTGAAAAACCGAGATCTCTATATCAGAGTTTTGATTAAATATTAATGTACACTAATTGGCTACAGGTTCTGAAGAGGACTTTGACTTTGCCTGGATAATTTGTAATCGGTATTTCAGAGAAAAGTAAAACTAGCATTTTTACATTTCACTCACTGACCTACCCAATTTTTTACCTTTCACTGACCTACCCAGTTTTCTACCTTTCACTGACATACCCATTTTCTTTCCAATTGATTTATTCCCCAATGAATCCATTTTAAAGGGCATGTCCACCTCCACAATTAAATGTAACCCAATCCTGGCCCCATTTTATAGTGCTAAAAAAATCCTCACCATGCAGTGTCTGTGTAAAGTTCTGGAAAGTGAAGAGTAGGAGCTGTCCTCCTGTAAAAAGGTTTCTGCCTCTTTTCTTGCCTCCTGGAGGTATGCAGGCATGCACTTTTAAGACAATTCCCCCTCCCTCCATCCAGATCCATTGCGCAGTAGGTTAAGTGTAGCATTAAATCGTTTTCGTGTAATGTAGATCTCCCCTTCCTAACTCAAGACGCATGGTCTATTTGTAAAAAAAAGATAGAAGACACTTACTTATAATCCTAGGAACCCTAGACTGTTTCAATAGCCAGCAGCCACACCTGTGATTGGCTGCCTCTCAGCCAGACGTGGCTGCAGCCAAGCTCCTAATGCAACTCCAGTCCTGGTAAGTTGCATTGGAGGCTGAGGCCGAGGGATCCTGGGCTGGTAAGTAATGTTCCTCTATCTATTTTTAGAAATAGACATGCCATTGGGGTTGGGAGGGGAAAAACTTCATTATACAAAAATATTGATTTTAGGGTGGACATACCCTTTAACATAAAGTTAAAATTTCCATATTTCCTTAAGTGCTTGGACTACTTACATATCCCATCTCTAGACAAGAAATAAATAATCTCAACAACTAAAAGGTATAGCAACAATATAATAGCAAAAAAAAAATTCTCAAACATTTTATTAAATGTCTTGGGTTTGCAGAACTAAAACCTGACTGCTCAAAACCATTAAGCGCAGCAATAATACTGTTAGAATGTTGTTAGATGTCTAGTTGTTAAGCATCTTTTAACCTTAACCTGAAAACTCAATTTTGATATTTCGTCTTAAAGAGGAACTGTTTTCTCCATACAGGTGCCCTCTATTTAAGAGCACACTCCTACCTGGTGGTGCTTGGTGGTGCTTCCTGATTACACTGTAAGCTGTACCCCTCAACACTTGCTTGAGCATGTCCAATTGTATCCTACTGCTAGGATAAAGGGAATATGCTGCATCATAATCAAAATTCTTAATCATTTTTAAAGCTAGCCACAGAGAAAAGCAAAGATAATGATAGCAGGCTTGTAAATAGCTTTATAAAGTATAAAGTTTTGGGGATTGGTCTAGCACAGACACACTGCACATTAGGACGTATTTGAATGTCTATAACTCTATGACTTTAGATTCACAACAGCTAGAGACATCATCTTTTTGTGTGAAAGGTATAAAAGAGCTCTTGTATTGTGTGGAGACAGTTCCTATTTGAAAGAAGATATTTATTAGTAATAAATACAGTATCTACCCTAATCACAAAATGTGATCCTAAAAAGCTTGCAAAGGAGCTGATATAATCAAACACACCCAGCTTTTGGAAAACAGGTTCTTGGACCCCTAACTTGTTTACATTTTCCAAGGCCATTTATACAATCTGCCTTTTAAGAGGGGAGCTCTTAATACTATGCTCCGATTTCTCTTTGAAAGTGAAAAAGGGAAAATTACACAATGGTGCATGAGGGGGCGAAGTGGGGTGTGAGGGGCAGCTAGGAGTGTATCCAACTAGTACCACCCTATGGAGGGTGCACACCAGCAGGAAGTCCTCCCCCCTACACAGGCAGGGACCCTGAACCCCACCAGTGGTCCTTATAAGATCCTTTTAGAGCTTAAGGTGGTCTTGCAGCCTGAAACCAGGCCTTCTCAGCACTTAGAAGTCCCGTTGTGGCATTTAAAAGTGCCTTTGTAGTGGGTCCTGCAGCTCGTAACTGAGACCACACATGATCCTAAAGTCAGGTCAGGTTTCAGGTTCCACCACCTTCTTTCTCGCTGCCAACACCAACACCGCAGATGTCGTAGATGGCATCTTGATCTTCTGTCTCCTCTCTTCATTATCACTGAGATGACTTCTCAGTTCTGCACAGGTTTGCACCTCTTTATATAGGATTGCTGAAAGACCAAATAAAATTTTGATTGCTAAAGATTTCAATCCTTGCAATCATATGATCACATATTGACCAATCATATTTTAATAAAATATTAAAGGGCATGTCCACCCCCAAAACTATAATCCCCCCCAGTAATGGCCCCACCATGTAGTGTAGTGTAATCCTTACCTCACATCCCAGCTCCATAGGGTTCTCCTGTAGACCCCCCCTAAAGTCCCAAAAACTGTCCACCAGGAGGCTAGCAGGACTCTGCCTGCTACCTTGCCTCCGGTAGATATTTGCCATGCGTACTGCAGCCCTTCTCCCCCCTCCCTCCCCCTCCCTCCCCCTCCCTCTCCCTCCCTCTCCCTCCCATTCTACTATCCCTCCCCCTAGCATAAAACCCCCTTAATATGATGTTCCCCCATGTCTGGCAGCCCCAACCGCATATTTTTTATTTTCCAAAAGCTCCCCAAACTCTTACTTACCTCTCCTCTTTCCTCCGCTGCACTGAATGACCGGCAGCCACGTCCGTGATTGGCTGCCGCTCAGCCAATCACAGACGCGACTGCCGGTCCCGCCCCTCTGCTTGCATTCTTGCAAGCAGAGGGCCGGCAGTGCGGCGGAGGAATGAGGGGAGGTAAGTAAGAGTTTGGGGGGCTTTTGGAAAATAAAATATATGCGGTTGGGGCTGCCAGACTTGGGGGAACATCATATTAAAAACAATTTTTAAGGGTGGACATGCCCTTTAAAATATGATTGGTCAATGTTTGACCAAATGATTGCTAGGATTAAAATCTTAAAGGGCGTGTCCACCCCCAAAACAAAAATTTAAACCACTGCTGGCCCTACTCAGTCATACGCAGGGTAGCGCCCCCCCCCCCCCCCCCCCTTGGATTCCTTGTTATACTTTTGCTATAGTGTAAGTATGCCCCTCCCAACCCTAACTACCCTGTTAAGATGTTAAGAAAGTCCTCAAAAACAGACTTACCAAGCTTCATTCCCTCAGCTAAATCAATAGCTGACAGCCGCATTCTGGGGACTTTCATAACATTTTAACATGGCATTTAGAGGGTTAGGTAACATGGGAGGGGGGGTAAGTACACTACAGCAAAAGTTTTATTTTGTGGTGAATGATTATAGGAACAGGAAACCAGGTAGTGCACACTGGAACAAACCATGTTGGATCCACTATGATTATGTATAAAAACTTCTTTATTTCATCAAAACGGAAGTCACGTACAAATGCATCAGACCACCTGACGAGTTTCGGGATCTTAGTCATAGGCTGGTCTTAATACTTTGGCCATGGCAACGCATCAGGCAGTCTGAGGCATTTGTATGTGACTTCTGTTTTGATGAAATAAAAGTTTTTATACATAATCAAAGTGGATCCAACATGGTTCATTCCAGTGTGCACTACCTGTTTTCCTGTTCATGTAGTCATTCAGCAGTCGAGACTCAGCAAAGGGTTTGGGGCAGATGCACCTGGGCCACACCGTGGCTGTGTGAGTATATTGTTATATCTGTTGTATTCAATTGATCAACTGGACTTGAAGTTTAGTTCTTAAAGACGTTTCACTAGTCATCTGACTGGCTTTCTAATTCAGAATGACTTGTACAAAGATCTGTGGCAATTATGTACCATGGAAAATCCCAATTCATATCACAGCCAGGTGTTTAAGGGCGTGATTGCATAGTGGCTAATAGGTGTTATAGAAACGCCCAGGGTATGGTGTCAAAACAGCATTTACATGGCAGACGGTTGGTGTCGAACCCCCCCCACCTCTATTCAGGCTTGGTTTCTTTATTTTCACTTAAATGGCCTCCTTGACACCCCTCTTGAACCAGTTACGTTCCTTTGCCAATATGTACATTACAATCTTCAAAGGTATTTCCTTTATCCTTAAGATGCAGGTACATGGCTGAGTCCTGACCCAAGGAATTGTCCTCTTCTGTGCTGGGCCATACGTTATGCAGTTGCTGTTTGGTCTCCCCCACATACAAATCAGAGCATCTTCACTGCACTACACTGCGTATATGATGTCGCTTTTCTTGTGTTTCGGTATTGGGTCTTTTGGATGTACCAATTACTGCCTCAGTGTGTTGTTCGGTTTAAAGCAGACAGGGATACAGTGTTTTTTGAAAATTCTTCTTAATTTCTCGGAGACCCCTGCTACATATGGGATGACCATGTTCTTCCTCCTGTCTTGCTTTTCCCCTTCACTGTTGGTATACCTGTTCTTTTATTTCCTTATACTTCTTTTGACAAACGCCCAGTCTGGATATCCACAAGTTTTAAGGGCTCCTCTGAGATATTTTGTTTTTCTAGCCTTCGCCTCTGTGCTAGTGGGGATGTTCTCAGCCCTCAGCTCTGATGGGGTTCGACACCAACTGTCTGCCATGTACAATGCTGTTTTGACAACTTACCCTGGGCGCTCCTATAACACCTCTTAGCCTCTATGCAATCGCGCCCTTAACACCTGGCTGTGATATGCTAATTGGGATTTTCCAGGGTACATAATTGCCACAGATTCTTGTACAAGTCATTCTGAATTGAGAAAGCCAGTAGGATGACTAGCGAAACGTCTTCAAGAACTAAACTTCAAGTCCAGTTGATCTAATTGAATACAACAGATATACCATGACCTGGATGAATAAGAACCTTCACAAGCGAGTATATTGTTACATTTAGTAACACAAGCAGCTTGCCACTTTGTGGATACACAGTGTCCATTGGATATATTGGATATTGGATGTACTAACATAGAGAGTGTCCGGGGTATGATTACACCTGGACCAACACACTTTTTAAGTGAGTGATTAGAATGCTTAGAAGGACTAGAATATATGTATAATTTACTGAGCACTCACTTTTAAGTAGCACAGCTGCTGGGATGATAAGGACTGATTTTGTTTGATTTATTTTGTGGTGAACATACCCTTTAAGTAATCATATGGTTTAATATTTCAATCCTAGCAATCATAAGGTCACACATTGAAACACTGATTTGGGGATCAAATATACATTATTTCCTCAAATAATGTATACAAAAAAAAATAATGAAGGTATAATGAAGAAAAACATAAAAGCCAAATAGATTATTGAAACTAAACTTTTTAGGATGTATTGTTTGTTTGCAGTGTGGGTGAGGGGGTTGTATACAAGTTCTATAAAGGATATTGTAAATTAATGTACTGGATTAAAATTAAAAAAATAGGCAGTACAAAACCAAAATGGAAAAAGACGGGAAAGTTTGTTGCCTGAATAATAGAATGTATTTAAATCACTTGGTGCAATCCATTGTTATGAGAAAAAAAATTATATATATATATATATATATATATATATATATATGCGCCAGAAAAACAAACTACAATAGTGTTGCAGTTTTGCTGAGAAGATGTCAAAGTCTTGTCCTAAGAGATTGTTTTAGTCTTTCATCGATTAATATCCATTTCATATTCTGTTTGACTTCAGCTATGTTTATTAAAGTAGACCTAAAGTCTCTGAAAGAAAATGTTTCAAAATGGCTGTACTTTTGTAAAGGGCTTAAACAAAACAGTGATTTAGAGACTGCATCTTATTGTAGAATAGTCACCCTGCATCATTTACCTTAAAGGGTATCTCCACCCACAAAAAAATATTTTTTTGTAGTGTAGGGCACCCTAACTCCCCCCCAACCGCCATAATGGTTTATTTAAAAAAGCATTAGAACTTACAGTCCTTCAATCCCCTGGCACTCTGATCCAGGCTCTCTGCTTGCCAGAACTAGCAGGGGGCCGGAACGGCAGCCGCGTCTGTGATTGGCTGAGAGGCATTGCATTGCAGAACGCCGGGGGAGCGAAGCAATGTACGTAGAGTTCTGCTGCTTTTTTATTTAAAGTTATACTTCACTTAAAAAGTGATCCTTTAAAGAGTATTTATACTTTTAAAAAAAATCTAATTTTCAAATATAGATACAGCACCCTGCTCCTGTTTCTGGCTTGTTTCAAGCAAAAACAGGAGCAAGAGACTTCTGCGCAGACAGCCGCTTCACTTCCTGGTTGCGGCTGTCAGGCGATTGGGCATGACATCACATCACGCCTTAGGGTGGTGTAGTGGCTGTCAGCAGCAGAGGCAGTGTAGGAGCAGCTAGGCACTGGGCCAGGTAAACAAGTTCAGGAGTGTCTTTGGAGACTCTGTATATCATGAAAGTGGGGGTTGGGGCGTAATCAACAGTTTGCAACAACGTTTTTTTGAGTGGACATGCCCTTTAAAATGAACCATCAACCACCTCTCTACGTGCTGCACAGCCCAAGATATGAAGAAATCCCTGATAAGAAAGTTAGGGGGTGGGAGGTTCTCAATCTGCAATCACAAATACTAGTTCCTCCTCCTAATCTACAGTTGACACATTCTCAGTGCAGAAAAAACAGGAAGAGATTGAGTTACAGTGACTAAAGGAGAACAGTACAGCACATAGCAGGGAGTGTGTAAGGTGTGTACATTTTTGTCTTTTGTTAATGCCTCCCACTTGCTGGCCCCTCCCCATATGGCACCTCAGACCCATTACTCCCCCCACACACATACACACAGAAAACTTTGTAAAAACAGTGTTTTAAGGCAGAGGCAGAATCAGACAAAGTTTAAAATTGCTGATTTTGCCTCTGCCTGAAAGGCCAGTTTTCTGTAGAGGGGTTATAGATCTGAGTGCCACTGCGAAAGGGACCACAGGGCCCATGAGTAGGATGGGCCACAGAGGGCCCACAAGTACAGGGGGCCACAGAGGGGTGCAGGGGGAGGAGCCAAAGGGGGCCTGCAAGGGAAGGGGCCATGGTGGCCCATGAGGAGGAGAAGACACAAGAAAAAAGGGATTGTCACGTGGTTTCCGAGCAGGAAGAAGGAAGTGCAAAGGATCTGGTGATGCTGCTACCACATCACACATAAAAATTAAAATATATCTGTACGCCGATGATACGCAAATGTATTTTTCCACCCCCTCACTTTGTCCTGACATCCAATCACGCATCTCCGACTGTCTCTGTGCTGTCTCCTCGTGGATGGCGCACCGATGCCTCAAACTAAACCTGATTAAAACCGAACTAATAATTTCCCCACCTAAACCTGGTCCTATCCCACCTTTTTCTATTTCTGTGGACAACACCCCCTTTTACCCTATTCAGTCGGCACGTTGCTTAGGGGTTATTATTGATTCTGCTCTCTCCTTTTCCAATCACATTAACTATGTTGCTAAAACCTGTCGCATTTTTCTTCGTAACATTGCAAAAATCCGTAATTCCTTTCTCATCCGACTACTGCTATGCTTATCTATGCTCTCATCTTATCACACCTAGACTATTGCAACTTTCTGCTTTCTAGTCTTCCTGCTTCCCATCTTTCTCTGCTTCAGTCCATACTTAACTCTGCCGCACGCATTGTCTCGCTCTCTAAAAATTGGGAATTTAAATCCCTTCACTCTGCTGCTCCTTCCTATATTTTTTCTCTAGTGTCCCCATATGTCCCTGCTCGTACCCTCCCCTCATCACAGAACCATGTCTTATACAGACCCCCCCACTCACACTGCCTCCTCTCACCTTAAAACTTTTTCTCTTCTGGCTCCCGTCCTCTAGAATTCTATTCCCCTCTCTCTACGTCAACAAACCTCAATAAACAGGTTTAAATCTAACCTCTCATCCTATCTTTCTGAGCACAGCACAGCATAGGACTGTTGACACTGCACCAGTTATTACTTTAGCACTTCCACCCTTTTCTATGTATCTGTATGTTACCCACCTTATTAGATTGTAAGCTCTATGGGACAGGGACCTCTTTTCTCATGTTACATGTTTCAAGCACTTGTATATTTCATGATGCTCTTACTTATTTATGTATTTACTTACTGTCCCCCTTGCATGACTTTTTGTATTCTATATTGTACAGTGATGCGTCCCCCAGTTGCGCTATATAAATAAACATATACATACATACATATCTTATGTATTAAGTAAAGTGCAGAAATACCCAGAAATGTAATTCCTGTCAATTTATCTAAATTCATTTTTGGACCACAGTTTCCCTTTAAGATTTGTTTGCCACTAAAACTAAACCAATAAAATATTTCATTACCGAAATTTCTGCAGTTACTACCCGACTCCTAAATTAATGAGTTAAAGTATGGGCAGTGTGATTCAAGAAGACTTCTCTAATAACTACTTTGTACTTCACTACAAATGATTGTAACTGGACCTTTTTTTATGTAGTAGTAGTGAGTGCCCAAACTCTACTATTACTAATACTACTAAAATAATAATGTGGTGCACACACTTTCAGCTTACTTTTTAAAAAATCTGGTTTGGGTGCTCAAACCCCAAACCCATCGCCCCAAGTTTATTCCGGCACAATATAATGTTTCAAATATAGTCCTTATAGCTTACCATTAGATACAAGTGACACATTTGTGGAAGTCACAGGTAAGTCACTGTATAAGACACGCATTCACTGGGATTCAAACAACAAAATTACATCCCAACTCCTTAATGAGTATGGTCTTTTAAACAGCTCATCGCGTGAATGTTTCTTTTATACGCGCAATCAGCTGTTTAAAAACAGCTGATCGTGGTTGTTTTGCAGGCCATCTGGGGTAGCGAGAGACTTACAGGGACACCTGAGTGCAAAGTAAATGATAGGGAGCATCGGTCAGAATACAAGGACTAAGCTGTCAGTCTAATGGTGGGAGGGACTGGTTACAGTGTAATTTGCTCACACCTGCAGCCCCACCAAACAACTCAAGAGCTCATGCACCAAAGGATTGTTGGGCGAAGCAGACGTTGGCCCCGCAATCACATGTGTGTACGAACCCTAAGTGTATTTAATGTTGTTATTCCCTTACATTTATCTCTGCCCAAATTTTACTTTGTCCCTTTTATATTTTCTAACAATCATGGGTCTTTCTATTGAACACACATTATATGAATATGTATAAAATTATAAACAAAATATCTTAACGGTTAACCTATTCCACTGCATACCCTTCAAAAGACAGATAAATTAATCTGTGTTATATATAATTATAGATTTTTTTTCATCAAAATGTACAAGGTTTTGCTACCAACAGCTCATTTATCAAATTCCCTGTGATTCATAATTCATTTTAAGGTCCCTATGAGAGGGATGACCTCTCTCCTTTGATAAAATAAATAAAGATGATAGCTCGTGCCTTAGCTAAGTACTTAGCCTTGATATGATGGCTTTTATTCTGTAAATGACTGAACAAACTGTTAACAAAAATAAAGCATGAACAATTTCCTGACTAGATGTTTATAGTGATTGTAGTCTTTTTGATAAAGCACCCTATACAGGTGATGTCCTATTAATCAACCACTGAGAGAAACAAACAATTTTTTTAATTTATCGACATTCTATTATCCAGCCTACCAATGTCATTTGTCAAAATCATTCTACAGGGTGTAAAATTGGTCCCTAAAGCTGGGTACACACAGTAAAGATTTTTGAAAAATGACAGACAGGATCTGCAAGATTCTGTGTGTAATTTTTCAAACACAGTTCTGAGAACTCCCCCTATGCACAGCATAGGGAGAACCCTTGGGACTGTGTGTTTCCCTCGGCTGCGGTAGACTACCACCGCCAAGGGAAATTTTCACTCTTTCCCGAATGAGTGATTGGCCGACCTGAGCATTCGGCGGCCGTGCATTCATTTGGGAAAGCTAGGTACACAGAGTACAGATAAAGCCTGGTACAGTCAGATCTGACGGTATGGGGGCTTTAATGGTACTGTGTATACCTAGCTTTAGATTTACTGTCTTTGTTCTCAATTTTAATGCATTTACCCTGAAATTGCCACTAAATGATCTTTTGTATCTCTGTGTATATGGAGAAAATAACAGTCACAGTGAAGAAAAACTATATATTTCTGTGATAGGGAAATTTAGAATTTATGAAGGAAGATGTTTGAAAAAGAAAATCTTCCTTGTAGAAAATAGTGGGTAAAAGTTGTCATTATTATTAAAATGAATACCAACATAACTTATTTTTTATTGAAATAGAACAGGGGTGGGCAATTCAATCTCACAGGGGGCCACATGAGAAACTTGGATTGTCTTGAAGGGCCAGACCAATGGGTTCAACTCAATTCTCATTACAGAGGCTGCAAAACTGGATTTTATAAAAAGATTTAATTAATATACTTGGTTCACTGGATTTTTTTTTATTATTAGTTGCAATTTCTAATAGAAGTTGTGTAATATTTTAGATCCATTCCATCAAATTCAATTAATCTTTTTTATAAAATAAACTTAATAAAAACTAGAAAGGGAAAATTAACTTTGAATTTGGCTTGAAAGGCCGCATTTTGGAAGGGATTGTGTGTGTTTGTGCTGCAGATTTTAAAACTCAATAATGGCAATGATGAGGACATTGTTGTTTTTACTTACCCTTTAAATTCCCGCCATTTCCAGTCCCGTTTAGGTCCGGGCATGCGCTTCTTCACTGGGGGGAGGGAAACTTCAGGGACCTGCTTTCTGAAGTATAATATCCCATTTGCGCACGCACATGTGCAGAAGCCAAAATACACACACACACGGACTCAGGGACGCACATATATTATATAGGATTGCATGTATGATGTTTTTGCACAGACAATTATTTTTTCTTTAATGAGAGATTTTCTTTCTCTATTTTACAATACTCTTTAGAATTACTTATTCACAAAATACTATATGTAGCATTTCATACCCAAAATGATGTTTAAACACTATTTAAAATGCAAGGAATCAGGAGCATGCATATATATTGTATTTATTCATATATATTATTTTATATTATCAATAAAAAAAATTATCAAAACTATACTTAAAATGTAATAGAATACATAAAAAATGTAGAATGCAAAGAATTCCCCCCCCCCCAGATACTTAATGTAGTGAATATATAGCATTATCATTTTAACTGTGTTAAAGAAAAATTGATGCAAGTGTAGTCATTCACTGAATAACTAATATATATCCTTTATGAATCCTAATGACTGCTTAAGCTCATAAATTGCCACAGATCCTTCCAAAGTTAAAATCCTTGGAAGAGCTTGGAGATTTCTTTAAAAGTCATAAAGCATCCCCTTCCAAAGAGTTCATGGGTCATGTCAGGGTCCTCAGATGATCTACTTTGCCTTAGCAAGTGTGCTAATGACACTGAAAATATGCTAAGGAGTTGCCTGCAAGGGGCCTTTCTAATGCGGTCACTTCCTGGGACCTCAAAGAATCTTTAATTGCGGAGCTTTGGAGACAGCAGGTGTGCTTGTCATGTCTAATCAGGGATGTGGGTGTATTTGACAGCTCAGATGGAGAAGGGTCTCTCTTGCTCTCCCTCTACACGCATGGCCTAAAACCCCCTCCTCCTTTCTAACTTTTCAGTCATTGCACACCTGTCACATTGATTATGAGAATGAGTTTCCTCTATAGCAATAAAGACAAGAAAATCTCTATTTTTCCCCCAGAATTTTGCTTTTATTCATAGAGAGGATTAAGAGTCTCAATTGTCCTTTTGACTCAATAACAAGCTTTTCCAGCTTATCTTCTGTTTAGATCTAATGATGTATAATAAATAATTAGATAATGATTATAGTGGGAATGTGGATAAGCATATTACAAGCCTTTATCTTATCACATGGCATTGTTCACCAAATATATGAAGAAATATATTATCAAATGAAAGGGAATACATTATATATGTTTTAACTAGCTCAGTAAGTCTAAAGGAGGCTATATGCCCTGACCTTTTAGATATGTATTTCCTCTTTTATAGTTCCCATATGTAGATTTATTTTAATAAGACACCCGTTATATAACAGCCATCCTTACCATCACCAATAGAGGGATACTAACATAAGACAAGATATCATAAAAATATTTAAACGTGTTTTTCCAATAAATAGAGACTTTTTTGAATAGTGGAAACAGACCCAAATAGCAAAACAAAAAGCTTGTTAATAGCACTTTTTGGACTGTTGGAGAGAAAGAGAGAGTAGGTCTGGTTTTCTGTAGGAGAGTAGTTCTGGTTTTCAAGATGGACATCATTATGACATCATCACATCGCTCCTAATACTGGGGACAGGTGGATGTCATCACATTGCGGACCCACGGAAAACGTTAATTACATTATTTTACAAGTGGGATGATTGAGAAAATTCATAATTCCTTGAAAAAGCTGTCTAGGTACAGCGAAACGTGTTGGAATTCTAATAGGCTTATAAATGGGACAGAAGCACTGCACTTTACAGCACCTTTTACCCAGAGCAGTACCAGCAACTGATTGGGAAGCTTTTAAAGGTTTTTAACTAGAGTCTACTGGCCTGAATCTGCACTTTGGATTTTACCTGTTTTTTTCAAATAAAGCAGTGTTTTACTTTGAAACTAGATGACATCTTTTTATATAAATATAACTTTTATTGAATTGATTGGGACAGTAATACTTTTTTATTTTATTTTATCTTTTGGATGAGAGGAGGATCAAGCAGCCATTTTAACACATTAATTAAAAGTCTAGATAAGTGGATTGTTTGGCTCAGCAGCTGACCACCTGTACTTCATCCATTCAAACAACTTGCTTTATTTGAACTTCTGAACAGGGAAATTTCAGTCGGATCTTTATTGGCTCCCTATATTATATATAGGGAGCCTATGGCATTGTTGCCTCTAAGCAGGCAAGTCATGATACGATTGCATGAGCACCTTTACACGTTCCACACTCATATACAGTGCATATATCTATCCATCCATTCATCCATCCATCCATCTATCCATCGAAGTAAAAATTTCAGGGCACTCTCAGGACTTGTGCAAAAAAATGTATATTAAACGTGCAAAAAACACATAGATAGCGACGTTTCTCAAGCCATATTTAAGTGAGTGCACATGGTGCACTGATATAACCTAAACCCCACCCATTGCTTGTGACATCATCATTACACCAATTAATGCCCTTAATTACAATGCAAAGTGTTGTATCTCATTAAACTTATATCTGCCTCTAATTAAAGTGCAATATCATATAAACATGCCCACACTTGTGGTACGTAAAATGCTACACTAAAGTGTCTAAGCGCAATATAAGTGCAAATTTTCTAATTAATATAATGCCTATATAAAAATGACATATAACAATGTGCATGTTTGCATGTTCCTCACTCATATACAGTGCATATATATGTCTATCTATCTATCTATCTGTCTGTCTGTCTGTCTGTCTGTCTGTCTGTCTGTCTGTCTGTCTCTGCTATCTATCTATCTATCTATCTATCTATCTATCTATCTATCTTCATCTATCTATCTATCTATCTATCTATCTATCTATTTATCTATCTATCTATCTATCTATCTATCTATCTATCTATCTATCTATCTATCTATCTATCTATCTCTGCTATTTATCTATCTATCTATCTATCTATCTATCTATCTATCTATCTATCTATCTATCTATCTATCTATCTATCTATCTATCTATCTATATATCTATCTTTGTGTCTGCATGCCTTTTTTAACATAACATTGCATACAATGAGTGTAGTTAGTTTCTAAAAGTTGGCACACATAGCAGGGATACAGCTTTTGCAGTCTTTAGTCCAAAATGACATAAAACAATGCTATTCACCAGCTCGGAAACAATGTCTCAACTGAGCGGAAATCTTCCAGGTTGGATTTGTGCCATAGAGCCCAGGAGAGGTTGTAAACTGTAATGGAGGTTGTTGTATTGGACACTAATGGACTGTAACTGCACAAAGCTGTTCTGGCTTTCCACTAGTTGTAAGGGAATTGCTGTAAATGGGTGTTCCTGGATGATTGAAAAACTCTTAGATCATGTGTACTTTCTTCTGGTTTCCTGTTTATTGATAATGCTATTCCATTTTAGTGCTTCCTTCTACTCATGTATCACTATATTTTAAAAAAATGTAAAAACAAGATAAAACAACCAAACATGTGTTTGCTACCAGTAGCCTAAAGCCTCGTATGCATGGATGAGGCACAACCCCAAAGCGCATGCACATGTGCATTTTGGCTGATAAACGTACATGTGTATGCATTTGCTAGGGCGTAGTTTGGCAATCCCCCATGGCAGATCAACGAACAGCACCCAAACAATTGCATACATTCATGCAACTATCGGCCAAAACAGTCCTTTGTTGTTGGTGTAGCTTTCGCTTGGTGGTTGTGCCGCATCCATCCGGTCAGAGGTGTGTACGAACCCTGTACAAACTGTAGCTAGACCAGTAATTGCTGGTGAAAGTACTTTATATCTTTACATAAAATTCCTTAAGTTAGCACTTATTTTAGCAATGTTCTCCACACATGAAAACCCCCTGAACTAGACCGTGGCCATGCAAACTATACAAGCCAATCTAAATTACTATCCAGCTCATTACAATTAACCATATACATTGGCAATGAGGCGCACACAATGTCATGCAGAGAAAATAACTGGCACAGAATGCAATAGATACATTCCAACTTGTGCACATGATGGGCCTTATGGGCTGGTTATGAATGATTTATTTTGATCATATCCATGTGGGAATAAATGTGCAAAGAAAGTGCTGAGTGTAAGTGTACATTAGAGTGGTGGATGGAATAAAAAATCCCATATTTTCATAATTAGGAATAATGAGATATGTGATGGTGCATATGGGACACTATGGGACTACCCGCTGCCCCATTATTGTAAAGGTAAAAATAATTATGATTCAAATGACTTAATATTGACAGTTTCATTGCTAAGCAACCATAGCTGTAACCAGATGGGCAGTTCCATTAATAAATATTTTTTTTAAAATGATACAATAAATAGCATTTTTTTAACTTTTGCAATAAAATTTAGTTACTGCTCTCTCTATTATATTCTTCTTTTTTTTTTCATTTTAAAAATATTTGAATCTTTCAAATATGATGTATAGTTTCTAGAAAATGCATCCAATCTGGAGCAATTATGGAGTTCAATCTATTTTGTCTGTTTTTGTTATTAGCAATTCTTAGGCCGAAGTGGACCCACATGGACCTGAGTGCACCATAATCAGATGTCTCCAGTGAGAAAGCACAAGGTGAATGCCAGTGGTCTAGCCTCCCATGATATCACACAGATACAGATCATACTGCTCCCTTGTGCTGTACATTGTATGTTCACCATACCTACAGCTAGATGTAATGCTGGGTACACACCTTGCAATTCTTGGTCCCGACTGACCATTTGGCACTTTCGACCAGTCTGCCAGGACTTAGGAATGTCGGTTGAGGCAAATGTAGTCTGCCAGGATTTAGGAATGTCAGTTGAGGCAAATGTAGCTGCATCCAGCATATTCATCTGACCAAACGGTCGGACGTTGACCACATCTGGCCGAAAACCCATGCAATGTTTTCACCATATTGACTGATGCACTGAACTATCAGTCAATGGTCCCAAAAAAATTTCATGGTGTGTACCTAGCTTAAGTCTTCCTACAGATACATAGGAATCTTGCTTTCCTCGTTAGTATGCATACTCAAGAACACCCATTTATGAGCACTCTTGTGCTTTCGAAAGTTGTTTTTCTTACATACTGTTTATCTTAGCATGAGAGTATTTCAGTAGATATATGAAGAGCATTGCAGTTCCAATTATAAATATATAATAGAGGAAAAAGCTCCCAACTCATTAAAGTTAAGAAGAATTTAGACAAATTAAAAGAAAGGGATAGAGACAGGAAAACTGAAGCATGGTTTGGGTGCCCAAGCCCTGAATCCTTCACTAAGGATATCTTAATCTTTCCACATTCAGACTTATAATGTAGTAGAAATAAATCTAAAAAATGATCATATCCGGAGAAGGGTGACCCGAGTGCTACTGCCCCAGGGCCATCACAGGGCCTCTCAAAGATCCAAAATTGCAAAAAAGGTGCCACCAAGAAGAAGGAACTGCAACAAAAATGTTTATTCAGCAAATACACTACAGCATCAGAAAGAATAAAAACCAACACGCCATCAGCCTAATGTGTTTCAGACCACACTGGTCCTTAATCATTGAATAGAATTGGAAGTTTAATGTCCTGTGATGTGGAATCCATTCTGGCAGTATGGGTGATATTTGGTATAATAGAATTGCACACATTGCAGTTGTAACTAGGGGCATAACTAATTTACAGCTTCATCCTTAATGATCTATATAAACCTGATTTCTAAATTGGGCCCTTGTTTGCTGGATCGTCTTGTACTGATTGTGACCACACTTAATGGTTTGATTTATTTCCATATCTAGAAGGTATATCTGTTGTATTCTGTTAGATCAACTGGACTTAAAGTTTAAATCTTGAATACATTTTGCTAGTGATTCGACTGGCTTTCTCAATTCAGAATTGAAAAGTCAATCAGATGACTAGCAAAACGTCTTCAAGAACTAAACTCAAGTCCAATACTGATTAGGTCCTAAAGCCTATTAAAACTGTTCCTTACAGATTTAAAAGGGAAGCTCAGCGCAAATACATATGCTTTTAAGAAAGAAAAAAAATTCAATTATCTTAATTTGCCCATCCAGCATTTTGTCTGTGCATAAATAAATGATTCCAAAATACTAACTTCCTGTTTGCAGGACCCCCAATAGTGAACGTTATGGTTTAGCCCTTCACCCAGCACCTGGGGTAATTCAGTTGCTTGGTAGAGATCTGAGCATGTTTGATCCATCCAACAGCCAATCAGTAGAAATTACTGTTAGGAACATTTCAAGGAAATAGTGCATCCTGGAAAGAAAAAGAACCGTTACTGAACCTGAAATGGCAGCTCACTACTATGCTTTACTAAGAAGAAATAAACTGATTTTTCAAAATGTAAAAGAGTATTTTGATTAACTAGATATGTGTAATATAAACAAAGAATTTGAGTAAAAAATATATTTTTCACTGAACTGCCCCTTAAAGGTCTAGTACACGTGATCCAATATTTCTACTAGATGAACTATCCCAGCTGATAATTTGGTAACTGATCACTCTCTGAATTTAAGACAAAAACTTGTCAAAAGTGATTGAAAAATTGTTAGCTTTTTCTTAACAATTGTTTAATTGTCAATCCTGCTGTCAACAATGGACCGCAGATTCAGTTAAACTATTGGCATGTCCTTTAATTTCCAATTAACAGACTAAAGATTTGTCAATTCTTCTGTGAGTATGCTGTGTGCAGGCTTGACAGTTGGTTTGTGGGGGGGGAAAGTCAGGTCGGATGGGAATGGTTAAAAGAGGGAGGGGGGATACTGCTCCTAAACAAAATGTGTGCTGGATTGAAGGCATGCAGCAGCACACGCAAATCAGAGTTAGTGCTACTTACATGTATTCAATTATAGATTAGGATGAGGCAAAGTCATTTTTTTAGTATAGTGTCCCTTTAAGAGATTGTTGTTTGGCCCTCACCTCCAAATCACTACATGTTAATCAATGGTTCAAAGTTTTATTTACAGTATCTCAACCATACTCTCAACTCTGTAGAAAGATGTCCAAATGTACCTACAATCACACCTGGTGAAAGGATGTGTCTGCCGTAAATATATCTCTGGACACTTTTGGGTCATGCAGGATTTCATTTTTACCTTTAATGTGTCTGCCCTAAATATTAAATAACCATATTGAGCTTTTTTGTTGGATGAAGCTATTAAGCTCTTCTAAATTTACATCCACAGGAAAAATATACTGTCTGCTATTTAAAGTAGGCAGTATTATACATTGTTGGATGACTATTTTTATGCTTACATCTACTAATAATAGCAAGGGTTTTTTTTTCTACAAGGGAAAGAAAGACTAAATTGCAGGCTGCCATATAAATACACAAAAAAAACATAACATTCTGAAATGAAAGAGCTATAAAAAAAAAGAAAAAAAAAAAAAAGAAAAAGAAAACATCAACAGAACTCACTGGATCATCCATTAGGTGCACATCATTTTATACTGGTAATGGATGAGGAAACATTGTCCTGGAAATATTATGTATATAAAACACTTATAGTGCACCTTGCTAGAGTGCCAAGCACCATAAAATATTTTATTTTATTCTATATAACAAGACAAGAACAGGAATATAGTAGTCAGTCTTCAAGGCAATTTATCATTACCAAATTAAGGAATAAACAATGATTGGAAAATGTTGTCCTTTTTAGAAGCGGGCAAGATAAAACCCACATATGTCTATTTATCAGACATAAAACAAAGAGATGGCTCATCAGTACCAGTTTTCGGGTTCAGTCTATTTCCTGCCTACTTAGAAGGCATGCTGCAAATATTGTGGGTAGATTTGCATTCATTATGTGATCTGTAATTTTAGAATGACATTATCATAGTAGAAACAAACACTACAGTAAGAAATACACTATTTATACCCAGAAAATACAGAAATTGTATTTAGTGCAAAAATGTACTTCAAATATATTAGCTTTATTTTCTGTATATCTTCTGTATGTTTATTCTAAATCATACAAGATGGAATAAGGGCTTGTTTATACCAGGAATGAAAAACAATCTAAAACAATCCGCTTTTCACTACTGCCTGCATTCGTACCCTATAAACGCATGTGTGTACAAGTTCACAATTGCAGTGCATTTTTTGGTGTGTTTATTTCCTAGTTGAACAAAGCCTTATCAAATCTCATCCATAGAACATACTGTATATAAAGTCTTAAGGGACATAATTATAAAGGACCCGTATCACCTTTACTGCGATTGTAAAATAGTACATGGTATCATTTATTTACAACACAGTCATTAAATACCAGCCATGGAGCAAATACTAACTCAACACGATATTTTGCGACCACACGGTATCGTTCATTATTCCAGTATTTTACAAAGTGGTCATAAAATAAACAGACAGATGTAAATTAACAATACAGGTCAGTATTTAATAGCTGCATTGTAAAATGTCATTGCAGCCTATAAAGCTGGCCATACATTACCTCAACACCAATTAGATATTTGATCCAGAAATTATTGTAATGTTGACATACCTGCCAATATCACAGAGGCATTGTTTGACATGTGGTAGCATCAGAGTTGCCCAATTAAAACAAATCAGTAGAAGGTCCTACTACCACACGGAAAGCCACAAACAATGAGCTTCTTTCACTCATATTGATATAAATATAAAACTAGAGTCTTTATTAGTACCAATTAAAAACAAATCACATGACGCGTTTCATGTCAAGGCATGACACCTCTGATGAAGTGTCATGCCTTGACACGAAACGCGTCAGGTCTGTTTGCCATGTGATTTTTGCCATGTGAATTTTATATTTATATCAATATGAGTGAAAGAAGTTGGTTGTTTGTGGCTTTCCATGTGGTAGTAGGACCTACTACTAATTTGTTTTACTGAGCATGCTGGGAATAGAGTTCCGGACGCCATTGCAGCCGTTGGTAAGCAAGCCGGGGATGGCGTGTTCCTGCTTGTACAGTTGCCCAAAGGACAGTTGCAGTAGCTTACTTATTTAAGGTGGTAATAAACATGCAGGATAAATTGTAGATCTTGCCGGACCTGATACTTTTGCTGATCATTGAGCATGTGTATGGGCTGATAAACCATCAAGGGTGGACAAATAATTGGTAGATTTGAACAGAAAATTAATATTAGCCATTACTGGGTTTCCACCTTAAGAAATAGGATCCAGTGGCAATTGAGGTCCTGTATATCCCCTGAATGACAGCGGTATAACAAGGTCAATTGGGTGAATGTGATTTGCGATGATTTTTTACATGTAAATGCCCAACTTTTGGGAATAGAACATAAATTGTAAAACAGAAAAACAGTGGCAGTGTTCCCCTTTGTGCAGGATACAGGGGGTGTGGGATGTGTTAAGGTTCATACACACGTGCGATCGCAGGTGCCGACCTGAGATGCACAATGTGTACAAACGTCTGTTTTGGCCGATAATCAGCCCGCGTATTGGCACTTTATCGGCCGGATCGGCCGCTCGTTCAGAGATCCACCCGGTGGATCGGGCAACGATCTCTGAACGAACGGCCGATAAAGTGCCCATACACCGATTATCGTCTGAAACGGGCGTTCGGCCAACATGCGTCTCAGGTCAGCACCCGCTATCGCACGTGTACAAACCTTTCGAGTTGTATGGTGGGGTTAGAGAAAGATCGGGTAAAATTATATGGATTTTTAACCCTAGTTTCCCCAATAAGAAATTTTGGAGGCATGTTGGATGAAAATAAATCTACGTTTAATGATGGAGGAAAATAAATCTACTCGGTATCACACACACCTCACTTCTTTCTCAGTTCTCAGAAACAATAACCAAGCTCCTGCCAACTCAAGATTTATTACTGGGCAAAAAGGGATGAGTCATAGTTTCCAGTTTAGCTCATTGGTCTAAAGTGCTTATCTGTGGTATCTTTTACACTGACTTTTTAATGCCAGCAAATAGCAGGGGGTAAGATTTGATCGGGATTTAACCTGAGGCACAAGCACTCTCTCTGTAAATTCCCTTGATAGAATTTCTGCTGTTCTCAGGTATATTTCTTATTATTATTATTCATGTATTAACTTTTCTTATCCTATACTGAAAAACTTGAGAAAATGACCAACATTTTTTAAAACAACTTACAACTATCAGGGAAATTCAATAAAAGTTCTTATTGTTAAAATTGGTGCTGATTTTGGCTTAACAAATCAGATGTTGGCTTTCAAATGTTAAATAAGATCTGATTGGTTGGGGCAAAATTAGGACCATTTTTAACAATAAGAACTTTTATTGAATCTCCCTGTATGTTTTCAACATTTTCAGTGGATATACAGGAAAAGTTAAGAATATACTATATTTCATAATGATACACTAACGTGGTTTATAAAGCAAGGAGAGTATGGAGAATGAATATGGGGATCCACAAGGTGCTTATCTTGGCAGACAGTACGCTACAGACTGAGGAGTGAAAAAGCTCTCGAGGTTCAGTTTCTTATATCTATTGATGTGAACCGACAAAAGGCAATTGCATTAATGAGAGGCCAGTTATCCAAAGCAAAAACACTGGATGAATTAAAATGAAAGTCAGATCTACTGGCCCCAGTAGCTGATATATCATCCATATTTCAAACATCAGTTAAACAAACAAACTAAGAATTATAGATTCAGCAAAAGAAAACTTTGTCATATCAAAAGGTATTTCACTGCACCTTTCTAGGCTGCCTGTCTTCTTTAGTGGGGTACCTGTGAGAGGGTCAAAGATAGAGGAGAGCCTTATACCACAGCTGGAGACTGCCTTTGTGTAATTAACCTCTAAATCAATCCCCCAGTGGCAGCTGCCAGGCAGATCAAAGCACTCACATTCTTGTCTGAAGAGCGGCAGCTTAGGGAACTGGGGGCAAGCAGAATAGGAAAGTGAAAAACCCAAGAAGTCTATATGTAACTGGAAAAAAAATTAAATCTATAGTGCTTCTGCAATAGTTTACAAGTAATGTCGTATTTTAAGAACAAAGTTCATAATTCCCCTCTTGTTTTATGTGTTCTGAATCTAAATGAATGTGGAGAACAAACATTAAAACTGATGGGACAGTAAATGTGATACAGTTGACTCAGATTGTTAACTATTCTTAATTGTGGAAAATTAGCAAATGACTGTCTGGCTGCATCTACTGTATGTAAGGACCTGTGTAGCAAATATGCATTTTGTATTGATGGAGAGGTGAAAAGGATTTTTTTAGTGCACATATTGCAACAAAGTTAGGAAAGAAGACAGAGGTTAAGTTTAGCATGTGTTTAGCATAGACACCTTCTTGTGTTGTACGCATTCAGTGCTGATCCCTTTACAAATGGTCTGTTTTCATTACCATGCATGCTGGAAATTTTTTGTTTCAACATCTGTTAATATTGCAATTTGAATGGGTCTGACTTTCAAAGTCTTTCGCTCTTCCCAGACTGCACTCCTTGCAGACCACGTCTTCCCATTGATTATGCACGGGACTCTGAGAGGGGGCAGAGCCAGAGTGGCACTACTAAATGGAATTCAAAACAAGGTAAGGAGGAACAGGGCAACTTAGGGGTAAGTACCTGGCAGTTTGGTCCTCACCCTTGGCACTATTAGAGGAGGGGTTGGTTTGGGGCCTAATATTCAGTAGTTTGTCTTTAATTTATGGCAGCACCTTGTTATGTGTGTACCGTATTTAAATTTTTACTTCAATCTTCATCTTTTTTCGTTTCATTAAAAGCAGATAAGGAACCTTTTTACAATTAAAAAAGTAAAAGGCCAGTATAGGTAAAATACAGCAAAAAATAAAGTTAGAGGTGAACTCTTGTCCAAACTCTAGGTGGCGATACCTCAAATGGTTCTCCCCTCAACTATAACTTGTTGCAACAAAGTTGAAGAAATAGAGGATCACTCTCCAATCAATTTTAAGTCTTTATTGTGGACCACACATCACACACAACGTTTCGGGGGAATAACGTGCCCCCTTCTTCAGGTGATTTAAGACACTTTTGAAGAAAGAAGGGACAAATCGTCTGCACATATTAGCACTTTATTATTGGCACTTTATAAATTTTGTACATATAGCAGTAATACAGTATTAACACAATAGCATCTTTCAACGTATTTTTTAACACGTTTTATCCTTACGGACATGATACTATTTATTATTTTTAGCAATTTTTTATTTCATGATAACCACTGGATATGTACTATACTTTGTTAAGATTGTGATGTAATTATTTCCTGTTCACCTGACTCCTCCCATGGTGGGGTTGGTTTCACCTGACTTCTCCCATGTTGGGGTTGGTTTTCAGGTAGTGACACCCTATTTAATCCCTGAGCACTGTCGCACTTGTATCACCTGAAGAAGGGGGCACGTTATTCCCCCGAAACGTTGTGTTTGTGTGTGATGTGTGGTCCACAATAAAGACTTAAAATTGATTGGAGTGCGATCCTCTATTTCTTCTTCAGTATAGGTAAAACATCCAGGAAAGAACTTTAACTTAAGGGCCCTATTTAAAAGGGTTTACACTAAATGTAGTCCTTCAACAAAAGAGTAAATATATAAGAAGCTGATGCAGTTTGCCTGTGCAATTAACTTGCAATAATCAATCAGATATTGGCTTTTTATTTGGTAACTGCAGTAAGATAATATCGGACTGGTTGCTGCAGATAAATAACATGAGCAGTATTTTGCACCTTTTTATTAGTATAGGATGAGTTTCGTTCTTGAGGTCCTCAACATAACTGTCAGTTTCCTGAACACCAATGGGAGTTATTGTAGTTTGTTGGATCATTGTTAAGGCAACAAACTCCAAAAATGAAGATGAGAAATGCCTCTTATGGTAGATATTACATTGTGTTAATGGTGGGTAGGTGTAGAACTTATTGTAAGGATGCCAAAGAAAATATATTTTATTGGATGATTTGAAAGAAAAATGTTTAAAATTACTGATCTGACTGCAGTGAAACATCTTGGGTGAGAGTCCAGGTATTTTATGTAATTTGTTTGACTTCACCTGTACATATTAACTAATGAGTGCATGGTTGCTTTTGGCAAGCGTTTTTGATGTGTTCATCTGTTTGCTTGAAAACCATCAATCTTTGTTTATCACATGTGAATAAATCAGTATCTGTTATCTGTTTATTTTACTAAAAGCTGCTGTCTTTTTATTGCAAAACTTTGAGAATGTGCTTATCTCTAGGGGAGTGACGGATTGTCATAAGCTTAATGCTTAATGGGAGTTTGGGCATGGGGCCTGGCATCTTAACACTGCAGTAGTCCTGTAATATCAATGGCATGATCCCAAAAAAAGGAAAACTATGAAAAGCACTTTGCCACCTTTCCAGAAAAGCAATTTAGCATGGTAGCAATTTTTGAATTAGAAATTCCCAGAAGAAAAACACATATTTTTTTTCTAATATCTTTAGTAATTTTGCAAATGGCAAAGGGAACCAAGTCTCATCTTCAGACAAACAATATCCTATGAAGATGACTTTTTTGGTGACCTTCTCCTTGCGAATTACTCCAAAGAATCATCTAGAAGACTAACATAGGTTTTCCATTCCTAAATTGTACAAAATCTTAAGTTAATTGTTTCCCATTGAGTTGTTTACATTGACATAACTTTACTTCCCCCAAACCTGTAAAAATTACATTTCTACTTATTTAAAGCTTCTGGCAGGATTGTTCCAAAAGTCATCTTAATCCCACCCAAAGGAGACTATACACACTCTAGGCTTCTCCAAATAGACTGCACAGTTTTGGGTGGGGTGTTTTGGTTTGGTTTGTTTTTTTATAAAAAAAAACATTTTTTTTGAAACCCACAGTATCATATATTTAGATTTCTAAAGAATGTCACTGCACACTTCTTGACTAGATTGAAAATGCTGAAAGTCACGTTACATATTAGCACAAAACTTAACGTGACAGTAATGGAAACTGTGCAGGCCTCACAACGTAATACAGTATATTGCATCTGGTAGCATGGGTTCTACACTGATAACAAATGTTATTGCATCACCCACTTTCTCCTGTAAAGTGCTTATTCTTTCCGGGCTACTAACAGCATTTTTACAATATACAGTAATGGGGAACTTTTACATAACCTTGCTTATTAAAGTAATCCCTATCACATGGTAAGATTAAAATGACTCCTGATTGCTAAATGAATGGGCCAGGACCGGGATGTTTGAAGGTAAAACCCCTCACAGGTAAGTTTAAATCTTATTTGATAGAATCAGCGACTGAACGCTACCAAAATATCTGGTATGGCCAAGATTACTGCAGATTTGTAGAGGCTATAATAGCCCTGGGGCATTGGTGATTGGTGAATGTGTCTGGCATGAAATTAAAATTGGCTATATATACATTTATCAAAAAAAGAAGACATAGAAAGCAGCATCCAGTCCACAATAGAAGCATTGGAAGAAAATTGAAATGAATCAAATCAGTATAACAATGAATTGTACAGCCTGGTGAACAAGGCCAGCTGAAACCTGATTATATATGTTAGAATAGCGAGAGAAAGATGTTGCATCTCATTCTGGTTCTGGGGTGTTAAATGTCTGAGATTTTCTCAAGATTGTCTGGTGACCTTTTTAAGGATTCTGTATTAAATGTTTGTTTGCCTTAGAAAGGTATAGTATCCTTAGTTATAGAAGTATATCTACTTCTCAGATTGTTTATTTATGACATCTTTCCACCTTTAATTTATTTTCTCATACATAAATAAAGCTGAAACTTGGCTTTTCTCACAGATTTGGTGTTGGGATAAAGTCCTGCATGATAACAAAACATGTATTCCTGTAGACTAAAGGTTCGCATGCACGTACAATTGGGCAGCAGACCTCCGAGCCACTGTCGGCCAATAGTCACGGGTGTGTATGCGTTCGGTTGGGTGCCGTTCATCGCGGATGCTCATGATCGTGGGTCAGAGGTCTGCTGCAAAGTCGTACGTGTGTAAGAATCTTAAGCTTGTCCTCATGTTGATGTAATAAAGTAAAGATATTATCTAGCACCTGGAAGTTGCAGTCTTTCAGATTTGTATATTCAGCTAATTGACAATAAATATGAATTTGTGATATTGTTGAGAAAGATAAAGTCTAGAGAGAATCCATAAATAAAGGTGCACAGGAAAAGATTCCTAAACCTTTTATTATTATGTACTCTCCAAACCTCTGGCCCCACATATCTATTAAGCTGGCCTTACATTAAGGGGCATATTTATAAAGGTTTGTTACATTTTTCACCTCCATTATCACCACATTTTCCAAATTTGGACTTTTCACAATTTACATAGCAGTGCTAACCAGTGGCGAAAAGTCGTTAGCGCTACTTTTCACTTTTTGCCATACATCACTGCAGTAACCGCACCAGCATATTTATAAAATGGTGAAAAGTTTTTTTTTTAGTGTTAAAAAGCGAAAGTGAAAAGAGCCTTTTTATAAATATGGTGAAAATAGTGTTCTTTGTCAATGCAGTGTCCTGCGAAAATAGCGATCGTTTATAAATATGCACCTAAGTTAAGATTACGTCAATCCAAAATGTTCTCCAAAATCAAAGTTGAATTGACTGTAACATCAAGTTACAGTAATTTTAGTAATTAGTTATGTCCAATCACAATTCTGCACATTGCATAAAGGTTACATTCTATTTTAACTTGCAGATTTAGACAGTTCTTTCCGGTATCAGTTTGCCTTGGGCCAACTTGGCTCCATCTATATTTTTAAATGGTGGGTGGGTTATAGAAATATATTTAAGATGAAAAGATTAGAAAATTGATTAGAATCAGCAGGTGACTGAAATGTTAAGAATGAAATAGGCCTGTTGTAGCTTACTAATAAAGTATAGGGAAAATACCAAAATGAAACAAGTATTAGATGCTGGCAGAAAAAAATACAAACAGAAAGGAAATAGAAGCTGCTTGCAATACATTAGTAGACTGTGTAAAAGAGGGATTCATGTCTGACCCAGTTCTTTGCCATTGTATTTCTTTTAGTGACATTTCTTGAAAAGCATCTTGGTCTGTAAAAGGGGGAAATGATCCAGGAACTAGTTTTAAAAATGCAGTTTTTTTTTAGTTTGATATGGGAACCATGAAAAAGATGTCTGTAAGTTTTTTTAGGCGAGTACTTTATTCATACCATGCAATTAGTTTTAAATATGAAACGTTAAGCTTTGCATAATATTGGTCCTTAAAATGAAAATGTGTCAAAGCAGGCAATAAAAATCAAGCAGTCTTTTGTTCAAGAGCTGACAATCTATATATACAGGTCTTATTCAAGAGAATGACAAGAAGACTAGAAATAAAAAGAATCAGTATCAAAATCAATAACTAACCTTTCAGAAGAACATGATTTGTCTAAGAGGGTGGAAAAATCTTTGCTGCAGCTGGTCCACTTGGTAATCTATTATTTATAACGGAGTTTGCAAGTTACGCAGAATGTAAGCAACAGAGCAAGTTCAATGATCAGAACACTCTTACTGAAAATACCACGATATGTATTACTTAATATTCCCATTAAAGGGAAACAAATTCCTAAAACCAAAAATAAAACTTGTATAAAGTTTTCCCTTTGAGAGCAAATCCTGTCATGTGTATAAAATTTAAATTATATTTCGCTTTACAAACTAAACAAACATATTGCATAAAAAAACACACAAATTGAATCCTAGTTAAAGGAGAATTAATATTCAAATTAGCCCTGCACCCAGTCACGATAATTGTATGGTTTTAATTTAATTACTTGGTTTTCCCTTCCATGTAAAGCAAAATCTTTTTTTTTTAAGCAGATGGAAAAATGCTGCTATACTGATCTTACAATCTGACTATACAATTTCTTCTACCTTATCTGCTGGTACAATGGATTGGTTAAGACTTGATTTATACATGTATGCCTCTTCAAAGGATAGTGAGAATGCATTCATTAAACTTGAGCTTTTTTCAAAATAAATTTGTGTGCTGCTAATACTGCTAAGACTTCCTTGTCCTTTGTCTAAAATTTTTGTCGGCCCCACTAATGCCCAAGCTGCTGTAACTGTAGTTTGGGGTGTGATGTCATGTATTGCCCAATGAACTAAAAAATAATACAAATACACAGCTTGAGATTTCAGGTTGTGCATTATTTGTCTAGGAAAATACAGGTAGCCCCATGATGTCATGTGCAAGCCACAGCTAGTCTATGCCAGCTTTAGAGGGAATCAATGAAAGCAGTAAGAAGATGATAAAACAGCTAGTGGTAGGTATTAGCAACTCCTCATTTTAAAACATGTTATGGATCTCCCTAAATTAGTTTGGGAGGTTGTGTTATTTTGCCGTATTCTGGGAGCACAGCAGAGGATGCCCACACAGCGTGAAGCTATAATTAATTATACAATTTAAGAGGGGAAAGTTTTCACTTTTATTTTCCTTTTACAGAAGAGAAGTAGAGCTGTGATACCTTTTATTGGCTAACTAAATAAAAAAATGAAGCAAGCTTTCGGGAGTCCTAAGCCCCCTTCATCAGGCTGGATGTTACAAAAGAAACAGTTTCTTTTGTAACATCCAGCCTGTTAAGGGGGCTTAGGACTCCCGAAAGCTTGCTTCATTTTTTTTATTTAGTTAGCCAATAAAAGGTATCACAGCTCTACTTCTCTTCTCTTACTTGGCTAACATGGTACAAACTTCAACTATTGCTTTTTCTTTTAGAGGAAGTGTAATATGCACAACATGCATATCTCTATCATGGCCTTATGATTTTTGTCCCAACCAGAAAGGTTTCCACTATTTGAATCTTATTTCTTCTCACCTATTTTGTGACATTTGAAAATGCTAAAAGGGAGATTCAGTAACAATTCTTATCGTTAAAAATGGTGCTAATTTTGCCCCAACCAATCAGATGTTATTTTAGTTAGCCAATAAAAGGTATCACAGCTCTACTTCTCCTCTATTACTTGACTAACATGGTACAAACCTCATTTGAAAGCTTACATTCGATTGGTTGGGGCAAAATTAGCACCATTTTTAATGATAAGAACGTTTATTGAATGTGTGACCTTAGTGGTATTGTGATAGCATCTGTCAAATCATTTTTATTAGCCAGATAACTGAAGGCACCCATATACATGCCACTGCTGACAGATATATGCAATGGCATGTACATACACAAACCAGACTAACCCCCATACTCTGTATAGGGTTTGGTTGGTCAGGTACCCATACATAGAATGATCATATTGTTACCCATATTTTAATTAATGACAGGCAGATATTTTCCTTCCATGCCAGAGAACCACAATGGTGACAGTGGTAGTCTGCCTCCTTGTTTTCAACACAGGCGAATGGATCCAGTGGATTTGTCAAATATAGGAAAGGTGTATGTCCACCTTATGTTTCAGTGTTTGATACTTCATCAATCATTATTTATATTTTATTAGGTTTATCAGAAAAAACAAGGGACACATCCTTATCTATCTGTATGAAACCTATATGAGCCATCATTAACCATCAGCATCATCTAAATGCAGTCTGCTGTACTGTGCAAATCTGGACTAATACATCGTGTTCTTTAACCACTGATTGAAACAGGACACAAAAGTTAACAAATAGTCAATTAGAGTTGGTAAGTATGCCAACTAATAAATGGTTGGACTTTTAAACATAAATGGAAGAGGAGCATATTTCTTCTGAAAATAACAGATTAGCTCACTTTAAATGGTTAGGACACAAAAAAGAACAATTTTGTAAGACTGTATACTGTGTATGCTTTACCTACATCAAACTTGTCCTTTAATTTTAAAAGCCATAGGTATAAGATATTGCACAGGCTCAAGTATTAGGCTTGTTGCCACATTGAAACAGTTGTTTTAGTCGTCCAAAAAAAACAGAACCCTCAAATGTATCTTTAATGTCACATTACTACTTAGAAACATAATCCTATGAACATGCTGTGTTTCTGGTAACTGATAAACGAATGCATGAGAAAATTTGACACATGCTCTCTCAGTTCATTCTAGCAGCAAGAATTTTATTGATCTTCATCAAATGTACAACTTTCTTTTAACAGTATGTTGTCTCCCTAGGAGGTATGGGGATTTATTGGTGGTAGATTCGTGTGTGAGACATCTTCTAATTTGCTTTTGAAAAATGTGTCAAGAAAGATTACATTGTTTTCAGTGAATTTTGGTGTTTGTGCTCTTAGTCACTAGTAGTTGATACAAGTGGATTCTCTTTTCATGCTTATGGCATGCATTTTATTGATCTTCCCTTTCCATAACATTAGGTTTCCATTTCTAGTTTTAAAGTTTTATACAGGGTCTTGTTATTTGCCTGGATGATTCAAATTGCCCATTTAAGAAGAAGAGTTAGTAAAGGACTTGAAGCTATGTATCTTCAAAGTCATTAAAGAATATTGCCTATAGGGTGCATAGTAAAAGCCCAATAACCTTTAATGCACCAATCCCAGACGTAAATCACTCTAAGGAGAGATCAGAGAAGTACAATACATGTATGCTTAAAAAGAATAAAGGGATGCTTGTGGGAGATACAAAGTATTCACAAATCTCTTAAGATTTCCTTAAGGTTCACCTGAAGTCATTTGACACTAAGCGTTTGTGTTTATTAGGTTTTAATTATATATTAGTAACATTTTATAAATGCAGTTTACATTCTATACAAACTGTCAGAAACCCTACAGCAAAAAAAATATTTATATGTTAAAAATAATGAATTAATGGGTGTTTCTGATTTGTGCAAGTGTGGAAGGTAAGTTAGGATTTCCTGTCCATTTTTTCTTCAAACAGCATGTCCACCCTTTAAAAAAGAAACTGAGACTTGTCCATTATCTGCCCCCAAACACAACTGTTTAACCAGTTAATTACATGCAATTGTAACATATTTAATTATAAGTTGCCTGTCTAATACAGGGGTGGGCAATTCAATTTCACAGGGGGCAACATTAAAAACTTGGACTGTTTTGAAGGGCCTGACCAGTAGGTTCAACTCAATTCTCCTTATAGAGATTGCAAAACTACACTATATAAAAATAATAAACTAATATACCTGGTGGATTGGATTTTTTTTATTATTAGTTGCCATTTGTAAGGTGTGTAATATTTTAACTCCATTCCATCAAATTCAATTAATCAAGTGATCAGATTATCTTTTTTTAATAAAATAAATAAAAAATAAATTAATTATCCAACTTGAGACAATCAATTAATATTAAAGGGCATGTCCACCCCTTTTTAAAACGTTTAATATACTGTAAGTCTCGCTCCCCCAGCCCCAACCGCTATATTATTTTTTTCAGAAACTCCCCCAATGATTACTTACCTTACCTCTTTCCTCCCCCTTCTTGAAACTGCAAGCAGGGGGCCAGACCGGAAACCGCGTTGGTGATTGCCTAAGAGGCAGCCAATCACAGACACGGCTTCCGGCTGCACAGAATGCTGGGGGAAAGAGGCAAGGTAAGTATAGTTCGGGGAGTTTCTGTAAAAAATAAAATAGGGGGGGCTGGGGGAGGGAGACTTACACTATATCAAAGGGGTTTAATGCTAGGGGGAGGGAGAGCAAAACAGGTGGGAGAGGGAGGGAGGAGAGGGCTGCAGTGCACATTAAATCATTTTCCCGGAGGAGAGACAGGAGGCAGATTTTTTTTGAAGAGCCAATCAGGGGCAGGCAATGGATTGCATGTGGCCCCTGGGCATTATTTTGCCCAGATCTTCTCTAATAACTAATATAAGGGTCCCTCCACCATTAAATTTGCTTGATGGGATGGTCATAATCTGTCAATGATTCCTCAAATCTGCAGTCCATTGTAAGTTTTGTCTGACAGGAAGTCAATGATGCAATATTTTTAACTAAAAGATATAGGCCTATGTAATAAAGTTCTTAAAGTTTTAAAGTCATTAAAATTTTGCCCAAGCCAGTCAGATTTTAGCTTTCAAATAGTAAATAACATCTGATTGATTGGAGCAAAATTAGTACTATATTTAAGAACAAGAACCTTTATTACATATGCCTGGTTAGTGTGTTATCTGTGGCTAGTTTAAGAAAAGTAGTGCAAAAGCAAATTCTTTTTTATTGCATCAGGTGCCCGTCAAGAAAAGTCAACCTAAAACCAATATTTCATCAGGTAGCATCGTGGTTTTATTGTTATTTGGGTGACACCTCCTATTATTGCTTCCCCCCTATGTGGGTCAATATTTCTACATGCTGTGAATCAGGTGACACAAATATACACACTGTATATAATGATGATTGTATACTTAAATGGATTAGATAAGATTAGACAAGAAGTAAAAAAAGCACATTTGACTCTGTGAAAAAGAGAATGTTAAATAATCCATACTTTTATCTTAAGAAAAAAAAAAGGGCGGACCCTTTTTTCAGTGAAAGCAGCCTGCATGAAATAATACTATGTCAGCTTTGGGGCGACTCTTTCTAAGAGAATATGTCTGTTTAACTTAGTTGCTTTTATGCCTTTGCCTTGAGTATTAGGGGTGACACCTCTTCACTTTAAAATAAATATGAAATCTAAATGCTGCAATGCAAAGTACCACTTCATGCTCTATCGCTACACTGAAACAATGCAGATTACATCATGCTTCTAATGTAAATATTGTTCAGCCTTTCACATGTTAAATGTACAAAACATATTAGGTTTTAAAGGTAGCAACCCTAAAGAGAGTTCCCATCTTTTGTAAATGCCCTTTTAGTCACTACAAGGGTCAATTTCAGGATCAATAAACTGATCAGTAGGAAAAATATGTGGTACCCCAACATTTAAAGACTGTCAATTGGGTAAAATTTTCCAAACATGTTTTTGTTCAATGTGACCAAAAATGAATCCCAGATCATCAATAAAAAAAAAATCAATATTTTGACCTGATCAATCAAAATATCCCACTGGGCAGTCAATCAGCCATAATATTGTCATTTTTGTACCAGGCCTGTGTACTACACTTTCTGTGTTTGAAAATGCACTTTAGGTTACTTTAAGGACATTTACATTTAAAGCACAAGTTACAAATTTAGCACCCAAAAATATTACACATACTATACCACTATTAAATACAATACACACATGCATGTACATTTATTTATTTTTTATTGTACTTTATTGTATACTAAAAAGTATCAGAACACTTTCTTTCTAGAAGTGTTTACATGTCAAAAGTAATGTTGGAGTATAGAAGTATAGAAGTAATAAGGTAAAACAACCAATCAAAACTCATTTTTGATTATTATTATTATTATTATTGTGGATTTATATAGCGCCAACATCTTCCGTAGCGCTTTACAATTTCATGTATACATTCACATCAGGCCCTGCCCTGAAAAGCTTACAATCTAAGTACATTATTTGAAGCAAACAACCCATCAGTATGTCTATTATTGTGGGGGAAACTGGAGTGCCCGGAGGAAACCCATGCAAGCACGGGGAGAACATACAAACTCCTTGCAGATGTGTCCAAGGGTGGAATCAAACTCGGAACTTCAGCGCTGCAAGGCATCAGTTCTAACCACTAAGCCACCGTGCTGCCCAAACAGATCAATAATTTCACCGGGAGAAAGGGGTCTTGCTTTTTGTGGGGTGGAATAAAAGCATCCCCATTAAGTTTTTTTTTCTTTTATAAGAAAAAATAATTCCTGCTTCTACCTCCTACAATGCTATTCTGTGAAGCTAAATCTTTAATACTCTCAAGTGACTAAGCCCATAATCAACATATATATCAGTAGTTCCCAGTGCTGTCCTCAGGCCCCCCCAACTGTTTATGCAGCATGGATATCCTCCCAGGACTTCAGATGGATCAATATGTGGATTAGTAATTCTGACAGATCCTCCTCTGATACTGACTGATCTACCTGTGCTCCCGGGAGTATATCCTGAATAACACTTACTGCTGGGGGGTCCTAAGAACAACTTACGGGAACATTGAAGAAAAGAACATAGATAAAGAATCAAATAATTCTTTTAAATAATAGTTTTTGTGTGTCTTTATCGTTTATTGTAGCAGGGACACAGTGTATAAAATGTATACTTCTGGAAAAATGAAATAAAAAAAAAATCAAGTACAGTATAACAAACTAGCATAACATTTAGTCAACTGACATTTAATCAATAAGATAAATTTATCCCTTTTGTAAAATGACAAAACTAACCAGTTTTTAATGTGTCTAGGGTAGCTTAAGGTTAACTAATTTTACTAAAACTGTATTCAAATACTAACCAGGAAAGTGTACAGTGTACTGCAAATAAGTGGATATTTGTGTTTTATTATTGAATTAAATTAAGATGTAGTGCCGTAGGTTACTTGCCTGGATAGTTCCAGCAGATTTCTACATACATAGAATAGTGCTTTTAGGCAGGGACTTAAAACAAAAGGAATTGGGCCCCTGCCTGAAGAGCTTACAAAAGCAGAAATATAGTCCTCATTAACAGGTCCCTCTTTTATCTCATTTTAAGAGATTGTGAAGGTTCTCATTCATCCAGGTCATGGTATGTCTGTTGTATTCAATTAGATCAACTGGACTTGAAATGTAGTTCTTGAAGACGTTTCGCTAGTCATCCGACTGGCTTTCTCAATTCAGAATGACTTGTACAAGAATCTGTGGCAATTATGTACCCTGGAAAATCCCAATTAGCATATTACAGCCAAGTGTTAAGTGATTGAATAGTGGCTAAGAGGTGTTATAGTAATGCCCAGGGTAAGGTGTCAAAACAGCATTGTACACGGCAGAGAGTTGGTGTCAAACCCCTCCACCTCTATTTAGGCTTGGTTTCTTTATTTTCACATAAATGGCCTCCTTAACACCTCTCTTGAACCAGTCACGTTCCTTCGCCAATATGTTAACATTACAATCTTCAAATTGGGATTTTCCAGGGTACATAATTGCCACAGATTCTTGTACAAGTCATTCTGAATTGAGAAAGCCAGTCGGATGACTAGCGAACTTCATTTCAAGTCCAGTTGATCTAATTGAATACAACAGACATTTTAAGAGATCTTTATATTATTTTAAGAAAGAATATCTTTATTCCCTGTACAAGTAGGAGTCATCACTGTGCACATTTGTGGATATTTCCCAGAAATGCAGAAACACATCCTTATTTTTATATGTATTTCAGCCATTATGTTCCAAATCGAAATTTTAACACCTCATTTTAATTAAATGAGGTGTTCCAGTTGCTGTACTCATTACTCTAATCTATCATTTTTATTCTCTTTTCTTGCAGTCTTCTGTCCATTTTCAGCAAAATATAAATCGGTGATGCTTTTTTTCTGAAACAGCCCAACTAGAGAGTGACTTCTCTATCTGGGTCTTCCTGCTTTCTGGCCATCATTAACTGTCCTTGCCTATCTATCAGGATTCACCGCACTTTCATCCAGATAATATTATCAGCCTCCTTGAATCTTCATGCACAATTTATACATTGCACAAAGATCTCCAGAAGGTCCTGGGTGAATTCCTTAACCTGTGTATCCATGTGTATCCCACTCCCTTACTCAAGACTTCATGTCTGTCCCAGTTTCTGGTTTACAATTTCAACTGTACTGTATCTTCTTTGCTTTCGTTTTCCATTAAAACACATTTTACACACTAAAAAAAGAATTGCTAATAATAGCATAAATAACAGCCTAGATTTATTTTGCCACATAACAGGGGCTCTATTTAAATGCAATACATAGCATTAATGCTACTTCTCCTTCTTTTCCCATGGTCCTGTACAACTTAAGTTTGCTATTCAAAGATTTGAGTACACTTTATATCTTGGGTACCTACTAGATGTCCAGTCCCTGTTGGCCACCTCACCACCACACATATACTCTATATACATGAAAATATGGCTGTGCAGTCCTTTAAGTTGCTTAAAGGGGTAATCCCATCTTACAAAAGATGCAAAACACATGGCGTTTCGGCACAAATGCCTTTATCAAGTATTGATAAAGACATTCGTACCATATTCAATGGTACCTTATTCAATGGAAAAAAGGTACCAGAAGCAGGGAAAGAGCCACAACTTCATGAATTTGTAGCATTTCTATGCCAAAATACTGTATAGTGGTTTAAGAAACAACTGAACTTAGGTCAAATGGTTAAACAGGCTTTAATGTCTTTTGCCGCAGCCATACTTACCTGCAACGTTCCCAAGATGTTCCTCTGGATGGATCCTGCTTTACAATCGATGTTATGCTTGTAATGGGTCAGGCAGTTGTGAGAAAAGTCACGGGAACATCTGCAGGTAAGAGCTAATGTATGGACACATTAACACTAGAAATAAGGGCACATTTTGTTTCATTGTTATAAAAGTGAATACCATAGGAATGAAAATGTAAATGAAAAAAGTAGTAGGAGTTATTTTTATAAGAAAATATTCCACTGTTGCTCTCTCTCCCTGCCTGCCTACTGGAACTAACTTAAAGGATAGCTATACTCTAAAAATGAACTATTTAAAAATGGAAACTACCTGGAGCTACAGCACGTACAGTTTTCATTTGCCAGGTTAGTCCTGGACTATTCCTGTATTAAAGACTGAATTCCTGTATTAAAGTGCTGAAGCCAGGTGGAATGGTGAAAGACTGGTGGAATCAATTTTCTTTGGGCTGGTGCTCCTCACAGAAACAATATTGGGAGGTAGGAACTTTTAATTTTAACAGTTTTTTTAAAAAAACCATACACATGTTAGTTTTACTTTAATCATTCCTAGTACTGCACTTTCAAAGTAAACCAATTAACCAAAGTAAGCATTTTATTAAGAAAAACATTAAAAAACAAAAACTACACAAACTTGCGTATTGAAATAATGCCCCCCCTAAAATTATAATATAAAGAAATACCTTTACCTTAGAGTTCTCTGACCTTATAAAAGCCCAGGGCAGATGTGGTAACGGAACTCCTGGGTGGTGTAAAATCCTTATATTACACTGTAAGGGGTACATTATGCCTTATATAAATGCAGCTACTTCCTAAGAAAGACAGTTTCTATTTTCAGGAAGTAACTGGCCTGGTTTATGCAACATCCCACACAATTTTGATGCTTTTTGGAATGTTTATACAAAATGTATTTGAATCTTAATATCATTCTATATTCTGTATTTGTAACTTTTGGGCCCAACAGAACTTATTATATCTACATGTTATTTCTAGAGGTAAACGTTTATTGTATGTCATTTCATAACTTGCAAACAGAATGCATCTGGGCAGTATATTAGTGAAAGGCCACTCAATTTATTTTTTGTAAAATTTTGTAAATAAAATACTGATTATTTGCATAGTTTGAGCTAAATAGTGAGTTTGAAAAAGGAATCGCATTAACAATGACATACTATGATTTACAGACTTTAGATAAAATGACAGTTTTTATGTTGTTAAAACACCTCCAGTCTTCCTGGGACTACCTCACACTGAGTGTTTAATGGGAGACCTTGCATTGCTCAGAGCTTTTATTCCTCTTTCGTACTTTGTATTTTATGTTGTGTTAACAGAGCATCTAATGTGACTAAATAGGACAACCAGCTTTCCCATAATCATGAAAAATAAATGATTTGTTTCATTCACTCAAGTCAAATTCCCCTCCTCCTTTCCTAAAGATCACTCAGCCCTCCCTTCTCACAGGCACACGCATACACAAACAACCTCTCTAGAGGGTGAATGCCCAAATTCACGAGGTGTAATTAATGCAAGCTTAAGTAAAATTTAGTGGATGAGGCTGAAACTTGAATTGAAGGGATACAGGAGAGGAGGAGATCATCCATGTGCAGGAACTAGCCAAGCGGCAGATTACCATGTTAAATATTAATCATCCCTGCTTCTGCAATTTCGGCAATGCGTCTGGGCCCACCACTGTTAAATTTTTCATTAACACAGTTCTCTTCCAACTACTCTTCCCCTACTCTTCCTGCTTTAGTCCATATTTTCTCTTCTATCCTACATTTCTTTCCTAACCAGCTTAAGACACAAGAAAATTCCAAGTGAAACCGCGTCTTCTTTTTCATTAAATAACAGTATTTAGGTATTTTATTACTTTTGTGGCCTTTAAAGCAACACAATTCTAAAAGGAACAGTTAACTGTCTAGATGGTTTATGAAGTTTGTGATCACTAGAAATTACTTTATTAGTCCCTTTTAGTCTGCTAAATCCTGAAGTGGAAAGATCTACAAACTTCTTCCATTTAAGAACTAAAATGATATTTTAATACACACCATGAAATATTGTCAGGCAATCGACCGGTCGGTTGGCCTAAAATATTATATGGTGTGTGTAGGGGCGGGTAATCTTGGTCACCTGTTTGTCTGGATCAGTCGAACGGTCAGCCGCAACTGATAGTGATTTGTCCCAGGCCCAGCGCTCGCTAGTAGTTAACGCTCGGTCGGGACAAAGCATTCGTTCATACCCGTTCATAAAGCATCATACCCAGCCTTACTTACTGTACAGTATTTCTGCCTGTCTATATGTTTTTCTATTATCTAGAAAACTAAATATGCTTGCAAAAATGTTCTTGGAAACGCATTTTCTGTTTATCAATAGATAACACGAATCATACTAAACTAGCTTAAAAAAAGCATATAGGTCCAGAACTTTCAAGAACTGAATGTATGTTATCAGCCCAGGCTGAAATAATTGAGCTCCTGATACATGCATCTCTTTATTTCCAACTTTTAAAATTGTAATTACCAAAACCAATATCTGGTTGTGGTATTTAGGGGGCGTTGTTACATGTTTTCCGGTGTAACTAACCTGCGATCCCACAATGCATTGAAGGATGAATATGGATAAAGATTTAAATGAAGTATATACAGTACACAGATTGAGCTCAGGTAATTACATACTCAGGTATTACATTGGTCCCAAATGGATCTAGATTTATAAATAAATAATCGTCTGGCATCTTAAATGTATATATTTATATACACCATATGATTTGAAATATCAGGGATAGTATCTACTATTACTCATGCACTATAGAAGATTAAATGAAGTGGAAGTATAATGATACCTTTTCTGATTACAATATTTAATACCATCTGCAAAAAGTCTACAGTAATACTTATAATTGCTCTCACTTTGTCTAACTTATTAAAAAAATCTAAATCGTAAAAAAAAAAATCAATCTAACAACTATTCGATTGACTCACAACTAACATTCCTAATTTCTCAATCTCATTTACGAAAAATCTTCAGTATGAAAAATTTTAATTCTGGTATATTGATCCTAGATCATTATTTTTACCCCCTTCTTTAATATAACTATTTATCTGCATGATGTATTGTACTAACTTATAATACTTTTTCAATCTTTATATACAACATGAGTTTTGTATCCTAAATACTTCCATTACTAATGTTGATTGAAGGTTGGATCATTCCCAACTGGATCCTTATTTGAGATCAACATTAAAATCTCAATGTTGATCTAAAAATGTTTGGGATCAGTACAATGATATGATGTTTGCTCGTGTGAGCTCTGGAAGTTTAACTTAGTGGCAATATTTTAAAAGGAAACAAAGTCACTGCTAGGAAAAAATGCTGACCAAAATACTTTCACTAGCAGAGCAATTTGCTGTGACTGAATATGCTATTCAGCAATACATTAAGTTATGTCTACACCTTGTGTACTCCTCAGAAATGTTGTATCCTATCATAAAAACAGTGAGAAAACAATATGACACACCTATCATATATTTACAATATAAAAAGACTTTATTGAAAATATAAAGTTTATAAGAAATAATGGCAGCAAAAACACACATTATACCCCTCCCATGTCAATAAAGATATATCAGTAAATATTAGTATATTATGTGTATGCATATATCGGTATATAGCATGTGTAGGACTCGATCAATCCACATATGCACTACACACCTATTATTACTCAGAGTGTACATAACAGAGGCAACAATATGAGCTATAATAGCATGAGAAAGCCATATGTCAAACAGGCTTACAGTCTACAGTTTACAGATACAGATATACCGCCATAAATATTAGAAAATGTGCAAGCACACTGGATGCATTTTGGCCCTACACCCTCCAGATTCTGGTTTAACTGTAAAGCTTAAGCCTGTTTAACCTATGGTTACTTCATGCTATTATAGCTGATATTGTTGCCTCTCTTTTGTACACAGTGGGTGCCAATCCTAACTATTCTTATACCCTCTTGCTATTACAGGGCCCCTGGGGCAATAACCACTCTGTTCAATTCACCGAATTACTGCCTGTTTACTCCATTACATGTTCAACTATTTCCCAAAATACCCCCCTATTCCAGTTCTCTCTTTCTTTCTTTGTAGGTATGTTCAGATGTCTTATTGCCAAATAATTGTGGTACCATACATATTTAGCTTACTGTATGTAGCCAAAGGAGAAATAATTGGCAGCATACCATATCATCATTCATCAGTAGGTGCTGGGTGCTGTTGTCTCACTGTGACTGAGCACAGATAATAAATGCAAGAAGATACTTAAGTGCATTTATACAGAGCAGGGAACTCTGAGTTGACTTCAGAAACCTTATATTACACTGTAATGAGGCGTATTATTTCTTATAATAAATAAGGTTTAATTATTTTTAAAAATGGTGTTTTAGGGCATGTTTTATTTTAAATAATTAACCCCCCGATACAATACATACACCCCAAATTAATAGACAATCTATGCTCATTAAAGCCCGGGAGACCTGGATGTCTTTCCTATGACGCATAAGACATCCAGGTCTACCGGGCTTTACTGAACAGAGATTCTTCACAGAGAGAGACATTCAGGTCTGTGACCTGTTATATAGTTAAACTTTAAATTGTTAGGTACCTGTACTGATGTCAGGCGAAGTCGGAACCAACAAGGGTAGGAGTCCACAGAGGAGGTCAGGAGGCACAGCAACTGGAACAGCAACTGGAACAGCATGATTGGATAATATGACAGGCAGGATCAGGACACAATGCAAGGCAGAATCAGGATACTAAGTATAAGCAGAAACAGACTCAATTACAAAGGCAGGATCAGAATACAAAATAACAGGAACCCAGCACAACAGATTCAGGTTTGAAATGCTATAATTGGGTACCGGGAAATCTGAGGCTATCAATTTAAATCTTCACGCCGCCGGCGCCAGTGACGTCACAGCTCCTGCGCGTCACTATGGAAGTGCCGGCATCCTTGTGCCACGTTACGCACAAGGTGCAATGACGTCGGCACACAAGTTTACTGGGCGCCGCCATCTTGGGAGGAATGGAGTGGCCGGAAAGGTGAGTACCCTTCCTGAGAGTACCCCCTTCCCCGGGGGGGGGGGGGGGGGGCACAGGACCAACATGGCCAGGTTTCAAAGGAAAGCACTTTTAGAATTTCCAGATCAACTGGGGAGCATGGACATCTGATTGCTTGACCCAGGAACACTCTTCAGGACCAAACCCTTTCCACTGTATGACATACTGCAAGGTGCCTCTGGGAACTCTGGAATCAAGGATTTTTTCTAATTCGTATTCCTGTTGGCCGTTGACCATGAATGGAGCAGGAAAAGGTTGTGGTTAGAGGAAACAGGTTTTAAAAGTGATACATGAAAGGCATTAGGAATCCTCATTCCAGGAGGAATGTGCAATCTGATAGCTGTAGGATTAATAATTTCAAGGATAGGAAATGGTCCAATGAATTTAGGACCCAACTTGGAAGATGGGAGTTTAAGATTAATGTTTTGGGTGGAAAGCCACACTTTATCTCCGACAGAGTAAGGAGGAGATGGTCTCCATCTCTTGTCAGCATAGGATTTCTGTGTTGAGGAATATTTTTCAAGGTGATTCTTGGTAGCCCTCCAAATAGCGGACATATGTGCAGCATGGTCATTGGTTGCAGTAACATCAGAGAGTAGGAAATCTCGAGGAAAAGCCACTGGATCTTGAGCATAAACAACAAGGAAAGGTGATCTACCAGTTGAAGAATGAGTAGTATTATTATGAGCGAACTCTACCTAAGGCAACAAGTCAGCCTAATCATCCTGGCAAAGTGAAACATGACAACCGAGGAATTGTATTAAAGATTTATTGGGGCATTCCACTGCACCGTTAGACTGGGGATGGTATGCAGAATAAAAATGGAGAGAGACTCCAAGAATTTTACACAAAGATCTCCAAAACTTGGCTACAAATTGGGGACCTCTATCAGAAACTATAAACGAGTTTGGGAAGAGGCACAAAATGTGCCATCTTGCTGACCCAGTCCAAAACCACCCAAATAATAGTATGCCCCCTGGAAGAGGGGAGCTCTCCAACAAAGTCCATAGCAAGGTGGGTGCAAGGGCGAGAAGGGATAGGCAGAGGATACTGTAAGTCCTGGGGATGAGAGTGATCTGTCTTTGCAGAGGCACAAACTACACAGGCGGATACATAATCTTTAACATCTTTCTGCATAGTGGGCCACCTTACCAGCCTGTTTAGAAGTTGTAGAGTTTTGAGAACTCCGGAGTGGCCAGCTTGTTTAGATCTGAGTTGGCCGAAGGATAGTGAGTTGGTGTTCAGGAGGAATGTAAATCATCCCAATGGGTGGTTCCATGGGAGCAGAGGATTGAGTGGTTAATAATTGAGAGGCCAGAGGTGAATTAAAAGTTGCAATCATTTTGGAGGAGGGAATGATTGGTTCATCTGGTATGACTGAGGTCTCGGAAGAGGAGAAACTTCTGGATAGGGGGGCATCAGCCTTCCTATTTTTTGAGCCAGGGCAATAGGTCAAAATGAAATTGAAGCGGGTGAAAAGTCTTTTAAGAGTCTGAATGAATTTGAGATTCTTAGTTTCTTCAATACTTATATTTCAAAATTACTCCATAGACTGTAAATATCATCCTGCCATTGATACTGTATATTAGCCACACTGTATGGTATTGTGCATTGCCCTAAATAACCATTTGCCTTTCAATTGATCATTCTGTCTGACTGAGGGTATAATGCTGAGGGTATAATGCACAAACAACTTGAATGACCCCTAGATTTATGCTCTTATTGTATGCTATAAATATTGTCTCCATCATGTATTAACAATAAAGAACATCTCTGACAAGTCCAATTGGCACACTGAATTGAAATTTATATTTACAATGTACATCTATGTAGGTCTTTACAGTGTGAGTAACATGGTAAACTGTCTTTCCTTGCAGTTAGCCCTTTAAAATTGAAAAATTTCCTGTGATTATAAATCAACCAGGTTTTGGATTACAGAGGTAAGGCCAAGGATTACTAGAATTTGTTAGATTTATCACAAAAAAGTAATCTGCCTAATAGATAATGATAAAATGCCTTTGTGTGTTATGGATAGGGATTGGTTGTGATTTGAAACTGGCAGTTTCAAAGTTCTACAGAACTATGGATCCAATATCCAATGGGTTTATTGATTATTCAATATTGAACATTGAATATTTTATATCGGACACAGATAATCTAAAAGCATTTCTAGTTTCACATCATCATTTTATTATTATTTGCTACAAGTTTAATAGTTTCCAAAGAAAAATGTGAAGAAAAAGTGCAAAACATGTAAAGAATGATCCCTTTGATTATTGAATGAGCATACAGGACATGCAAAGTGCCAAAGAAAGTTGGATGGTGGGTCATGACATTATCATGTCTTGTTGAAATGGGGATACTTATTAGAGTCTCCAGACCTTTATATAATGGGTAGTTAGGGGGTATTTTTTTTGGAGCACGGTTTGAGTTGGGATCCAGAATATAGCCCCATTTTTAATAGTAATTTTTGAGGAGAGCTTACTTTTACCTTTGTTATAGTTAGGGGGTGTTGTCATTTTATAGTTAGGGGGTGTTGTCATTGGTATTGTGCATTGCCCTGGCTAACTCCACTGAGTGGTTCTGCAAGGGAGACCAACATGCCTCTGGTGCTGCCCCCTGCTAGTGCTCCCTATGGGCCAAAGACATGCATTGTGGCTCCTCTGTCTCCACCAAATGTTGCAGGAGTCCATGTTGCAAAAAATCCAGTCTAATCTTGAGTAGCTACAGCTATTTTCAATTTATCGGGGTATGTCTGCTGTAAGTTTTCAAGCATTCCAAAGTTTTTTATTAGTGTTTTTCTGAATGCACTGATTACTAATGAAAGGATCCATAAATGATCTAGTCAATAGCCAATAAAGTTTACAATCCTCTACTGTATTTACAACACAAACAGAGGAAGAGCTAAAGCATAACAACTTTGCAAAATATAGATTTTTTTAAAGGGCATGTCCACCCTTCTAAAAAAAAATTTATATAATATTCTCCCTGTCCCCCCAGCCCCAACCGCTATAGTTTTAAGTTCAGAAAGTGCCCCAAATATTACTTACCTTCCCTCTTTCCTCCGCCACACTGCCAGGCCCTCTGCTTGCGAGAAAATGCAAGCAGAGGGGCGGGACCGGCAGTCATGTCTGTGATTGGCTGAGCGCAGCCAATCACGGATGCGGCTGCCGGGAGTTCAGTGCGGCAGTTTTTACGCTAATGGGAGGGAATCCTAATCAAGAGGGAGGGGAAGAGAGGGGGAGAAGGGCTGCAGTGTGCATGCCAAACTTCTCCTGGCGGGGAGACAGGTAGCAGAGTCCTATATGGACTCTGCAGTACTCCTGGTGGGCGTTTTTTTGGGGGGGATAGCAGAAGAACCAGGTGGAGCTGGGATGTAAGGTAAGGATTAAACTACACTACACAATGGGGCCATTAGTGGGGGGATTATAGTTTTGGGGGTGGACATCCCCTTTAAATTAGTTACAGTAAATATGAGGTTGGCAAGACCCCGTTGCAAGTATCGTCTTCCAATATTTAGGCTTTTTGCTGTTTTTGCAAAGTGAACCCAGCAAACAAAGAATAAAGCTGATTTGCAAACTATTGGCCATTTTTGTTTTTAAGCTAGGGTTTTTTACTATATTCTTAGTGATAGTTTTTTTTTTTAGTATTTATCAAGTGGCAATATTTTACTGGTGAAATCTTTGTGAAAAGTCACAGAATATATAATGGAAAATACAATCAAATCTATAACATTTACTATTACCAGCTAACAAAATGGCGATATTCCTCAAACCACAGTGTGACTCGAATAAATCTGCTAAATCTGTTGTGTTAAGTAGGGTCACCTTGGCATAATGGAAACTTTAAGCAATAGTTATGGAGTGGCATTTTCCATTTACACTCTACACCATCTTTTGAATAAAAATTAATTAATTTGGTTTGGGACCTAGCATTAATAATTTGTTCTTTTTAGATTGTGAAAGATTTTTTTTTGCTACTTTATTAATCCCATCAAGGATTTTGAAATTTTCAGACTGCAGCAACAATGACCATAACAATTCTGTGAATTGTAGTTTTAAACGTGCTGGTTTATAAAATATAAAAAAATTCTGTTGAAAAATGATGGCGAAAAACACCCAACTGCAATACGTCCTAAATAGGGTTGTGTTATATTTTTCAGCCACACATTAGGCGCCTAATTAAAATGCAGAATGTGCTCTACAAACAGTTACTTTTTTTCTTATGGCTGAAGTCAATTCAAATTACTTACAGGATGTAGAAACTACACCTGATTCTACAAATACAGACATCTGGTGAGAATAATGTTGCTGAGTAGATGCAAAATGTAAATCACACAGGAGTAGTGGCATAAAGCCAGAACAAATTGACTTTATTAAGAACAGTTCAACACAGCATATTAAACATGGAGTAATAAAAGAACTCACACAGCCCATACGGTACTGTAGTTAAACAAGGATGCATTTAATTGAAGACCCACTCACACAACATGCTTATTAAGAACAGTACGCCAGCCCTTTGTAAGGGTTTCTCATTGAGGCACACTGGTGAGACTTCAGAGAGCCTCCGAGAGCTTTGTTCCTGAGAATTTTGGTAGTGGAAATTTTTTCACCAGTATAATCTACATTTGGTTATGTTTTGCTCTTTAAAAAATATGTTATGATAAAAATGAAGTCAATGTAGTGTAACTACTAGATTACAGTATATATTTCAAAGTGGTAATTACAACATTAAGATGTGTCAGGAGAAAAATATGTACGGTAATTTAAGAGGCAACTGTTTCTAATGAAATGAAAATAGGCAAAACTAAATATTTAGATTTAGGTTACAGGACTGAGGTGGATATTTCCATCTAATATTTTGCCACTTTTAGCTGTATGTGTTATTTTGTCTGTTACAGTAGGTTATTATCAAGCGGAATCTCACATGTACAACGTAACACAAATTGTTCTTTCCATTGATTTTCGTGGGGTTGTTTAATGCACAGCGTACTTCTAGATAGATATATGTTCTAGATTGAAATGTTAGGAGCAGCAAATAATTAACATTTTTGAGCTTTCCCATATAGAAAGCTCGAGTCATGTGATGGCAAAACATAAATATGGGGGGATTTTCATATATATTTATTAATACAGATGATGGCTTATTTACAAACAAATACACTTCTCCAATGAAGTAATACACGGTCTTTCCTCAACTAGAACAACATTTATTTTTGTATTTTGATCTGCAAAGTAGGCGACTTCAAAAATATGAAATGGAAAATGTATTTTAGTTGTAAAAATATAAGGTTTTTTTGCTGTATATCTGTCTACAATGAAAAGGTGGCTGCCATCTAATTGCTTATTTGATGTACAATGACATCTCATTAATGACAGGTGCTCAAAAGAAGATCTTTGGTTTCATTGTATCAGTTGTGTGACATATAATTGAAGCCTATGGAGTTTGTGCTACAGTAGGAAGATTTATGTAAGGCTTTGGCTGATCATAAGAGCTCTGCGTTAATGTGCATTGTATTGATTCTTCCATCCCATTTCCTTTTCTTGGCTAGCTAATGAACAGAGAAAAAAGTGCTTTAGGGAATTGTGTTTTCTTGAGATTGTGATGTTAGATTGTAGCTGCAATATAATCAAGTGATAATGATATAATAGTCAATCATATTTTAAGAATGATTTGCTATTTTTCTATGGTAATACTGTTATTGATATTGTTTTTACATTTAGTGAGAAATTTCTTTGGTTCTGCATAAAAATAATTTTTAAAAAAAGCAAAACCAACTGCATTATTGACAAGGTGTGTTTCAACAGGCTAAAGTAAATTGCATTAATTAATAAGAACATAGAAAACTCTTTGGTTAAAACTTTGACGGTAACAAAGAACAAAGACCACATCAATCATCAAGGCTAATAAAAAAAGTTGAGATCTACATGTTTATTAGCAACAATAATGGCACTCTGACTTTAAAAAAGTAAATGTTAAGTATACCATGTATAATATGCATTTTGATCTTACATTCAATGGTGCAAAAGTAGAAAAGAAAGATGTACGGGAACTAAATGAAGAGGGTGAGAAATGTTGACATCAGGGGAATCTTCTTTCAGCCTTCAAGTTAAAGGAGCTGCAGAAGTTGGAGTAACCTTATAACGTGACCTTTTAAGATTTGAAAACATATTTAATAAGACAAATTAAAGTAAGATATGAGAGATTTTATATTGCACATTTTGTCCTTCTTATTCATTCACTCATGATTCTATTTCTACATGAAATGCTACATGGAGCATTTTAAATAGGCCTATTGTGTTTTTTGTGTTCTGTTCAATTTATCAAAATTTCTAGCCTCACCAACAAGCATATGAATGTGGTTTATGTGACAGAGTTCAAGGACTGGTGATGTAGGGATATGTATGGAACTTTAATCTAATAGAAAATAAACTTTTTTAATCAATTATATAACTATATAAACCATTTTCCCTAGGTTTATATTTTGCTGCTGTATCAGTAGTTGGAGCAAATACACATCACTATCATCAGGTGAAACTGACAATTATACACATCGTTTACCATGTGTCAGCCCCCACGATTGTATATGTGTATGAGGCTTTAGTGTTTGCAGAAAAATATCCCTAGTTTTAACAGCGAAAAAAGGCCATATTGTTTAGGCACAACAAAGCTAGGTACACACATTGCAGATTAGATGACAGAGATATTCTATTAGAAGATGTCTATCATCTGATACAAAACTGCATATACACTTTACTGTTTCAATCTCCCATTACTCTGCATGAGGAGTGGAGCATCAGCTCTCTATAACCAGGGAGACAATATTGACCAATGAATATTTTCTGTCAAAACTGTCCAATAGCTAAATCAATGGCAGCAGGTCATCAGCCATTTAATCAGCTACTTTCTTACCACAGACAGCTGATAATCATCAAACAGTCATGTTATGTTTCCTTCTCTTTCTTTTCACACTCTGTATATGCCTTCCAGAAGGCCACAATACTAATTTGGCACCCACCCTTTAGTCATTAATTGGGCTAATATCACCAGCTTTCACAGTCTGACACCTCCAATATGGCTGTCATGTATTGTCAACATGGCAGCTTTAACAGGGAGATATGCCTAAAGCAGTGCCACCACCAACAGGGCTGCCATGTACGGTCTAATATGGCTGCCATGTATGGCTAACATGGCAGTTTCAATAGAGAGATATGTCCACTGCCACCACCAATATGGCTGCTAGACTCCTGTGAATAAGGTTTACATCATAGATGTGCCGCAACCCAGAAGTAGTTCTTCCCCATGTATATTTAAGTCCATTGATGATCAGGATGTGAACATTGCCGCTGAAGAATTCCGGGACGGGGGCGAAATGCACTTCACTCTTTTTAACCTGCCCCCCTCTCCTATCCTTTAGCCTGTATTGGTATAGTATATCTTGTGACCCATGTATATCTGTTTTTTGTCTGCCAGTGATATGTTTGTAGTCTGCCACTGATATGTAGGACTTACGTAAAGTACAATAGATCTTTCAGGGTGGGTTAACATCAAGGTTGTCCTGTTGTCTATCTGTCCTGCATTATATATATTTATGTTCATTATAAATTCATATATGCAATTATTGAAATCAGTGAATGTGTGGGGATATATTGATATATCTAACTATTTATATTACCTTCATTCTATTGTATTATATTTGGCCATTTTTAGAAGAGGGATAGTATAGTATAGTATTTAAGGTTGAATAAAGACATACGTCCATCCAGTCCAACCCATCTAGCAATAGCAAAAGTTTTATTTTGTGGTGAATGATTATAGGAACAGGAAACCAGGTAGTGCACACTGGAACAAACCATGTTGGATCCACTATGATTATGTATAAAAACTTCTTTATTTCATCAAAACGGAAGTCACGTACAAATGCATCAGACCACCTGACGAGTTTCGGGATCTTAGTCATAGGCTGGTCTTAATACATTTGGCCATGGCAACGCATCAGGCAGTCTGATGCATTTGTATGTGACTTCTGTTTTGATGAAATAAAGAAGTTTTTATACATAATCAAAGTGGATCCAACATGGTTCATTCCAGTGTGCACTACCTGTTTTCCTGTTCATGTAGTCATTCAGCAGTCGAGACTCAGCAAAGGGTTTGGGGCAGATGCACCTGGGCCACACACGTGGCTGTGTGAGTATATTGTTATATCTGTTGTATTCAATTAGATCAACTGGACTTGAAGTTTAGTTCTTAAAGACGTTTCACTAGTCATCTGACTGGCTTTCTAAATTCAGAATGACTTGTACAAGAATCTGTGGCAATTATGTACCATGGAAAATCCCAATTAGCATATCACAGCCAGGTGTTTAAGGGCGTGATTGCATAGTGGCTAATAGGTGTTATAGAAACGCCCAGGGTATGGTGTCAAAACAGCATTTTACATGGCAGACGGTTGGTGTCGAACCCCCCCACCTCTATTCAGGCTTGGTTTCTTTATTTTCACTTAAATGGCCTCCTTGACACCTCTCTTGAACCAGTTACGTTCCTTTGCCAATATGTTAACATTACAATCTTCAAAGGTATGTCCTTTATCCTTAAGATGCAGGTACATGGCTGAGTCCTGACCCAAGGAATTGTCTCTTCTGTGCTGGGCCATACGTTGATGCAGTTGCTGTTTGGTCTCCCCCACATACAAATCAGAGCATTCTTCACTGCACTACACTGCGTATATGATGTCGCTTTTCTTGTGTTTCGGTATTGGGTCTTTTGGATGTACCAATTACTGCCTCAGTGTGTTGTTCGGTTTAAAGCAGACAGGGATACAGTGTTTTTTGAAAATTCTTCTTAATTTCTCGGAGACCCCTGCTACATATGGGATGACCATGTTCTTCCTCCTGTCTTGCTTTTCCCCTTCACTGTTGGTATTCGTGTTCTTTTCTTTCCTTCTACTTCTTTTGACAAAGGCCCAGTCTGGATATCCACAAGTTTTAAGGGCTCCTCTGAGATGTTTCATTTCTTTAGCCTTCGCCTCTGTGCTAGTGGGGATGTTCTCGGCTCTGTGTTGCAGGGTTCTGATGACCCCCAGCTTGTGATCTAAAGGGTGGTGGGAGTCAAACATTAAATACTGATCTGTGTGTGTTGGTTTTCTGTAAACCTCTACTTCCAGTTTACCATTTTCCTTAACTTCTACCAAGCAGTCCAAGAAAGCCAGTTTGTTGTTTTGTACCTCTTCCCTTGTGAATTTAATGTTTTGGTCCACCGCATTAATGTGTTCTGTGAAAGCTTGTACTTCCTTCTGGTGGATTTTAACCAAGAGAGGTGTTAAGGAGGCCATTTATGTGAAAATAAAGAAACCAAGCCTAAATAGAGGTGGGGGGGTTCGACACCATCTGTCTGCCATGTACAATGCTGTTTTAACACCTTACTCTGGGCGTTCCTATAACCACTATCTAATCACACCCTTAACACCTGGCTGTGATATGCTAATTGGGATTTTCCAGGGTACATAATTGCCACAGATTCTTGTACAAGTCATTCTGAATTGAGAAAGCCAGTCGGATGACTAGCGAAACGTCTTCAAGAACTACATTTCAAGTCCAGTTGATCTAATTGAATACAACAGATATGTTTTTACTTTGTGTCTATAGGGTCATTGCACCCACATAATTTCATGTAGTATTGTCAACTCTTAATCCCGGTTAGCAGACAGCATATCCTTATTTGGTCAGTAGTATTTCTTAGCATGCAACTTTAACAAAAACATTCTATATTCTACTACCTGGGGAAATCGCTAACAATACCCTCTTTCACAATGCCAGTGGTTAGGATGTGACTTTTCTTTATATAGAAGGTGGCCGTCTGGCTTAAGAACAGTTTTCAGTAATATTTATGGAAAAGGTATGCACTTTAAATGCTCAAAGGAATAAACACAATACAGGGCATCAATTGATGTTGGATTTCCTGTTGCTTACTACGGCTTAAGGTGAATTCTGCTGAAGGTGTCAATCTGGCAGTCAGTACCTTTTGAAACTGTAACTTTTGCAATGTTTGGGCTGCACTACACCAACTGTACAAAGTTTAGAACATAAGACAAAAGGCAAAAATTTCCATGTTCACGTTCGGCTCTCTGTACTGTAGTGTAGGTAGTCGGCTGAGGTTGTGGGCAGCAGTTACAAGCGATCTCACTATACTTTATATAGGGAGAGCGCTTGGGACTGTGTGTAGCCACATCTTTGAAAGATGATAACCAGAATCTTACAGATTCTGTCTGTCATCTTTCAAAGATTGGTACTGTGTGTTCCCAACTTTAAGCAACATTCTTTGTCTGGTCAATAATATGCAGTTTTACAAATTATTAACTTAACCAGGGGCATAAACCTGGGTCACCACATTGGCAACAACATTTAACTTATTTTTATTTTTAATTTTATTGTAGTTATTTCTATACTGTATATCCCTGGATTTATTTTCTAGTACCTGTTTTTTTAATTATTTATTTGTATTGGTCCTTGCTGAAGCAGGTTTAGAATGTTACAACTCACACAACCTACTGATTGAGATAGATCATCCATGCACAATTAGGTAAAACATCCAAACTCTTAACAGATAAAGAATAGTGTGGATTTATACCTACTACTCATAAGTACTTCTCTAATGTGGAAAGCATGGAGAGTTTCAAGATGAATTTCTGGCTACAACAATAATTCTCCCTACCACATTATCTGAGTGCCTACAATCTGACTCATTTATGTCACAACAAATATAGTTTGTTCTCTCTTTTCAAAGAGAAACACCTGTTGTCAGTTAAGGCCATCCAATGTACCAAAAGGCCTAAAAATATATATATTTTCTCCTCTTCCTTGTTTGCAATGAATCTTCCACAGAACAAAAATACAATCAATTATATTGCTATTATAACTTCCCAATGGTCCATCTGCCGAATGTGACCAAAGCACTCCTTGATTCCATGCTAAGCCTAAACGAGAGACCTGCATTGCTTTATGTACCATGGCCTGTAAAACCAAAAGAAAGGCAAAATCGAGGGTCGCACTCCAAATAAATTAAATAACTTTTATTGGTGACCGCAAAACATCTCACAAAGTTTCGGGGGGAAATAACGTGCCCCCTTTCTCAGGTGACATTATTTCCCCCCAAAATGTTGTGATATGTTTTGTGGTCACCAATAAAAGTTATTTAATTTCTTTGGAGTGCGAACCTGGATTTTGCCTTTCTTCTGCATCGATGATCCACCAAGGGTTGGAGACTGAGGAGTAAGCACCCACACTTGGATAGAGTGCAAACGGACTCTTGTTATAAAAGCCTGTAAAACTAAACCATAACTGTAATGAAACCACATGATTGGTCTTAACAGAAATGGAATGCAGAATACCAGCTAACGTGTTAGATCACTGAAAATAATAAGTAGTGTTTAGATTTGTCATTGAGATACAGGCAAACCCAGACAATAAAAAAATCATTTTTAGGGTGGAATCTTTAGTGTGTGTTGCTGGGGATTTGACATGTCCCTTCCAAACTTTTATTAATAGTAACAGTGTGCAGGTTATACATAGCATGGTTGCTGTGCCTGAGTAAGCACAAAAAAATGTGCATCAAACTTGTTAAAGTTAGTCAATGCACAATGTATTGACTTTTATGGTTTTATGTGAATAATTTATGAGTGCTCACATTAGGTTTGTATCACCAAGAAAATATTGTTGCCAATCATTCCAGAGTATAGTTGCCAACATTCCCAAAAAATTGGAACGTGATTGTGAAGCAATATGCTACTGTATTGATCTGTAAAAACTGAAACTAGACTCTGTGCATGCCTGGGCCTGAAATGTGAACATGTGGAGACCCAAACTTGTTTTAAATCATTGACTTTTCGTGGCTTACACTAGTCTTTATGTTCAACCATGGCAACAATTTCCATTAATAGTTACTCTGCACTTGCAGTCCTCATTATGTTATGTATTCAAACTGGTCAATGGTAAATCCAGGGCTAAGGACCTAGAGTTTCTTTCAGCAATTCTAAAGAGTAGCATTCAATTTTCATGTATTGGGTTGGTTATTCGATTTTATGATTTGCTACAATACTGTACTTTTTGTGTCCAGTTGAAGTCTTTTTTGACTTTCAATTTCCTCCTCAGCTTATTAATTACTTCCTCCCAAATGTCCATCTACATGAAAACCAAGGTTAGATATCCAGCACTGATAATATCTAGTAAGATAGAAGCAAAGTTATAGCCTACACTTTAAGGCTGTAACTTTGCTTTTAAACCAGTGACTGTGGGTGCAGGGTTGGCCACTAGGGCATTTAAGAGACTGAAGTGGTGGCTCCCTTCTGTCTAGAGAAGAAAAGTAGAGTTGTGATACCTTTTATTGGCTAACAAGATAAAAAAAAAATTTAAGCAAGCTTTCGGGAGTCCTAAGCCCCCTTCATTTTAATTAATTTTTTTTATCTAGTTAGCCAATAAAAGGTATCACAGCTCTACTTTTCTTCTCTTACTTATGGCTAACACTGTACAAACCTCCTGTCTAGAGCATAACCAATGAGAAGACATGCTCTGAAATAAGCAATTTTGCCAATTTGAAATCCCAGAATGATGGAGGGCAGGCTTTAACAATACAGTTATCCGTTATGTTACAACTTAAATTCTATTTATCCACAATCTCAGCTATGTTAATTCAGTCCTCATTTTTTATGGGCAGGTAACTTCTGGGGATTTTTTTTAGAAATATAAAAAATATATTATTTATTGTAATATTGTATTACAATATGCCTAATTGTGAGGAAGAATATAACTATTTTCATATTGCAAATAAACAAATTAAATAAACTATGATTCATTTATAGGATTAAAATACAGCATTGTTAAAATAAATACAAATTGTTTCAATTGGGAGTATACTCTTATGTTTATGTCAATACTCTGGAACAGATCCTGCAAGTATAAACCACCATGCTACATATGGTTTCTAAACAGTTCAACTACTAAATGAATTGGTTTAATATTTTATCACCTTTCACTTGCTTGTGCAAAGCCCATGAGATTTCTTTTTATTTCTGTGTATCCAATACTGCCACCATTTTCAAACAGGAAGTAAATGAATTATGTTTATTTCCAGCACAGAATTGAAAACATCCTTCAGCATGTGAGTCTCTCTGAACTTGGAAAGAATTGAGGAGTTGTTTCAGTAACATGATCATCTTTGTTTTCATAGACCTGGAAGATGAAATATGTTTTGTAATGTTCCGCACTAACTCTGATTAAATTAATTACATTTTCACACGAGTGCCTCTTATACTAATTTTTGGATGAACGACTGTAAGTCCCCTGGCGTGGCCCAGGAGAATGATTTGCACCTTTGGATTAAAGATGTTTGAAACCGCCAAGTTTAGTTCCAAAATCGGATTTTACAAAAAATGCAAAAGGATCTCAATGGGAGATAAAAAAATCTGAAAGCTCCGATTAAATTTAAGGTATAAAGAGCAAAAGTAAGTTAGTGTAAATGGCTCAAGGACCTGCAAAATGGTCCGGGTGACACGTACATATAACCAAAACTAACTTTCCTCCCGTTTGAGGTTCCACAACGAATATTCGATAATTTGCAAATATTCAGATGGCTCGCGTATTCGATATTTATGTCATATTGGGAATCAAAGGTTCACGTTTTCGCAATCGAGAGTTCACGTATTCAATATTTCTCGAAAGCGGCATATATATACGATCATTTTTAAAGTGTAATTTTGAAAATTGCAAATTTCGTCGGAATTTCGCAACCGGGTTTGACTAAGAACTGGATTTCATCCCTGCTTCTAATATGCTCAGTGTGTCTGCCATATATGTTTGATTGGCCCATTATAAATACTCCTGATAAAGTTTAACTAAACTATAATAATGTGACTTTGATGTTATAATAATAGAATTGCACAGGGTGTTTTAGCATTTGAAATTATTATTATTGGCAAATATTTAACATGCACTATGAAAAAATTAAACATAGCAAAATGGCATTCAAATGTGTAAAAACCTTTTATAAAGTTTTTTTTATATTTAAGCCAAATCAACTGCCCAATGTGATAATTTTATCAATTGGGTCCAAAAATTGCCAAGAATTTTTGCTGCAACCAGGGGCGTTTCTAGACTTTTTGTAACCTTAAAAACAAATGTTTTAAAACTGCCCCTATAACTTCCTGGGTGTGGTGTGTAGAGATGGGCATGTCTTGTTGAGGTGGGTGTGGTGAGGTTACTCCCACTGTGAGCTAACTTTTAAGTTTGCTTTATTGTGGGCGCCCCTGGCTGCAAAGAAAAAAGAGTTTTCGCCAAATTGTCGGGACAGGGTTGTCCCATGTGTACATAGCCTCTATCATTTGCAAGATGTTTGTGAGATAGTAATACCAGACAATTAGGGAGATTCACCCAGATCTGCAAGTGCTATGGACAAATCTCCCGTAATGGATTTACCACCCACACGTAAGTATTTACACCAGCTATCAGCTGGCATAAAATGCTTATGTTAAACAGTCGTGCAGCCTCTGGTAAATAGGCTTGTGAAGGCTGCATGAGAGTATCATATCTAGCTAGTCCTAAATAAAAAGTGCTAGCCTCGCAGCTCCAAATCCTGCCTAAGGTGGGAAGTCGTCAGGAGTCTGGCAGAGATTGATTAACGCTATTGTGTCTGTGATTGCCAGCAATGTACATTATATACTCAGTGTGTCTAGAAAGTTTTGAGGTGCATTACAGAGACACTGCAAGTCATATATTGTTAGGGTTGTTTATCACAACAGCCAGTGATTTCACAACAAAAGTTAGAAAGGCTTTGAGTATTGTATATTTATAATGTCAGTGAGGCCATGTTGAATCCCATTTGTTGTACAGGACACTTAATGATCTGAAACCACGTACACTGGCATTGTGTGCTCTTGTGTGGATTACAACGATGCACTGTATAGTGGTCAGTGGAATTGTATGGATAGTTTTGATAAAGAACAGAACTTCACCTTTTGCTAGTAAATTGCATAATTATTGCTTCAGGCCCAGGAAACTGATGTATGGGGGCAATTAAAAAGAAAATAATAAATAGATAAAGTGGATAAATGTTCTATTTTTTATCAGCTGTGAGACACAGATACTGTAAAATCACATGAAGTCAAAAAGCAGTTGTCTAATCACTAAGAACTATATATCAGACAGCAATAACACATCTGTCAACCACACTGCTCAAAAGATAGGTATATTTTGAACACGTGATTGTGTGTAATATTTTACTATGTACCCCCTGTAATGAAAAAATGAAACAATTTTTATTGCAATTCACAATTCAGTTTTATCTTCAATTTACTACCATCTAGTGGACATTAGCTGGCATTACATCATTTTGATATTTGCCAACAAGGACTGCAATCTTTCTTACGAAGTAATAAAGTAAAGCTCTGGGTGTTTTACTTTTTAAAGGGGATGGGGCAAAGCTAGTCAGTTAAGAACTGCATGGCTGATTTGATTAAGCATTATCTGTTTCTTTGTGCTCTTTCTGTGCAGATAAACCCAATCCAGCAGTTAGCTGCTGTCTGTGTTACTTTGAGGTTGAATAAAGACATACGTCCATCCAGTCCAACCCATCTAGCAATATCCTCATTTCCTGCCTAACTGTTGATCCAGAGGAAGGCAAAAAAAACCCACCAAATTTATGAAGGGGGAAAAAATTCCTTCCTGACTCCAAGTGGCAATCGGAAATTTCCCTGGATCAACTCTACTTTATGTATCAATACCAGTAACTTGCAACATTCCTTGTTTGCAGAAACTCATCCAGCTTTTTTTTGAAACTGACCAATGAACCTTTGTGTTGTAAAAGGATGTGTTGTAAATTTTTTGCCTGTTCACTTTTATGCACTTTTTTTGTCCACTTTTTGTGCACTTTTTTTGGGCTATCCACACTTAACTAATGAATCTATTTGGGTGTGCTCTCACAATTCCACTTTCTGTGTTTTCTTACCGTTTGCTATCACCAGCCACAAAGGGGTTGTTAGATTTATATATTATTAGACTTTAGTCCTCTATTGCTGAAAAGCAAGAATTTAATGTCTAAAATTATTTTTTGATTTTTCTCGACATGTTTATTGATAAAAATAACCATAAAATGAATAATAAAATTATTATGAAAAAAAAAAACATGAATGTACAGGTTCTTAACGTGAGAAATTTTCCTTTTTTTCCAGCTTTAAGGTGATATGTAGCATATATCAGATGCTCCTTAGAGAGAGCTTCAGCTGAAGAGTTACTGCAGACTTATCGGCATAATTACAGGTGGTTACTCCACTGATGTCTTGTGGGACAGCACTTCTTGACCCTTCAGTGGATCAAACACATTACATTGTGAGCTGAAAGAATTATCCTAAGTCTCATTTGGATTTGAAACAACTACTTCAGGAGAGGAAACATTAGCATTAATCCTCTAATGCTTAGGGAAGTATATCATTTACCACTGCAGGTACAGTGATTGTAGATGTTTGTTTTAAGATCTTAATAATGTATACTGTTCTTACAATGTAAAAATACATACTGTTTATACGCATCTCTATGAATTCCAAATATAAAATATAAAAATTTTCTAAAGAAAATGTATTTTGTAAGGAAGCAGCTATATTGATTTAGAACAGATTGGTTAGTAAATTTTTGTTCTGTAGCATATGCCCCATATTCCCATATAGTGTTGCCATGTCTTTATTTTAAAATCAAACAAATATGAAATCTACATGCTGCAAAGCTAGGTACTAGTTCATTAAATGCACTTAAACTCATGCATCCTGCATTAAAGGGGTGTAACTAACAGGGGAGCAACTGTAGGGGTGACTGGGAGCAAAGGGGGCTCCATCTTCTTGTTTTTCCTATGAAATATATAGCCTCCTCCCAGAAAATCACTGTGGATAAGGCACGGATAGGAGCCCCATCATAGTTTTGCTGGGGGCCCCGGTGATTCCTAGTTACTCCACTGCGGCATTATGCTTTAATGTAGATACAGATAAACCTTTGCAATATTTTCCACACACTTACTTATACTTTCCCTTGCTGCTCTGGTCTAACTCCACCCCATGGACTGTCAGTAACAAGTACAATGGGAAGCCGTGCTTTGAAAAATGCACATCTTCCCATTGGCTAGATTGCAGATAGCTGTGAGATGTGAAACTATACCAGATAATCGAGGGAAAGTTTTAATACAGGGCGCAGAAGGGGAGTGAGGAAGGTTAATATATTTATCCTCTAGACTGAGTTCATAATGATGCACTGTTCCACAATAGACTGTAATTTATACAGATGTACTTGGTTACTGATGAGTGTTATTTTAAATGGCGCACGTGTCCTTAATTAGCAGTACACTAATAATCCAGATTACACCTAGGAAGCCTGGAATCTACATTTAACAGCAACACAATGCTTCTGTAAGTACAGCAGTGTACCAGATTGTATCTTTAGTGTGTATTTTTTTACTGTTATCATACTGACCTTTTGTGTACATGTGTTGTAAATTAAGAATAGCATTGTTCACCTTAAAAGAAACTAATCAATATGAAGACTAAAAATGCCAAATTACAATGATCTTTCCATTTTAGTTCTTAAAGCTAGGGTGAAACAATCTAAGAAAATCTATCATTTGCTATTAATACGTTTTGGTTTCTATCCCCTTCACAAAAATGAATTCTGTACTTAATAAAAACATACTCTAAACTCAATACATAGATAAGTACCCTTGGGTACTCATTTACTTGCTACTATGCATTCATTTTTTTTCTACACTTTATTAGGAACTTTGTTGAATTTGGTAAGTTGAGACCAACAGCAACCAAAAATATATAATTCCTAAGATTTTTAACTCCAGTTGTAACAATGACATAAATAACTAAGAGATAAAATACCAAATAGAGTCTCCAGAGTAATTATTAGACGTAGGTTTCAAAATATTGATTTTGGGCTTTTTCTTACCTTACATTCGTTAGTACTGGATAAGGTTAAAGCAGCCTAATCTCAATTGATCTTAGATCATTGGAAGGAGGATTTAAATGAAATCTGCGGTGTTGTATACAAAATGTACTTTGATGAACCAGCTGTAAACTACCAGAAGATAAAATGAGATTTTTTTTGAGGGGTAAAGGGGGCTTTAAAGTAAATGTTACATATTGATTAGCATTGGGTAGATAATATAGCTATATTCATTGGCTGGTCTTCTTTTAAAAAAAAACAATAATTTAATTAATAAAGGTGTAATTGTTTTGTAAAAAAAACACTAAAAGTTTCGGATAAAATAAATATAACAAGAGTAGTAATAAACTTATTGCATCTAGAGGCTTACAGTTGTACAAATGATGATACAAAATGATTTTCCACATGATTGCACCATTTCAAATGCATTTGCAAGTTTGTATTTCAAGGTTACAATATTTGTATTTTATTTGATAGCCTAGATTATTGAAGAATGTTTACATGGATTAATGACATTAACAAATCTCAAAAAGAAATGAAGTGGTCTTCACAAAATCAAAACATATATCATAAGGAATGATATACCGTATATGGTATCATGATATATGATAAAAATGATTGTCTGCTATTAAGCATGTTATTATTGATACCCATAGATCAACAGTTATGATAAGCCACTATTTTCTGATATTGATACTCTACATACTATTATTTACAGAAACTGGCAGTTCAGTTTCCTGGGCTGGGAAAGGAAAAATAACCAATTATTGACTTGGTGTTCTAAAGCTAAATAATGCTCCTTATTGTTCTGTTACACAACATGTCCACATCACATAAAATGTTTCGTTTTAAATAGCTTTTTGCTTTTGCCTTACATTCCTTATTAGCCCTGTATATTATTGGTGATATAAACAAATTATTTGGTTAGTGTCATTGTAGTGTCATTGTCATTGTCCTTGTCATTGTAGTGTCATTTTATACATTTTATTAGTATTTTACTTCTCTTTCTAGACATTGTAGCTAAATCAAAACAAATATGAAAAATTAGGATTTCATTTTTACTAGAATGTAGAGGCATTCCTTACAAAATGAAAGAAAAGTAAAGTAGCATTTAGTGAATAATCCGTCACATAATTTACCAGGATGCATTTATTTTACATAATCCTAAAAGGGTTTAGTAAATATAAGTCTTAAAGGAGAACTTTAGTTGAAAAATCACCTTTAGGATTTAAAGCTAGATATAGTACACGAAACACATAACATTCCATTTACTGATCTATACTGATCTTAGTCATTTCATATTAGCAATATATCCATTTGAAGCTGTTGAACATATACAGTTCGGGACCAGCGTTTTTTATTTACAGACATGGTTGGTGGCATTCAATTTATTGGCCATAAAAGAATGTAATTCCTTTGTAATTCAGTTACAAAGGTGTCTAGACTTAAATATACAAACGTTCAACTTAATTTTAAATAAATACCATTCCCCTTTTAATAGTTACAAAGCTGCAGGGGAGTATAATTAAGTTGACCTGATCTCAGCTCAGTTATATGCTTTTTCTAGTCAGGGATGCTAGGATTTGTAGTTCAATATCAACTTTATAAAAATAATAATCATTTAAACCATGTGGTGTTTTGACATATTCATTTCTTCCCTGAAAGTTACAGTTTTTTAAAAGACATTTAAACAAAAACTGGTCACTTGTTAGTTACCTGCCCCTAATCCCAAACTGATATATTCAGCTCACTATTAGATGCATTACTAACTAGATATTTTAGGGTAATTGTTGTTTCCATTTTGTAAGCGCTGGCTCTTCACGCAATGCAGTCAATCAAGGCTGGGACTGCTTACATCACAGCCAATTATTGAATTCAGTTTCACAGGTTGCCTTCTCTGCACCTGCTCAAGCTCATTGAGCAGAGGGGTTGGAAACCTTTCCCATAGCAAAAAAGAATTTATCAGTAAATATCCGGTTTCAAATTCATGCAATAAACTGGTAGAAATAGCAGTTAAGGTTGCAGGCAGATAACAGACAATTCACCAAAAGGGTGGACTTGCCCTTTAAGTTACTTTAATAAAATTGGCCTGGTTAGTGGTTAAATTATACTTCCCATCATCAGACAAAGTCACTTAAGTGAAATAAAAACTCCATCATTCAAGGTAGCAATTAATGCCACACTAGTGTATGGTTAAAATAAACTGGTTGATGGCAAAACTACACATCCCAGCCCAGCATCCTTTACTGGACAAAATAATTTCAATATTATATATTTGTCATAACAGCATGTGGTTACAATTATCTTGGTTCGTTAGTGGTTACACTTTACCTCCCAGCATCCCTCCAATATAGTGCTCTTGTAACATATTTATTACTGCTCTGAAATATTGAACCTGACTTTATGCAATAAGGGATAGTGGCAATTGTAGTGCAATAAGGTACAGTGATGAGAAATGCATTGCACAGATCAGGTTCACTGCACCATGCTGTTTCTAAAAGTGTACCTTTTAAAAGGGGAATGTCAGGGAGTGTGCAATATGAAATGTTTTGCAGCATATGTTAACACAACTTGCCCTTTAACATACACATACAATGCCCCTTACTAAACAATGTCGGGGTGCAGGGTGCACTAAAATTGTTACTTTCCAGAAATACCATTTAAAGAGCAAAAATGAAAAGCCACATTTCAGCACATTTTAAATGTAATTGTGGGAGGGTATGTTTTAAACTTGGACACTTAAATTACCTTAGACCTTATATATGTACGTTTCAGTAGAAAGAGCACAGGCGGAAGCCCCCATGGGACAACTTTAAAACCATGTATCTTTATTCTTTCCTGTCATTGGGATGATATAACTCTGCTATGGCATTGTGTATCATGAACTATGCACTTTGTTTCTAGATGTTTTTGGCGGGTTTTTTTTGCATAATGAAAACTTCTTTAAGCAGATTTTGTTGTATTAAGCAGATTTCTTCTATGAAATAAACTTCACTTGCTCTGTATTTCAGCGAAGTGAATTCTCGTTGCTGCCAGTTCATTTAATTCAATTAATACAAATGCGTTTTTCTCAGATCATTAGATGACAGACCTTTTAGTCCTTTCAGGAGCAAAGGGTCCAGAGCATAATGAGATCTTTTGGGAGTTCCATCATATTTTCACATGCAACAGATGTAAAATAAAAAAGAAGTAAAAGAAGAAGAGGAACTAAGGGAAAAATCAGTTTGCTTACTGTGGGCTCTATGAGCCCGTAATACCAGTCCTAAGAATTCAACTGTCCTCTCTCACTTAGTGGTTCATGTTATCTTTAGATTGTAATGTCAGGGTCCCTTAGGCAATGCAGCCAAGAAAGAAATACGTTTCTTATCTTCTATGACTCATATGTATTACTTTTGTTTTTTTGTTTTTACTTTGTGCTTGTGAAGGTTCTCATTCATCCAGGTCATGGTATATCTGTTGTATTCAATTAGATCAACTGGACTTGAAATGTAGTTCTTGAAGACGTTTCGCTAGTCATCCGACTGGCTTTCTCAATTCAGAATGACTGTACAAGAATCTGTGGCAATATGTACCCTGGAAAATCCCAATTAGCATATCACAGCCAGGTGTAGGGTGTGATTAGATAGTGGCTAAGAGGTGTTATAGGAACGCCCAGAGGAAGGTGTTAAAACAGCATTGTACATGGCAGACAGATGGTGTCGAACCCCCCACCTCTATTTAGGCTGGTTTCTTTATTTCACATAAATGGCCTCCTTAACACCTCTCTTGAACCAGTCACGTTCCTCGCCAGTATGAACATTACAATCTTCAAAGGTATGTCCTTTATCCTTAAGATGCAGTACACGGCTGAGTCCTGACCGAGGAATTGGTCTTCTGTGCTGGGCCATACGTTGATGCAGTTGCTGTTTGGTCTCCCCCACATACAAATCAGAGCATTCTTCACTGCACTGCACTGCATATATGATGTCGCTTTTCTTGTTGTTGTTGATTGGGTCTTTCGGAAGTACCAATTGCTGCCTCAGTGTGTTGTTCAGTTTAAAGCAGACAGGGTACGATGTTTTTTGAAATTCTTCTTATTTCTCGGAGACCCCTGCTACATATGGGATGACCATGTTCTTCCTCCTGTCTTGCTTTTCCCCTTCATGTTGGTATTCGGTGTTCTTTTCTTTCCTTCTACTTCTTTTGACAAAGGCCCAGTCTGGATATCCACAAGTTTTAAGGGCTCCTCTGAGATGTTTCATTTCTTTAGCCTTCGCCTCTGTGCTAGTGGGGATGTTCTCGGCTCTGTGTTGCAGGGTTCTGATGACCCCCAGCTTGTGATCTAAAGGGTGGTGGGAGTCAAACATTAAATACTGATCTGTGGTGTGTTGGTTTTCTGTAAACCTCTACTTCCAGTTTACCATTTTCCTTAAATTCTACCAAGCAGTCCAGAAAAGCCAGTTTGTTGTTTTGTACCTCTTCCCTTGTGAATTTAATGTTTTGGTCCACCGCATTAATGTGTTCTGTGAAGCTGTACTTCCTTCGGTGGATTTTAACCAGAGAGGTGTTAAGGAGGCCATTTATGTGAAAATAAGAAACCAAGCCTAAATAGAGGGGGGGGGTTCGAACCAATCTGTCTGCCATGTACAATGCTGTTTTAACACCTTACTCTGGGCGTTCCTATAAACCACTATCTAATCCACCCTTAACACCTGGCTGTGATATGCTAATTGGGATTTTCCAGGGTACATAATTGCCACAGATTTTGTACAAGTCATTCTGAATTGAGAAAGCCAGTCGGATGACTAGCGAAAGTCTCACAGAACTACATTTCAAGTCCAGTTGATCTAATTGAATACAACAGATATGTTTTTACTTTGTGTCTATAGGGTCATTGCACCCACATAATTTCATGTAGTATTGTCAACTCTTAATCCCGGTTAGCAGACAGCATATCCTTATTTGGTCAGTAGTATTTCTTAGCATGCAACTTTAACAAAAACATTCTATATTCTACTACTGGGAAATCGCTAACAATACCCTCTTTCACAATGCCAGTGGTTAGGATGTGACTTTTCTTTATATAGAAGGTGGCGTCTGGCTTAAGAACAGTTTTCAGTAATATTTATGGAAAAGGTATGCACTTTAAATGCTCAAAGGAATAAACACAATACAGGGCATCAATTGATGTTGGATTTCTGTTGCTTACTACGGCTTAAGGTGAATTCTGTGAGGTGTCAATCTGGCAGTCAGTACCTTTTGAAACTGTAACTTTTGCAATGTTTGGGCTGCACTACACCAACTGTACAAAGTTTAGAAACATAAGACAAAAGGCAAAATTTCCATGTTCACGTTCGGCTCTCGTACTGTAGTGTAGGTAGTCGGCTGAGGTTGTGGGCAGCAGTTACAAGCGATCTCACTAACTTTATATAGGGAGAGCGCTTGGGACTGTGTGTAGCCACATCTTGAAAGATGATAACCAGAATTCTACAGATTCTGTCTGTCATCTTTCAAAGATTGGTACTGTGTGTTCCCAACTTTAAGCAACATTCTTTGTTGGTCAATAATATGCAGTTTTACAAATTATTAACTTAACCAGGGGCATAAACCTGGGTCACCACATTGGCAACAACATTTAACTTATTTTTATTTTTAATTTTATTGTAGTTATTTCTATACTGTATATCCCTGGATTTATTTTCTAGTACCTGGTTTTTAATTATTTATTTGTATTGGTCCTTGCTGAAGCAGGTTAGAATGTTACAACTCACACAACCTAATGATTGAGATAGATCATCCATGCACAATTAGGTAAAACATCCAAACTCTTAACAGATAAAGAATAGTGTGGATTTATACCTACTACTCATAAGTACTTCTCTAATGTGGAAAGCATGGAGAGTTTCAAGATGAATTTCTGGTACAACAATAATTCTCCCTACCACATTATCTGAGTGCCTACAATCTGACTCATTTATGTCACAACAAATATAGTTTGTTCTCTCTTTTCAAAGAGAAAAACCTGTTGTCAGTTAAGGCCATCCAATGTACCAAAAGGCCTAAAAATATATATATTTTCTCTCTCCTTGTTTGCAATGAATCTTCCACAGAACAAAAATACAATCAATTATATTGCTATTATAACTTCCCAATGGTCCATCTGCCGAATGTGACCAAAGCACTCCTTGATTCCATGCTAAGCCTAAACGAGAGACCTGCATTGCTTTATGTACCATGGCCTGAAAACCAAAAGAAGGCAAAATCGAGGGTCGCACTCCAAATAAATTAAATAACTTTTATTGGTGACGCAAAACATCTCACAAAGTTTCGGGGGGAAATAACGTGCCCCCTTTCTCAGGTGACATTATTTCCCCCCAAAATGTGTGTGATTGATGTTTTGTGGTCACCAATAAAAGTTATTTAATTTCTTTGGAGTGCGAACCTGGATTTTGCCTTCTTCTGCATCGATGATCCACCAAGGGTTGGAGACGAGGAGTAAGCACCCACTTGGATAGAGTGCAAACGGACTCTTGTTATAAAAGCCTGTAAAACTAAACCATAACTGTAATGAAACCACATGATTGGTCTTAACAGAAATGGAATGCAGAATACCAGCTAACTGTGTAGATCACTGAAAATAATAAGTGTTTAGATTTGTCATTGAGATACAGGCAAACCCAGACAATAAAAAAATCATTTTTAGGGTGGAATCTTTAGTGTGTGTTGCTGGGGATTTGACAGTGCCCTTCCAAACTTTATTAATAGTAACAGTGTGCAGGTTATACATAGCATGGTTGCTGTGCCTGAGTAAGCACAAAAAAATGTGCATCAAACTTGTTAAAGTTAGTCAATGCACAATGTATTGACTTTTAGGTTTTATGTGAATAATTTATGAGTGCTCACATTAGGTTTGTATCACCAAGAAAATATTGTTGCCAATCATTCCAGAGTTAGTTGCCAACATTCCCAAAAATTGGAACGTGATTGTGAAGCAATATGCTAGTATTGATCTGTAAAAACTGAAACTAGACTCTGTGCATGCCTGGGCCGAAATGTGAACATGTGGAGACCCAAACTTGTTTTAAATCATTGACTTTTCGTGGCTTACACTAGTCTTTATGTTCACACCATGGCAACAATTTCATTAATAGTTACTCTGCACTTGCAGTCCTCATTATGTTATGTATTCAAACTGGTCAATGGTAAATCCAGGGCTAAGGACCTAGAGTTTCTTTCAGCAATTCTAAAGAGTAGCATTCAATTTTCATGTATTGGGTTGGTTATTCGATTTTATGATTGCTACAATACTGTACTTTTTGTGTCCGTTGAAGTCTTTTTTGACTTTCAATTTCCTCCTCAGCTTATTAATTACTTCCTCCCAAATGTCCATCTACATGAAAACCAAGGTTAGATATCCAGCACTGATAATATCTAGTAAGAAGAAGCAAAGTTATAGCCTACATTAAGGCTGTAACTTTGCTTTTAAACACAGTGACTGTGGGTGCAGGGTTGGCCACTAGGGCATTTAAGAGACTGAAGTGGTGGCTCCCTTCTGTCTAGAGAGAGAAAAGTAGAGTTGTGATACCTTTTATTGGCTAACAAGATAAAAAAAAAAATTAAGCAAGCTTTCGGGAGTCCTAAGCCCCCTTATTTTAATTAATTTTTTTATCTAGTTAGCCAATAAAAGGTATCACAGCTCTACTTTTCTTCTCTTACTTATGGCTAACACTGTACAAACCTCTGTCTAGAGCATAACCAATGAGAAGACATGCTCTGAATAAGCAATTTTGCCAATTTGAAATCCCAGAATGATGGAGGGCAGGCTTTAACAATACCGTATCCGTTATGTTACAACTTAAATTCTATTTATCCACAATCTCAGCTATGTTAATTCAGTCCTCATTTTTATGGGCAGGTAACTTCTGGGGATTTTTTTAGAAATATAAAAAATATATTATTTATGTAATATTGTATTACAATATGCCTAATTGTGAGGAAGAATATAACTATTTTCATATTGCAAATAAAACAAATTAAATAAACTATGATTCATTTATAGGATTAAAATACAGCATTGTTAAAAAAATACAAATTGTTTCAATTGGGAGTATACTCTTATGTTTATGTCAATACTCTGGAACAGATCCTGCAAGATAAACCACCATGCTACATATGGTTTCTAAACAGTTCAACTACAAATGAATTGGTTTAATATTTTATCACCTTTCACTTGCTTGTGCAAAGCCCATGAGATTTCTTTTTATTTCTGTGTATCCAATACTGCCACCATTTTCAAACAGGAAGTAAATGAATTATTTATTTCCAGCACAGAATTGAAAACATCCTTCAGCATGTGAGTCTCTCTGAATGGAAAGAATTGAGGAGTTGTTTCAGTAACATGATCATCTTTGTTTTCATAGACCTGGAAGATGAAATATGTTTGTAATGTTCCGCACTAACTCTGATTAAATAATTACATTTTCACACGAGTGCCTCTTTTACTAATTTTTGGATGAACGACTGTAAGTCCCTGGCGTGGCCCAGGAGAATGATTTGCACCTTTGGATTAAAGATGTTTGAAACCGCCAAGTTTAGGTCCAAAATCGGATTTTACAAAAAATGCAAAAGGATCTCAATGGGAGATAAAAAAATCTGAAAGCTCCGATTAAATTTAAGTATAAAGAGCAAAAGTAAGTTAGTGTAAATGGCTCAAGGACCTGCAAAATGGTTCGGGTGACACGTACATATAACCAAAACTAACTTTCCTCCCGTTGAGGTTCCACAACGAATATTCGATAATTTGCAAATATTCAGATGGCTCGCGTATTCGATATTTATGTCATATTGGGAATCAAAGGTTCACGTTTTCGCAATCGAGAGTTCACGTATTCAATATTCTCGAAAGCGGCATATAATACGATCATTTTTAAAGTGTAATTTTGAAAATTGCAAATTTCGTCGGAATTTCGCAACCGGGTTTGACTAAGAACTGGATTTCATCCCTGCTTCTAATATGCTCAGTGTGTCTGCCATATATGTTTGATTGGCCCATTATAAATACTCCTGATAAAGTTTAACTAAACTATAATAATGGACTTTGATGTTATAATAATAGAATTGCACAGGGTGTTTTAGCATTTGAAATTATTATTATTGGCAAATATTTAACATGCACTATGAAAAAATTAAACATAGCAAAATGGCATTCAAATGTGTAAAAACCTTTTATAAGTTTTTTTTATATTTAAGCCAAATCAACTGCCCAATGTGATAATTTTATCAATTGGGTCCAAAAAATGCAAGAATTTTTGCTGCAACCAGGGGCGTTTCTAGACTTTTTGTAACCTTAAAAACAAATGTTTTAAAACTGCCCCTATAACTTCCTGGGTGTGGTGTGTAGAGATGGGCATGTCTTGTTGAGGTGGGTTGTGGGTGAGGTTACTCCCACTGTGAGCTAACTTTTAAGTTGCTTATTGTGGGCGCCCGGCTGCAAAGAAAAAAGAGTTTTCGCCAAATTGTCGGGACAGGGTTGTCCCATGTGTACATAGCCTCTATCATTTGCAAGATGTTTGTGAGATAGTAATACCAGACAATTAGGGAGATTCACCCAGATCTGCAAGTGCTATGGACAAATCTCCCGTAATGGATTTACCACCCACACGTAAGTATTTACACCAGCTATCAGTGGCATAAAATGCTTATGTTAAACAGTCGTGGCAGCCTCTGGTAAATAGGTTGTGAAGGCTGCATGAGAGTATCATATCTAGCTAGTCCTAAATAAAAAGTGCTAGCCTCGCAGCTCCAAATCCTGCCAAGGTGGGAAGTCGTCAGGAGTCTGGCAGAGATTGATTAACGCTATTGTGTCTGTGATTGCCAGCAATGTACATTATATACTCAGTGTGTCTAGAAAGTTTTGAGGTGCATTACAGAGACACTGCAAGTCATATATTGTTAGGGTTGTTTATCACAACAGCCAGTGATTTCAACAAAAGTTAGAAGGCTTTGAGTATTGTATATTTATAATGTCAGTGAGGCCATGTTGAATCCCATTTGTTGTACAGGACACTTAATGATTGAAAACACGTACACTGGCATTGTGTGCTTTGTGGGGATTACAACGATGCACTGTATAGTGGTCAGTGGAATTGTATGGATAGTTTTGATAAAGAACAGAACTTCACCTTTTGCTAGTAAATTGCATAATTATTGCTTCAGGCCCAGGAAACTGATGTATGGGGGCAATTAAAAAGAAATAATAAATAGATAAAGTGGATAAATGTTCTATTTTTTATCAGCTGTGAGACACAGATACTGTAAAATCACATGAAGTCAAAAAGCAGTGTCTAATCACTAAGAACTATATATCAGACCGCAATAACACATCTGTCAACCACACTGCTCAAAAGATAGGTATATTTTGAACACGTGATTGTGTGTAATTATTTACTATGTACCCCCGTGAATGAAAAAATGAAACAATTTTATTGCAATTCACAATTCAGTTTTATCTTCAATTTACTACCATCTAGTGGACATTAGCTGGCATTACATCTTTGATATTTGCCAACAAGGACTGCAATCTTTCTTACGAAGTAATAAAGTAAAGCTCTGGGTGTTTTACTTTTTAAAGGGGATGGGGCAAAGCTAGTCAGTTAAGAACTGCATGGCTGATTTGATTAAGCATTATCTGTTTCTTGTGCTCTTTCTGTGCAGATAAACCAATCCAGCAGTTAGCTGCTGTCTGTGTTACTTTGAGGTTGAATAAAGACATACGTCCATCCAGTCCAACCCATCTAGCAATATCCTCATTTCCTGCCTAACTGTTGATCCAGAGGAAGGCAAAAAAAAACCCACCAAATTTATGAAGGGGGAAAAATCCTTCCTGACTCCAAGTGGCAATCGGAAATTTCCCTGGATCAACTCTACTTTATGTATCATACCAGTAACTTGCAACATTTCTGTTTGCAGAAACTCATCCAGTCTTTTTTTGAAAACTGACCAATGAAGCCATTACAACGTCCATGGGAGACAGTTCCATAGCTTTACCGTTCTCACAGTGAAAAACCCTTTCCGAGCTTGAAGCCTAAACCTTTTTTTTCAAGACTTAAGGGATGTCCTCGTGTCCTCTGACATGTTCTATTGGTGAACAATGCCCCAGATAGTTATTGTATGGCCCGTTAATGTATTATACACAGTAATCATATCCCCACGCAAGCGCCTTTCTCAGCTTACATAATTGTAACTTTTCCAGTCTCTCTTCATATTCAACTCCCCCAATCCCCTTATTAATTTAGTTGCCCTTCTCTGAACCCTTTCCATTTCAAAGATGTCCTTTTTGTACACAGGATTCCAAAATTGCACTGCATATTCCAAATGAGGCCTTACCAATGCTTTGTAAAGAGGGGAGAATTACATTTTCCTCCTTGAATCCATACCTCTCTTTATACAAGACAATACCATGCTGGCTCTGGCTGTTGCGCTGGCACTGCTTGCTACCTTAAGTTTGTTATCCACCAAATCTCCAAGATCCCTTTCCAACAGGGATTCACTTAACACAGAGCCATTATAGTATAAGTAGCACAAGTATTTTTAAGTCCAAAATGCATCACCTTAATTTATCAACATTGAATTTCATCTGCCACTTAGCAGCCCAATGTGATAATCTATCTAGATCCCCTTGCAACGAATCCCTTAAATCCCAATGTACCTAAATAAAGCAATTACAATGTCTCCCTACCCCCCCCCCCCCGTGACAGGGAGCACTGAGAGCAAAAAGGCATCAAGTTCCTGACAGCACTAAAAATATAGAAAAGGATAAAGGAAAATGTCTTTTGCTCAAATGTGGTGTACTAAAAAATTAATTAATAATACCATATCTTCCAACTTTTCTGATTTTCATTGGTAAATGGCAAAAATGGGATTGGATTAAGTGCCTTCCTCCTGCAATGGTAAGTTGTACTGTGCTGAAGGAATATAGAGACATATTCATAAAGTCACAGTATGGAAAAAAAACACAGGGTATTTTGTGATACCAAACATCGTTCTGTATTTATAAAGATGCAATATCATGACTTTACAATGACATTCCTTTACCACAGTTGCAAAATATTGCTATGGCACATAAGCAATATTTGGCTCATTTAAGATTGTGGTATAAATTAGTAACCACGGAATAAAATACTAATATCTGGTTGGGCGGTCACAATTAGGACCAACTCACATCCTGTTGTGAGGTATGCAACTGTAAAGCAATGTGCAAATGTCTGATTTGGAGGAGGAGGCGGCCTGATGTGGGGTCGCAGCGGATTGACAAACAACGCCCGAGCGCTTACAGAGGTAAGCTTATCAGATGAAACAATCGTTCGTCACCTGTGTGGTATGTTCTCAGGCGTTGGTTTTTGTTCGCCAAACTGGACATGTGTAAGGACCTTAAAGGAACACTAAACACCCAAAAATAAGTATGTTCCATTCGTTTTTATTATTCACAGGGAGGTGAGAACGCTTATTCTCACCTCCCTGTGAATAATAGGACGCTCGGGGGACCTGGAACTTACCTTACCCGCGCTCCACTCGCACCCGCTCCTGCACAGAAACAGCTGTTCTGTCCCGATCGCGCGCCCTATCTTTTGTATTGGCACACATGCGCCTAAGATAGGGCGCGCGGTCGGGACGAGCGGCTGTCAGTGAGGAGGCGGCTGCGAGTGGAGCGGCCGTATAAGGTAAGTTCCACGTCCCCTGAGCGTCCTATTATTCACAGGGAGGTGAGAATAAGCGTTCTCACCTCCCTGTGAATAATAGAAACGAATGGCACATACTTATTTTGGGGGGGTTTAGGGGAGTTTACAGGTCCTTTAAGCCACCTGTACTGTATGCCCAGTAACCAATCACTGTTGAATTTTGATTGGGTTCAGTCACAGCAATGAAAGGAGAAATCTATTTAATTTCTGTAAATTGCTGAACTAAAGCTGGAGGAAATGACGTTACATACTATTTTATAATGACAAATATAATATATTATATAAAATAATAAGGAGATGCAATATACAGCGCTATCCCCAAAATAAGTGTAAAACCCACTCTACCCAATATAAAATTGAATTAACATGAGATTTACACTCATTTTGCAGGGCCTGCGCCATTTTTAATGCTTGTTGCAAATAGTACAGTGCACCCAATGCAATAAATTGGAATGGGTCATAAAGCCCCCGCAGTCCAGCAGTTCTGCAGTGTAGTAATTGTTTCAAATGTATTGCTGCAATGTGGCAGCATGACATGGTAAGGAGCACCAGATTGTCTCTCCCCCCTAACTATTTAAACAGAAATAATAATTGAACTAACACAAAACAAAAATGAAATAAAAACCTTTCTATTTAGATTTATTTTTTTTTAAAAAAGCAGACAATTCTTGATTATAAATCACTAGAAGAAAATCTGCATCAAAACATTAACATTCTACATGCTTCTTTAATGATTTACAAAATGCCCAATCAATTTATTAAAATAAAAAGAGTTTATTCTTATTACTCTAATGATTCCAACATTGCAAAAAACTTTTCAGATGCCTGTTGGCTTTATGAGCTGAGGTTATACAGAGAATATTGTTCACACATGGCCATCAGCAGGGCAACATTGACATCTTCCAATAAATTATTGATATATAAACAAGAGAAAAATATGTAACACAAAAGAAAATCAGGGTCAAAACACTGAACGAGAACTGTGGATGAACTAATGTCTTATCCGTCTTTTGACTGAAGTTAGATAACTAATATCTTCAGAAGCATCTGGGTTATGTACAGTACAAAACTGTACTGCCTGGATATTTGTTTTTCTAAATTGCAGTGTAATTGTTTTTTGTTAATATTACTAGCAACAGAAAAATGTGCACTATAGCTGTATAATGTACAGTATATTGTATAGGAGATGTCCTCAAAAGCTACAAACCAGCAAGATTTTGTGTGTTTACACAGACCAGTTTCCATGTAGAGAAGGGCAAATCTTTTGGACCAAAGCACAAGCTGCTCATACAAACAAAGATACTGAGTGTACAAAAGGTACAGCATGTCCAATAGTCATAAAATCTGTTATATAATATCAGAAGATCCTGTTAATGTCTAATCAGAACTATAGACAAAAGTGTAATTTTGTGGGGGGGGGTTTATGCTGCTTAATTTAATATCCCTGCTGAATATGTCCCTTAAAGGGCATGTCCACACCAAAAACTATAATTAAACCTAATACTAGCCCCATTGTGTACTTTAACATTATCATTACCTTACATCCCATTTCCTTAGGTTTCTTCTGAAATATCCATCCAAAGTCCAGGAAATCAAGGAGTAGTAGCTGTATTCCTGTGGGAAAGGTTTCTGCCTCTACAGCGTCCTCTCAGTAGTTTTTGACATGCTCAATGAAGTCCTACCTCTCCCTCCCATTTTTCTATCCCTCCCCCTAACTCCAAGCCCATTTTCTGTAGTATAGGGCTCCCTCTCCCACCCCCAAATGCTATAGTTATTTGTTAAAAAATTGCTTCTAACAATACTTACTTTACTTCATTCACCCAGCGTCCAGTTATGCCTGCAGCCACATCAGTGATTGGCTGCCTCTCAGACAATCATGGACGCGGCTGCAGGTCCAGCCCCCTGCTTGCAGTTCCAGCAAGTAGAGGGCCGAGTTAACAGCGCCAGGGGAACGAAGCAAAGTAAGTATTGTTAGAAGAGATTTTTTAACAAATAACTATAGTGTTTGGGGGTGGGAGAAGGAGCCCTATAACACATATGAAAAAAAATTTCTGAGGGTGGACATGCCCTTTAAAAGTATAAATCAGATCTAAAAATCTCGAAGGTTTCGTAGATAATCGTGTAATCTAAATATGGAGACCTCTTTATTTCTTCTGATGCATAGTTAGATTTTTCTCTTCGTAAATTACAATATAAAGTGGACGGGTAAAGATGTAGAGGGAATATTTGTAAAAAAAATGGCAGGGAGACTGAGAACTGTAAACACTTCTATAGCTAATTATGTTTTAGATTATAGCAAAACAATAGGAACGGATACTTGTTCCTACCTCCCATAGAATTATAGATAAAAGAGGGGTTAGCAGTCCTTTAGATTTGTATGGTAACACTCATTGTAGCTGGTTAGTCGGTAGCCATTGCAATTATTGATATCAAGCTGTCACTGTGTATTGAACTACAGCCTGGAATATGCAGTGCAATTTTGGAATCCTGTGTACAAAAAGGACATCTTTAAAATGGAAAGGGTTCAGAGAAGGGCAACTAAATTAATAAGGGGATTGGGGGAGCTTGAATATGATGAGAGACTGAAAAAGTTACAATTATGTACGCTAGAGAAATGATTACTGTGTATAAATACATAGAATAAACTATCTGGGGCATTGTTCACCAATAGAGCATATCAGAGGACACGTGGACATCCCTTAAGACTTGAAGAAAAAAGGTTAAGGCTTCAAGTTCGGAAAGGGTTTTTCACAGTAAAGCTATGAAACTGTCTTCCAGTGGATGTTGTTATGGCAGGTTCACTGGTCAGTTTAAAAAAAAAGCAGGATGAGTTTCTGCAAACAAGGAATGTTACAAGTTACTGGTATTGATACATAAAGTAAAGTTGATCCAGGGAAATTTCCGATAGCCGGAAGGATTTTTTCCCCCTTCATAAATTTGGTGGGTTTTTTTTTGCCTTCCTCTAGATCAACAGTTAGGCAGCAAATGAGGATATTGCTGGATGGGTTGAACTAGATGAACGTATTAATTCAACCTCAAATACTGTACTATACTATAATACACAGCCTTTGTTTGGATATCAACTGTCCAAAATGTCCTTGTTAGTTGGGTCTTATATAAAGTTTTAATAGCTTGGCTGGTCATGAAGATGGTATGATTAGTAGCCATATTTTATGGAAAAATCTATGAAGAAAGTGGCAATAAAGAGGCTTTAATTAATCCATCTGCAATTTTGTCCCTTTCCTAGTTTGATAAGGGGAAGTTCAGGGCAAATACATATACTTTTAAGAAAAAAGAGCAGTATTTTTCCAAACACAGTATTTCCCTGCACACCTCCCTTTTATATTGGGGCAGTGCTCTCGTAGCTGCTAACTGCAAACAGCTATGTACAGTAATCAGATGAGGATGAGAGCCGAACTTACAAATCTTTAAATGTTTTTTATTGTGAAGATATGTGCACAGCGTTTCGGGGCAATCCCCTTTGTCAGTTGTATCAGTATGTTTCCATCCTAATGACCTTAACATGCCCATTCAACATTTTGTCTGTGTATAAAAAAAAAACCTTGCGAAATACTGACTTCCTGTTTGCAGGACCCCTAATTGAGACAATTATGGTCTTGCCCTTGGCCCAGCGCCTGGGTTGATTCAGTTGCTCAGTAGAGATATGAGCTTGTTTGACCCATCCAACAGCCAATCAGTAGATATTACTGTTAGGAACATTCCACGTTAGTGTGTATTCTGGGAAGAATAAGGACCGTTTAGAACCTAAAATGTCAGCTCACTAATGTCAACAGCAGGGAACAGCAAGGGGTATAAATTCAACTTATTTTTTCAAAATGGGAGAGAATATCTAGAACAACTAGGTATGCATAATATAATCTAACAGGCTTATTCAATACAAGTTCTTATCGTTTAAAATGGCGCTAGTTTGGCCACAACCAATCAGATGTTAGCTTTCAAATGTTAAATAAGTTCTGATTGGTCAGGGCAAAATTAGCACCATTTTAAACGATAAGAACTTTTATTGAATCTCCCTGTAAGAATTTTAAAAATTATATATTTCACTGAACTTTCCCTTTAACTCCATTAGGTGGTGCTGTGATGTCAGGAACAAATGGGAAATATCTTGTTACCCTGTTGTGTCTTTAATGCAATGGTTAAGAGTAGATTGTACCGTACAGATAGCTCCCTATTTTGGGTCATATTTTCTGCAATGCTGTAATATTTAATATTACTGGTGTGCTGTAATATGTTCACTATATCAGATAAAAAAATAATTCCACTATCTACAGTTATTTTAGTAAGAAATAGAATGTGTTAATGTAATATTTTTGTTAAGATCAAATAGGAGCTAATAACACTCCCATATAAACCTCTTTAGCTCTTGTTAGGATTCATAATTCCATTTTTGCCAGCCTGAACTTTTATAAAAATAAATTAATTTTCCTCTTTTCCATAAATTTGTCTTTCAAGACCTGGTACTGGCACATTCATTTAGCAGTAAATGAGAGTGTTAGAAGCCTTTTCAGATTAAAAATATGTATATATTAATGGTTTTAACAAATAATAGTGTCTGATGCAATAAGATGTGCAAACAAGTTTTCCTGTGCTATAACTACCAATTAATTGTTAACGTGTTAAGATGGGCATACACAGTCCAATATTCTTCCTATCGGATTTGCGATAGTCCGAAACGATCGTAGATCCGATCATAAGAACCAGTCGAACATCCCCACCTTGCACCGGCAATCTTCCATGGATTTCAGCTTGAAATTGCCGTCTGGTCTATTGAAAACACAGATAAGTGTCTTCGATGATACGATCAAATTGAATGGAATATCAATGCTGTGTATACCTTTACTCTGTAAGGGCTAGGCCACACTAGCACGTTTTTGGTGCGTTTGCGCATGCAATTTTTTTCTAACATTGCAATCTCAGCAACGCACCGAAAACACGCAATCTCGGGTGTGATGCGATTGCACATCCGTTTGCGAATGGCAAACGCATGCAATCTGCATTTTTATCCTCAATCGCATGCGTTTCCCTATCTCTAAAGAAAAAAGCGCAAGTGCAAACGCATCAGAATCGCACACGCAATGTGGCCGTGCCCTTACTGGAAATAGACAACATCTGATTAGTTGCTGCAGATCAATAGCATGGGTAAACTTTTGCACCTCTTATTACATCTTGAATTTAATTGAGTTTAATCTCCATATATTTTCTTTCTCTATGTAATACGGTAGTCAGTTTAAAGCATACTAGTTCTAGTATAGTATATAATATTTAGTATATAATATATTACCTAAATTTAGGTTATTACAGAGTGCTATCCCTTGTGCACACAACTCACAGTGAAGGTTCCCTTCCAATTTCTCATTGGCTAAGTTGCACTGATAAACATCATCTCTGTGAACACAAAATCAATTTCTGTACACCACATACCATATTACCTATATTTTAACCTTTGTACACAGGCCTGCTGGGTTGTTTGCACATGCACGGCTTAAAGGGAACATTGCTCCCAGTTTAGGCTAGTAGCAGATTTCTAGCTCTATTAGCATCAGTCACCATCTTGGCTTGTCCCAGAACTACAGTAATAATTTCTGGCTCAGAAATTGTACATTCCACTGCTGTCCCCGTTTTCTCTGCAGCACGGTAAAGTTTCTTCTACGTGTCTCAGTCCTGATTGGTTGCACAGAGCACCAGCAGGAATTAACAGTGCATCTTTAGCTGACTGGCCTGCATGACATTTGCTGCTTAGTCTATGCTATTCATAGGAAACAGAAACAGAGAAATGGGTCTGAAGTGCAAAGTTCAAGATCAAGTTCGCTGATTCAGGGACTGTTGGTAAGGACGGTATATTAATACGAACCACCATAATTATACTGTTTCTTTATAATACATTTCCTTGGAAACCCATAAGACTAATGTAAGGCTGAAAAATAAATTGTATCCACTTTAAAGTAACCAAGGGAAATGCATTGTAATTACAAACCTGGAACTACAGAACTAGAAGACTCTAATTAAGCCTGTAAGAAAGCTTTTTCCTGGTGTTTCTGTATGTCAAATGGCCTGTCAGAAGACTGTGCGTGAAACAATGGTACTTTCAGCGATGAACTATAAATGACATTAATCTGATACAATTCAGCTTTGTGCTTATATAGATGGCTTATCCCTACATGGTATAGCACCCAGCAACCGCTTGTACTAGATTTATATGTCTCTGGGAACCAAGTAATAAAATGATTGCATGTTTTTATTTATCTTTTTCTTTCTCTGTCATCAATTCATCAAAAACAATTTATACAAATATAAAAGAATTACAATTATACAGTACATTCATTTAAAAATGCACTCAAGGGTAGCTATATACCCCTAAGTAACCCTCGCCCCCATGGTGTTTGAGTATTGCTAAACTGAAATAAGCTACACTCCGTATTTTAAGATTGGCTTGGCTGTTAGATGGTTTGGCCCCCTTCTGAAAACACATGAAAATGTCTGATGCCTGTGGTAAGATCAAAATGAAAAAAACACTCACACTTCTCCAGCTGACTCTAGTCAAATTCCCAGATTCATGTAACTCTAATGAAAGCAAATGCAGGTTTTACGTCATATATATTATTAATTTTAAAAGTTAATTTACAAAGTTAAAATAGTTAATAAAGGTTAAATGTGGTGCTTTGATATTGTTAAGCTTACTATAAATATTTTTTTTTTTCCCTCAATAGCTTTTTGAACTAATGTCATAATGCCATTAGAGATAGACTTTATGAGTTTGGACAAACTTGAACTAGTTCAATTTTCTGGACTAGCGGGATTATTTTCAAAAATAATTTCTTGAACGTACGGTAAAACTTGAACAGCGATTCCGAAAATCACAGAACGGCTGGGGACTGCTGAAATCGGCCGCAGGATTGTCGGCTGTTCGGCAATCCTCGAGTGCCGATTTCAGGAATCCCCGGGCGTTCGGGGATATTTATTTTTCAAATATGATTGGTTAATGTGTGATCATTTAATTGCAAGCATTGAAATCTTAACCAATTACAATTGGATTTGGTCCTTCTGCAAACCTATATAAAGAGCTGCAAACCTCCACAGAGCTCAGAAGTCATCGCAGCTGATGGCGGAAGAAAGAAGACTTTGGATCAAGAGGCAACACCAGCCACATTGATGTCGCCAGCGCCGGTGGTGTCATCAGTGGCCGCATGGCATTGGCAACATCAGCGGAGTTGGTGTCACCGACAAGAAGATGCCGAAGATGCCAAGACCTTAAAAGGTCCTTTTAAGGATCAGGGGGGTCCTGGTTTCAAGCTGCAGGGCCCCCCACAAAGGCACTTGTCAGTGCCGCAAGGGGAAGGAGGATCCTGGTCCGAGCTGCGGGACCCCTTAAGCCACAAAGGGCCCTTGTTAGGGCCACAAGGGCACTTCTTAGTGCCAAAAAGGTACTTATACTTGCCGGGAAGGGGAGTCCCGGTTCGAGCTGCGGGACCCTTAAGCCCCAAAGGGCCCTTGTTAGGACCACAAGGGCACTTCTTAGTACCACAAAGGCACTTATAAGTGCCAGGGAAAGGGGGGTCCTGGTTCGAGCTGTGGGACCCCTAAAGCCCCAAAGGGCCCTTGCTAGGGCCACAAGGGCACTTTTTAGTGCCGCAAAGGGGAGTGGGGTCCTGGTTCAAGCTGTGGGACCCCTTTAGTGCTGGGGAGGGGGGTCCCAGTTCAAGCTGCAGGACCCCTTAAGCCTCAAAGGGTCCTTCTCAGGGCCACAAGGGCACTTATAAGTGCCGGGGAGGGAGTCCCAGTTTTGAGCTGTGGGACCCCTTAAGCCCCAAAGGGTCCTTGTCAGGGCCACAATGGCCCCTGTAAGGAACTGGAAGTGGGGCCCAGTTTCGAGCTGTGAACGTCCGGCTGCGGGATCGTTGGCCGTTCGGCATTCCTCGAGCAGCCGATTTTGTGAATTGCCGGCAATTCGAGTTTTACCGAACATTCAAAAAAAATTCAAAAATAAACGCGTGAGTCTGGAAAATTTAACTAATTTAACAGTCAAAAAAGTGGAAGAATAAAAGATAGGAAGAAATAGAAAGAACAGGAATTTGGCTCTATCAAGCAAAATTAATTAGCATAAAACTAGATATCCTATCACATGGACTCAGCCAGTTTCATGGTAATTTGTTTTGTGATATAACAGTCAATATACTTTCAATCTATGAAAAAGATAACATCTGGAACTAAATAATAAAACAACAAATATTAAATAATTTTAAATTCAAAAATTTCAAATAAAAAGTATGACTCATCTTGTGATAAAAACCATGTAGTAGGAAGTAGAGATTAGAGACAAGTGGTCATGAATAAAATCCCCCATTCGTTAGTTTAACTGTAGAAGCAACATGTGAAAATAGATAAATATGCTAAGGGCTAATGAAGCACAATTACAGCATATAAACAGGGCCCTAGCACAGCACAGTAACCAATAAATATTAAAACTTGAACAAAATCTTAAAGGGACTGTCTACCCCTCTGGAAAAAAATAGCATGTTATGCAGGACCCCCCTAAACCTTTTTCTGTTTCTGTGTTCTTTTTCTGTTCCCGAGCAGCCTCAGTGGAGGGTCGTCCAGGAATGGCAAGTGATCAAAGGATCAAAGGAATGGCAAATGAGAAGTGATCGGCTACTAAAGCTAAAGTATGGCGGGCATTTATGGGAGGAACAATGTTTGTGTTACTTTGTTTCCAAAAGTGAATACTCTGTGTTCCCCACAACTGCCTATCACATAACCATTTTGGAGAATATAAAGGAGTTCACTAAAAGGTCTGGCAACTGGAATTTATCAAATGGCTGTAAAATTGGGACAGGTCAAATGTCTAGAAAACTAACACTGCTGAAATATTTGGCAAATTGAGATGGGTGTAATGACTGGAAAACTGAGACAAGTGAAATAGATGGAAAACTGAGACTGTTGAAGTTGCTTGAAAACTGAGGTAAAATTTATGAAAGAAAAGAGAAATGGCTGTAAAGCTGAGACTGGTGAATTGGATGTTTAACTGGGACTGGTAGATTCATGACAAAACTGGCACTGGTCAAAAAGCTGGAAAAGTTAAATGGCTTGCAAACAGATTAGTGAAATGACTGGAAAACAGAGAATAGTGAATTGCTACCAAACAGAGACTGGTTAAAATAGTTGGTAAAATGAGACAGTCAAAATGACTGTTCAACTGCGGCTAGTGAAATGACTGGAATTCTGAGGTTTGTAAAAAGATGCAATCTGAGGCTTGTAAAATGTCTGGCAATTGGAGGCTTGTAAAATGGCAATCTGACGCTGGTGAATTGACTGGCGACATGAAGCTGGTGAATTGACTGGCAATCTGAGGCTGGTGAATTGACTGGCAATCTGAGACTGGCAAATGCCCCCTTTTGTCCAACCCTGCAGGTACCCATCATAGGAGGAATTATTTAATTTCAACAAACGCCAGGTCTTAAAAACACAAAGAATAAGATGAGATAAGAATGTAATATAAGGTGTTAGTAACTTACTTCAGCTGGATAGCTGGGTGGGAAGTAAGAAGGAGCAGCGTCTCTCTTTTCATCTCCTTGTCAATGTTTTATAGCTGCTGCTGTAAAGTATAGAACATTACAGAAATTAAAATAATATAAACAAGTGGTCAAAATGTAGCTGAATAAAATTATGTGTATCCCTCTTGTGAATAGTTCCCAGGTTGAGGACCATCACCTAAATTGCTAAGTTCTTACTCCTGCCTTTAACCTACATACATTTGCAATCATTGATCTGGTCTAGTAACTGACTAATAGAGATTGTGGTAACTGCTAAAATCCATTCCACCTGCGGATTCATGGATTTTTGAAGATATATGAAAATTCGCAGAAAAACCCATTAAAGTTAATGGGAGAAAAATCTGCACATATCCTCCTAAAAGCTGCTTCCGGTTTTCTGCAGGCCGTTTTTGGTAATCCCCTAATGGGCGAATTCGAGAACACTCAAGGATTCACGATTATCCTCCAATGGCCGAAAGTTCTGTGGCCTGACGTTCGGGGGTCCCGGGACCCCTTTCGAGTCCTTACAAGGATCATTGCGGCCCTTTAAATGGTCCTTTTCAGGTTTAAGAATTCCCCACAGCTCAAAATAGGGACCCCCCTCCTCGGCCCTTGTGCCCTTGTGGCCCTTGTTGCACTGACAAGTGCCTTGTGGGGCTTAAGGGGTCACACAGCTCATACCAGGATACCAGGACCCCCCTCCCCGGCACTTAGAAGTACACTTGCACTCAAAACCAGGACCCTTATTGGCTCTTAGAAAAGCCCTTTGTAGCGTGTCTTCTTTCTTTCCCGCTGATGTTGCCAACCCTGGCAATGTTGTTGCAGCCGCCAGTGACACCGCCCGAAGCTGGTAAAATCAACGTCACCGGTGTTGCAGATGTCTTGATCCGAAGTCTTCTTTCTTCTCAGTCAGCGACACCAACTCCGCTGATGTCGCAGACACTGGGCGATGTCACTGCGGCCGCCAGTAGCACCACACAGGCTAGCATCACCAACATCCCGGTGTTGCTGACGTTTCCCTTCTTCTGCCATCACTGTGATGACTTCTGATCTCTGCAGGGGTTTACACCTCTTTATATAGGTTTTCTGAAGGACCAAACCCAACTATGATTGGTTAATATTTTATTGCTTGCAATCATATGATCACTCAATTTTATTATTCAAATATGATTGGTTAATGTGTGATCAAGACGCCGGCAACACCGGCAAGGTTGATGTCACCAGCATCGGCAGTGTCACTGGTGGCCACACCAGTGGGATGAAAGAAGACATGCCACAAGGGCTCTTCTAAGAGCCAATGGGGGTCCTGGTTTCGAGCTGAAAACCCCCCAACAAAGGCCGCAAGCGCACTTCTAAGTGCCGGGTAGGGGGGTCTCAGTTCGAGCCGCAGGACCCCTTATGCCCCAAAAGACACTTTTCAGTGTCACAAGGGCCCTTCCAAGGGCCACAAGGGCACCTATAAGTGCTGGGGACGGGGGTTCTGGTTTTGAGCTGGGGGACCCCTTAAGCTTCAAAAGGCACTTTTCAGTGCTACAAGGGCACTTATAAGTGCCAGGGAGGGGGGGGTCCTGGTTTTCGAGCTGCAGGACGTCAGTGCTTGCACGGACGTGTTTGTGCGTGCAGTCATCGCGCTACGCAAAAGCATGCGCACGGACCCAGCGGGCAGTGCTTTTTGAGGCTAAAGAAGAAGGAGATCCAGGAAATCTTAGAGGGGCAAAGCTAAACAGTCTGCAATGCAGATGCAAGATGTCCACAACTTTACATCAGGAAAGGTAGGCTCAGAAGGGACATAGAAAAAAAAGGCAAATGGTTTTTTAAAGTTGCTGCTTCCATTTAAACTTAACTTGGCTTTACAGCATACTTATCCTTTTAAAAAAATCCTTACCTTACCTCTCTGCTCCAAATGGTTCTCCTGCAGTGACTTGTCAAAGTCCAGGAAAGTGATTAGAAAGAGTAGAAAGAGAAAGAGTAGAACCTGTCAGTGATTCATCCGGTCCCTGCTATTTTCCTAACCTAGCTATTTGTGACATGCGCAGGGAAGCCCTTTCCCCCCCTCCCACCAACCATCCGGATCCATCCTCCAAAAAAAAACGCCAAAATATTTCTTGTTTGGGTGTTTAGATCGATACTTACAGCCCCTTCTCTCCCACTGTTTCTCCATTGAAAGCAGCCACATCTGTAATTGGCTGCCTCAGCCAATCAGAGACGCGGCTACCGGTGCCGTTTGCCCGTTTGCAACTTCCTCCAAGCAGGGAGCGGGAATGTAAGTGCTGTAAATAGCAATCTAAACATTTTGTAGAAGAAATATATCTGCGGTCGGGGGTGGGAATTGGGTGCCTACCTTATGCTAAAAGTTCATTTTCAGGGTGGACATGCCCTTTAAAAATGAAGAAGCAGAGAAAGTTCCAGAAGCCAAGGCAGAGTTAGGATGTAAATAGTACTGCAACACTATATGACTAAACAATACGTGTTTATGTCCAGTGCTCCAATTAGATCTGCGCTCTATTGGTTTGTATAAATGTATGCAGTCTTTGTATAAAAGTTATAAATATTACCAAAAACCTATCGTTCTACATTTGTGAAATTGAATACAAAAGTTTCCATTCATACGGATAGCTGCCTCTCTTACACCGATTACGTTTGGACCTCATAAACCAGCTCATTTTTGGAATTGCAGAAACATTTAGAGGATCGAGTAAAGGGGTTTTGGCATTTTTTGACCCCAGTCTCTAAAAATAATTTAATTTAATTTCTGCTATAATATGTAATAAGCACTCCTGTCACAAATATCGTTGACTATTGTCACAGCCATAAAATCATATGTGGTAAATATATACTTGAAATGTTTCATTTTCAATGCTCAAAACAGGAAATGTCTAAGGGGCATATTTATAAAGAAACGAAAATAGCGGCAAAAAATTACCGCCACACATCGCAGCCGTGAAAATAGCGCTATCGCCGTATTTATAACGGCGAGCGACATTCCCGCTATATGTATAGCGGCCGCGATGTGTTGCTGTAATTTTAAGCCCCTTCGTGGCGATACTATATAGTATCCCTTCCCGACGCCTCTCCTAAGGGGGCGGGGCATATGCCCACTCCGCCCACAACCCCCCGCGGCGGCGGAGACCACCCGCCGCCGCTTCCCAGCTGCCGGGAAGGGGCCCGCCACGCACCCCCCACCACGCACAACCACCCGCCACGCACCCCCTCCCCAGCAACCCCTCCAAGCCCCCCGCCCCGGCCGCTCCCGGGGAGGGGAAGGGAGGGACCCGCTGGGAGGGGTGGAGGCACCCTTCAGCGGGGCCCAGAGAAGGGCCTTTTGGGGCTTAAGGAGTCCCGCAGCTCGAACCGGGACCCCCCCTCCCCGGCCCTTGTAAGGGCCTTTGCGGCACTGACAAGTGCCCTTGCGGCTCTGACAAGAGCCCTTTAGGGCCTAAGGGGTCCCGCAGCTCAAACCGGGACCCCCCTCCCCGGCCCTTGTAAGGGCCCTTGCCTTTGGCGGGGGTCCCGCAGCTCGAACCGGGACCCCCAGTGTGCGGCGTCTTCTTTCTTCCAGTCCCGGCGATACCAGCTCCACCGAGGCCGCCGACCCCCGAGAGGTACCCCTGCGGCCGCCAGGGGTACCCCCGGCAGGCGCCGGCGACCTCAACGAGGCTGATGTTGCCGGCGTCTTGATCCGACGCGACGTCTTCGGGCTGGCGACACCAACCCCACTCAGGTCACCGATGCCAGGCAGACTCACTGCGGCCGCCAGTGAGCCCGCTGGCACCGCCGGCCTCAGCGGAGCCGATGTTGCCAGACGCTTCTTTCTTCAGCCATCTACTGCGATGGCATCTGAGTTCCGCGGCGGAAAGCTCCTCTTTATATAGGTTTCTGATCTGATTTCTGGAAAGTCCAATCAGATTTCTGGAAAGTTCTGAAATCTGATTGGTTAATGTAAATCATGTAAACCAAGCATTAAAAAATTGACCAATCAGAAACGGATTATGGATTTCTGCAAACCTATATAAAGAGGAGCTTTCCGCCGTGGAACTCAGATGCCATTGCAGTAGATGGCTGAAGAAAGAAGAAAGAAGCGGCTGGCAACATCGGCTCCGCTGAGGCCGGCGGTGCCAGCGGGCTCACTGGCGGCCGCAGTGAGTCTGCCTGGCATCGGCGACCTGAGTGGGGTTGGTGTTGCCAGCCCGAAGACGTCGCCCAAGGGCTCTTTTAAGAGCCGCACACTGGGGGTCCCGGTTCGAGCTGCGGGACCCCCACCAAAGGCACTTGTCAGTGCCGCAAGGGCCCTTACAAGGACTGGGGAGGGGGTCCTGGTTCGAGCTGCCGGACCCCTAAGCCCTAAAGGGCTCTTGTTAGAGCCGCAAGGGCACTTATAAGTGCCGCAAGGGCCCTTACAAGGGCCGGGGAGGGGGGGTCCCGGTTCGAGCTGCGGGACCCCTTAAGCCCCAAAAGGCCCTTCTCAGGGCCCCGCTGGAGGGAGCCTCCACCCCTCCCAGCGGCTCCCTCCCTTCCCCTCCCCGGGAGCGGCCGGGGCGGGGGGCTTGGAGGGGTTGCTGGGGAGGGGGTGCGCGGCGGGTGGTCGCGACCACCTGCTGTGGCCCCTTCCCGGCAGCCCCTCCTAGCCTCCCGTTCCGAGATTGCCGCGAGCGGGGAACGGGTTGGGAGGGGCTGCTGGGAAGCGGCGGCGGGTGGTCTCCGCCGCCGCGGGGGGTTGTGGGCGGGGTGGGCATGTCTCCCGGGGCGGGTGTGGCCACCCGCCGCGGGTTGCCTGCCCATCCCCGCAGCGGGAGGCTAGTATCGGCTGACACCTTCAAGGTGGTGAAGTAAAACAGCCGATACTAGCAGAGCGAAACCAGTACCGCCGCTTTATAAATAGAAGCAGTGGTAACAGGTAAGTATCGCCACGAAGGGTTAACGCTTCGTTAACTTTTCACTGCCGTTTTCGGACATTTATAAATCGCGTTAAACGCGATTTATGCGTTAATGTCAGTGAAAACGGCCGCGAAAACTTAACGAAGCTTTATAAATATGCCCCTAAATCTCAAACAAATCAGTTTGATAGCTGGATCTCCACAAAGAACCTGATTATCTTTACCCATGGTACTTCATTTTACTGAATGATTCATTTCCCTTTAGTTTATACAAAGCTTATGGAAATATTGCTTACCCTAGAGAAAGTTATATAAACACATGTGGGGGTTATTCAATAAAAGTTCTTATCGTTTAAATTGGTGCTAATTTTGCCCCAACCAATCAGATCTTATTTAACATTTGAAAGCTAACATCTGATTGGTTGAGGTAAAATTAGCACCATTTTAAATGATAAGAACCTTTATTGAATAACCCTGACAGTGATCTGGACTTTCATATCCAGACCCGCATATGACATCTTGAACAGGAAAGCCCTCATCTGCCTGCATCTCCCCTTGTTTGGTCATATAAAACTATCCCTATGTTTATCAGTTAGAAATCCTGAAAACAAAATTTACAGCAAAAATAACTGGTTGGTCTTTGTCATCTGATTATAATATTTTGCAATTATAATACATTCACAGCTTCCTTTCCCCCAGCTTCTAATTGCTACACAATTTTATACAGAAATAAACATATTCCTGCAACATTCACTGTAATAAAGGGTTTATTCGGTGACAAACCTATTTATTCAAAATTAGCAATTTAAGAACTTTGCTTCGGGTTTTGTGGCAGTATTTCACTCTTTGCGATGAATTCCAACCAGCCCCACCTGTTAAGGCACACCATTTGAGAAACAGATACTGTATAGCACTGAATGTTTTGAGTCCTGTTGTCAATTCTATCCAAATGTAGGCTATAAACCATTTGAGTCTTATGGGGCATATTTATAATGGGTTGTTAACTTTCCGCCACGGTTGCATCAGTTACCGCTCGCTTCTATTTATAAAGCGGCGGACACTGATCTGCAAATGAATAAAGATTGTTTGTAGGTGTGAAACAAAGAGTTTAGATAGTACTAGTAGGGTAAATATAACTTACAATGCCTTTCTTCTATGGAGTAAGTTTCTAGAGAAAAGGGTAATAAGCAATATTACCATTTGATAAAAATCTGCCATTTGTTCTTGGAGCTCGCAGTGCTCCCACATTCAGTCACATTAGGTAATGTAAAACTATTATGAGCCTAAAGCAATTATCAAAGTTTATTTTCATGTTTATGGTTTATGCAGTTAAATGATTTGGGCTTGTAAACATAGGGCATATTGTAATAGAATTTGAATAGAATTTGAATATAATATATCAATGGAGTGTAGATTAAGTACAGAACAACAAGTTTTTTGTTTTTATTTAGTAAGAAGTGAAAAACAAAATCTAAATTCAGATGGTGAAAATATTTTTACAATTACATTTTTAAGGCACACCTCTGGTTCTCTCATGGCACACCATTTTTTTTCCATTGCACCGTTTTAGAAATGCGTATTTAGATTATACCACCCAATATTCACAGTCTTTCTACAATTTTACACAAAAATATCTGTTTCACTCCTTATGTAGCTGCACAATACTCTTACCTACATGTATGCGGAACATGTCCTTTGAATACATCTCCACTGCCACACTAAGATAATCAAGATTTTTGGGATTATCAATATCTCAAGAATGCTCCACATTTAAGAATTAAAAACTTATTTTATAAACCATATAAAATGTTGGCAGTATTTAAAGACAACTGATTAGTTCTTAATTTGGAAATATATATATACAGACAGTTTAAAACAGATTTTTTTTTAAAGTAGAACCAAGTAGGCAATTAACCATTTTATGACATTTTTATGACCATTTTATCAGCTTAACGCAGTTTTAGAATAAAGCACATGTATTATAAATAGTGTGTCTTTCAAGCGGATAGGTTTATGTTCTCCATTAAATACCTTAAAGGGGAACTAATGCCTTTAAACAACATTGTCCCTATAGAGAGAGCATATTCACAAACATACAACAAGTGGAGTCTCGCCTCTTCCTTTGCTATGACTACTGGGTGATTTAAGATATTAACCTGTGGTTACTAGGTCTGCTCCCATAATCCACCTTAGCTGGAACCCCCCAGCTGAGTGTACACTGTACACTTCACATGCTCTGTACTGCTCAACAGATCAAAACAAGGAAGCTGCAGCCTTGCTTTCTGGAAAATAACAGCACAGATACAGTATCATCCCTCTCCCTGACACAGCAGTGTAGTTTTTGTGTAAACATATTTAAATGCTCCTGTTCCTAACCATGATCTATTTCTTTGCTTTTCATTCAAAAAAAGAAAAGGAATCTTTGCAGTATATTTCTTATCTAACATGGAGATAAGTAACAGAATATTAATATTTTAGTAAAAATTAAATGTAAGTACCGGTATTGAACCTGCAACCTCATTCACTCTTGTTTTGCTAAAAAAACAAAGCTTTATACCAGTACCCCAATACTATTGTGTATTGCTCCAGGAAGGCTATATGCAATTCATGCTGGCTAATAAATAAACTGCAGAGTAACAAGCAACTTCTTATCTGTGACTTCCATATAGGTGTGGAGACATCTGTATAGAAAATACAGTGAACACTACGGTCAGGGGGCATAGTGAATAAGTGCACATGCTCACAAGGCTCTTTGAGTAGGCAATTAACCATTTAATGACGTGAGTTATCAGCTTAACGCAGTTTTAGAATAAAGAACATGTATTATAAATAGTGTCTTTTAAGCGGATAGGTTTATGTTCTCCATTACATCTGTATAGAAAATACCGTGAACACTACGGTCAGGGGGCATAGTGAATAAGTGCACATGCTCACAAGGCTCTTGAAGTAGGCAATTAACCATGATGAAATGGGCTGTGAGCAGTACTGGCAACAACATAGGATCCTTCTTAGATATTTTTCACATATACATAAATGCAACTTACTAGAGAAGACTCTTACAATGTATAGGTGGTCTGGACAGAAAAGCTTTCACATCAGGATTTAAAAAAAAACAAGTTTAGCTCTCCTTCATAAACATTAAAGGCTATGTCCAGCCTGAAAAATTTTTTTTAATATATGGTCCCCCCTGGGCTCCCAGCCCCAACCGCTATAATTATTTTTTTAGAAAGCCCCCCAAACTCTACTTACCTCCCCTCGATCCTCCGCCGCGCTCCCGACCCTCTGCTTGCAAGGAAATGCAAGCAGATACAGTGAGAACAGACAGTAAAGGTCCCATAGAGTGAGAACAGACAGTAAAGGTCCCATAGAGTGAGAGCAGACAGTAAAGGTCCCATAGAGTGAGAGCAGACAGTAAGGGTGCCATATAGTGAGAGCAGACAGTAAAGGTCCCATAGAGTGAGAACAGACAGTAAATGTTCTATAGAGTGAGAACAGACAGTAAAGGTCCCATACAGTGAGAGCAGACAGTAAAGGTCCCATAGAGTGAGAGCAGACGGTAAAGGTCCCAAAGAGTGAGAGCAGACAGTAAAGGTCCCATACAGTGAGAGCAGACAGTAAAGGTCCCATACAGTGAGAACAGACAGAAAAGGTCCCATACAGTGAGAGTAGACAGTAAAGGTCCCATACAGTGAGAAGAGACAGTAAAGGTCCCATACAGTGAGAGCAGACAGTAAAGGTCCCATATAGTGTGATCAGACAGTAAAGGTCCCATAGAGAGCAGACAGTAAAGGTCCCATACAGTGAGAACAGACAGTAAAGGTCCCATAGAGTTAGAGCAGACAGTAAATGTCCCATGGAGTGAGAAAAGACAGTAAAGGTCCCATACAGTGAGAGTAGACAGCAAAGGTCCCATACAGTGAGAGCAGACAGCAAAGGTCCCATACAGTGAGAGCAGACAGTAAAGGTCCAATACAATGAGAGCAGATAGTAAAGGTCCAATACAGTGAGAGCAGACAGTAAAGGTCCCATACAATGAGAGCAGAAAGTAAAGGTCCAATACACTGAGAGCAGACAGTAAAGGTCCCATACAGTGAGAACAGACAGTAAAGGTCCCAAGAGCAGACAGTAAAGGTCCCATAGAGTGAGAACAGACAGTAAAGGTCCCATACAGTGAGAGAAGACAGTAAAGGTCCCATATAGTGAGAACAGACAGTAAAGGTCCCATAGAGTTAGAGCAGACAGTAAAGGTTCCATAGAGTGAGAACCGACAGTAAAGGTCCCATACAGTGAGAGTAGACAGCAAAGGTCCCATACAGTGAGAGCAGACAGCAAAGGTCCCATACAGTGAGAGCAGACAGTAAAGGTCCAATACAGTGAGAGCAGACAGTAAAGGTCCAATACAGTGACAGCAGACAGTAAAGGTCCCATACAGTGAGAGCAGACAGTAAAGGTCCAATACAGTGACAGCAGACAGTAAAGGTCCCATACAGTGAGAGCAGACAGTAAAGGTCCCATACAGTGAGAGTAGGCAGTAAAGGTCCCATAGAGTGAGAGCAGACAGTAAAGGTCCCATAGAGTGAGAGCAGACGGTAAAGGTCGCATAGATTGAGAGCAGAGAGTAAAGGTTCCATATAGTGAGAGCAGACAGTAAAGGTCCCATAGAGTGAGAATAGGCAGTAAAGGTCCCATATAGTGAGAACAGACAGTAAAGGTCCCATACAGTGAGAACAGACAGTAAAGGTCCCATACAGTGAGAACAGACAGTAAAGGTCCAATACAGTGAGAACAGACAGTAAAGGTCCCATAGAGTGAGAACAGACAGTAAAGGTCCCATAGAGTGAGAGCAGACAGTAAAGGTCCCATACAGTGAGAGCAGACCCTAAAGGCCCCATACAGTGGGAACAGACAGTAAAGGTCCTATATAGTGAGAACAGACAGTAAAGGTCCCATACAGTGAGAACAGACAGTAAAGGTCCCATACAGTGAGAACAGACAGTAAAGGTCCCATACAGTGAGAACAGACAGTAAAGGTCCCATAGAGTGAGAACAGACAGTAAAGGTCCCATAGAGTGAGAGCAGACAGTAAAGGTCCCATACAGTGAGAGCAGACCGTAAAGGCCCCATACAGTGAGAGCAGACCGTAAAGGCCCCATACAGTGGGAACAGACAGTAAAGGTCATAATAGTGAGAGCAGACAGTAAAGGTCCCATAGAGTGAGAGCAGACAGTAGGCTCCCATATAGTGAGAGCAGACATAAAGGTCCCATAGAGTGAGAACAAACAGTAAAGGTCCCATACAGTGAGAAACGACAGTAAAGTCTCTATAGAGTGAGAACAGACAGTAAAGGTCCATACCGTGAGAGCAGACAGTAAAGGTCCCATAGAGTGAGAGCAGACAGTAAAGGTCCCATAGAGTGAGAGCAGCAGTAAAGGTCCATAGAGGAGAACAGACAGTAAATGTCCTATAGAGTGAGAACAGACAGTAAAGGTCCATACAGTGAGAGCAGACAGTAAAGGTCCCATAGAGTGAGAGCAGACGGTAAAGGTCCCAAAGAGTGAGAGCAGACAGTAAAGGTCCCATACAGTGAGAGCAGACAGTAAAGGTCCCATACAGTGAGAACAGACAGTAAAGGTCCCAACAGTGAGAGTAGACAGTAAAGGTCCCATACAGTGAGAACAGACAGTAAAGGTTCCATACAGTGAGAGCAGACAGTAAAGGTCCCATATGTGTGATCAGACAGTAAAGGTCCATAGAGAGCAGACAGTAAAGGTCCCATACAGTGAGAACAGACAGTAAAGGTCCCATAGAGTTAGAGCAGACAGTAAATGTCCCATGGAGTGAGAAAAGACAGTAAAGGTCCCATACAGTGAGAGTAGACAGCAAAGGTCCATACAGTGAGAGCAGACAGCAAAGGTCCCATACAGTGAGAGCAGACAGTAAAGGTCCAATACAATGAGAGCAGATAGTAAAGGTCCAATACAGTGAGAGCAGACAGTAAAGGTCCATACAATGAGAGCAGAAAGTAAAGGTCCAATACACTGAGAGCAGACAGTAAAGGTCCCATACAGTGAGAACAGACAGTAAAGGTCCCATACAGTGAGAACAGACAGTAAAGGTCCCATAGAGTGAGAACAGACAGTAAAGGTCCCATAGAGTGAGAGCAGACAGTAAAGGTCCCATAGAGTGAGAGCAGACAGTAAGGTGCCATAAGTGAGAGCAGACAGTAAAGGTCCATAGAGTGAGAACAGACAGTAAATGTTCTATAGAGTGAGAACAGACAGTAAAGGTCCCATACAGTGAGAGCAGACAGTAAAGGTCCCATAGAGTGAGAGCAGACGGTAAAGGTCCCAAAGAGTGAGAGCAGACAGTAAAGGTCCCATACAGTGAGAGCAGACAGTAAAGGTCCCATACAGTGAGAACAGACAGAAAAGGTCCATACAGTGAGAGTAGACAGTAAAGGTCCCATACAGTGAGAAGAGACAGTAAAGGTCCCATACAGTGAGAGCAGACAGTAAAGGTCCCATATAGTGTGATCAGACAGTAAAGGTCCCATAGAGAGCAGACAGTAAAGGTCCCATACAGTGAGAACAGACAGTAAAGGTCCCATAGAGTTAGAGCAGACAGTAAATGTCCCATGGAGTGAGAAAAGACAGTAAAGGTCCCATACAGTGAGAGTAGACAGCAAAGGTCCCATACTCAAAAATCCTTACCATACACTCTGCTCCTTATGGAGTTTTGAAAAGTAGGAGCTGTCTGTGTGATATCAGGTCCCTGCTCCTTCCTTGTCCTCCAGTAGGACACTGGCATGTCCTCCCTTCCTCCCACCCTCATGATCCCCTTATAGCCTTCTTACCCCTACTTTAAGCCCCTTTGCTGTATGTGTAGCATACTTATTTACGCTCCTTCATTCCATCGGCTGCATAGCTGGCAGCCGCATCGGTGATTGCTACGCTTAACTATCACAGATGCGGCTGCCAGTCCGGCACCTCTCCGGCAGACAGCCGAGTGAAGGAGGAGCGTAATTATGTTTCTTGTCTTATTTTAAAAAAACTGACGATTCCGTTGGGGTGGGCTAAGGTAAGCTAAACTACAGCAAAAATTTATAGTTAGGGTGGACATACCCTTTAAACTTACATCATATGCTTCTGATGTGTTCCTTCCAAGCTATAACTAGAAAGCCCAGAATCAAGGTAGGGAATCAAAATAAATAGATCCAGTATCTCCTTAACTAATGAGAGGAGGATTCTCATTTATCGTGGAAACATACTGTAGGTTACAACCTTTTTTGATGTACCTCTGATTAAACGTTGTACTTGCCTTCCTATAGCTGGCCATACACTGGCTCAATATTACATTGATTTGATATTCAATTCGACATGAATGTCACCATCAATATATGTCAACCAGAACGGGTTATTACCTGCAGACTTTTCTGCAACTTACCATGACAGATCATTATTGTCATACGTCACTTGAAAAAAAAATCTCATTGCAGTCTTTTTTATTTTAGAGAATCAGGCAACAATGAACAATACAATTGTAATATATAATGCAAGCAATTTAAAGGGTATGTCCATCCTTTAAACTAACTTTGTGCCATATTAGTAAATGGTCCCCCAGCCCTAACCGCATTCTATTATAGCAAAAAGTCCCCCATCTTTACTTACCTTACCCTCTCTCCTCGTCGCACATCCCAGCCCTCTGCTTGCATAGAACGCAAGCAGGGGTGTGACCGGCACCCCATCATGGACGCGCTAATGTAGTTGTAGAACGTGAAGAGAGAGGTAAGGTAAGTAAAATCGGTGGACTTTCTTGCTATAATATAATGCGGTTGGGGCTGGGGACCAATACTATATTATGCAAAGGGGTTTAATGCTAGGGGGAGGGAGACCAAATCAGGAGGGAGGAGAGTGAAGTTGGAGGGCTCTTCTGCGCATGGCAAAATTCTCCTGAGGGGAGACAGAAGGCAGAGTCCTATATATATATGACTCTGCTGTACTCCTGGTGGGCAGTTTTTGGACTTTGGGAGGAATTACAGGCAACCATTTGGATCTGGGATGTAAGGTAAGGATTTTTATACACTACAGATTGGGGGCAGTAGTGGGGGGGATTATAGTTTTGGGGTGGACATGCCCTTTAAATTGAATTGCGCTACTTTCTATTTGTTCTTGGAAAAGCCGTGCAAGGGTTGAATCATTTTATTGAACACTGTAAATAAAACATTTGTGTCCTAATTTTTGGGTTCTTGTTTTTTATTTAATTTGCATCCTCTAGGCTTTAGCATAAGAGACATTAGGATATGAACAGATGGTGTTGCAAGGAACTTTCAGTAAATTTACAATATAATATTTACAGGATTTTAGAAAATGCAAAATATATATGAGGTTTAATAGAATGGGTCCTCCCCTTGAAAACTTTTTACAGCTAATCCAGGAGACCACGACTCCCACAAACCCTACTTTGGCACTACCTACCTTTCTTCACAGAGTTTAAGAAAGAAAATATTTATAATATATTGTACCTCCTTACACGGCCACAATGCATTAGTCCCAGCTGTGCCTTACACACAGCTATGCCTTACATCACAGCCATAGCCTTACAATGGCTGCATGACCCATCTCCTTTATGGCTGTGTGAGCTCATGAAGAGCTTTCAAAGCCCTATAGAAGGCGGACACAGTGCGGTGAGGTACCAGCAAACCTCAGGTATTATGAAAGTTGGGGGTTGGTTGCGCTGTAAGATTTTTGTTGGGGGTAACATGTCATTTAAATTAAAAAATTATGTTCAGAGCTTTTGTAGATTAGGCTAATGGTTTGATAAACATATTCATTTATTTCCATTGCTCAGTTCCCTATTAACCTATAAGCCCTTTATAAAGTCAGTGCACTAAAGACATTTGGCATGCCACCCTTTTCTAACCAAAGATTCCATTGAATCCCATTTCCTAGAATATCCAGTGGCAATGTTCACATTTTTGGCAAGCTTCCAGATTGCCCTTACCCAGTTCGTGTCACTGGAACAGGAATACTGTGAACTTACATAGTTCCTAAGCAAAAAGAATAAACAGAAAACAGCGCTAAAGTAAACTTTCAGGGTGAATGCACCTGAACATTTTTTTTTTCTTCAGTATTTTTCATTAACTTCAAACCATTTGTACAATATTGTGATTCACTGGCAAAAAGGCTATTTACTACATCAAAGCATATTGTCTCCAATCCACTGTAATTGTATCATTATTTAGGCTTACATTTTGTACTCTTTGAAAGATTTAATCACATCTATTCTTAACATGGCCATAAAAGCGAAGATCCTGATCGTATGATATTCTAATATTGTAAGTATGTTTATGCAGATTATTATTTTCTTAGCTTTCAGCTTTGCTTTTTTTGCGTGTATGGCCACTAGGGATGGGTTCCGAAACTTAATATCAATTATGAATATCTATATCTATATCGACTAAAAAATGGACCATAATGGACCAATAAAAGTCAATGAGAGTGAAAAAAAATCTCAAAATTCTGATAAAATTTAAGTTATATAATCAGGGCCGTCTCGCTAAGGCGACACTCTGAGACAAAGCGCAGAGCGCACTTTGTCTATGGACTAAAGAGCGCAATTTAATAAAGTGTATTTGAAAAATTAAGTGCTTACTTGGCGCTGGGTGAAGGGAGGAACGGCTGCAAGCTGCAGGTGGGGGCAAGCAGTGGGACTGAGCAGCTGCCGGCGTCTGTATCCCACCAAGGCAGCTGGAATTTATTGTGTTGTATTAGTTGTTGCTAGATAGGGGGAGGCGTCTGGCCTATGGGGGACTGTTCTTGGTTGAGGTTGTGCCTTGAGTGAGGGGTGGTTGCTGGGCCTTTGAGGGGGTAGGGTTGCTGGACCGTGTGGGGTAGGGTTGCTGGGACTGTGAGGGGGTAGGGTTGCGGGACTGTGAGGGGGTAGGGTTGCTGGGACTGTGAGGGAAGGGTTGCTGGGCCTGTGAGGAGGTAGGGTTGCTGGGATTGTGAGGTGGTAGGGTTACTGGGCCTGTGAGGGAGGTAGGGTTGCTGGGACTGTGACGGGGTAGGTTTGCTGGGACGTGAGGTGGGAGGGTTTCTGGATCTGTGAGGGGCACTTGCCTGTAAGGGGCAGCTGGGCCTGTGAGGGGGTAGGGTTGCTGGGCCTGTGAGGGGGTAGGGTTGTTGGACCTGTGAGGGGTAGGGTTGCCAGGACTGTGAGGAGGTAGGGTTACTGGCCTGAGGAGGTGGGTTGCTGGGACGTGTGACGGGGTAGGTTTGCTGGGATGTGAGGTGGGAGGGTTTCTGGGCCTGTGAGGGGGTATGGTTGCTGGGCCTGTGAGGGGACTGTTGCTGGGACTGAGAGGGGTAGGTTGCTGGGCCTTGTGAGGGGGTTAGGTTGCTGGGCCTGTGAGGGGGTTAGGTTGCTGGGCCTGTGAGGGGGTAGGGTTGCTGGGCCTGTGAGGGGCTAGGGTTGCTGGGCCTGTGAGGGGGTAGGTTTACTGGGCCTGTGAGGGGGTAGGGTTGCTGGAACTTTGAGTGGGGGATGCTGGGCCCTTGTGAGGGGGTTGCTGGGCCCTGTGAGGGGGCCATCTTCCGTGGGACCCCGCTGAACTTCTTGGGACCATTTTCCGTGAGATGCCGCTTAACTTCGGGGGAACACCCTCTGTGAACGAGCCGCTAACTTCTCGAGACCATCTTCCGTGAACGTTGCTGAACTTCTGGGACCATCCTTTGTGAACGCCGCTGAAATTCTGAGGACCATCTTCCGCCTGAAAGTTCCGGCACTTTCAACGCCAGCTAGTAGCTGGCGTCAAAAGTGTGCTGCAACAAAATGCCGATTTCGCTGTTAACTTTCGCGTTAGCCACACAGCCGCCGCAAGGAGGAGTTTAAGCCACGCTAACCGATGTTATATCGGTTAGCGTGACTTAAACTCCAAAACAGTTTTGATGCGCCCTTTGGTGCATGCCCTGTTAGCTTCCTAAGAGCTTCCATGGAAACATTGTAAATTCCCAGAAGTCTTTGTCCTTATTTGCATATTGCTGATGGAGAGATAGAGGACGAGGCTTCAGAGGAGAGAGAATGTAGAGATGAGATAGAACTGTTTTCTCACTGTATGAACATTACTATGTCTATTCTCACTGTATGGGACCTTACTGTCTTTTATCACTGTATGGGGCCTTTACTGTCTGCTCTCACTGTATGGGACCTTAACTGTCTGTTCACAGTATGGACCTTTACTGTCTGCTCTCACTGTATGGGACCTTTTGTCTGTTCTCACTGATGGACCTTTACTGTCTGTTCTCACTTTATGGGACCTTTACTGTCTCACTGTATGGGACTTTTACTGTCTACTCTCACTGTATGGGACCTTTACTGTCTGTTCTCACTCTATGGGACCTTTACTGTCTGCTCTAACTCTATGGACCTTTACTGTCTGTTCTCACTGTATAAGACCTTTATGTCTGCTCTCTATGGACTTTACTGTCTGCTCTCACTCTATGGGACCTTTACTTCTGTCGTTCTCACTCTATGGGACCTTTACTGTCTGTTCTCACATGTATGGGACCTTTACTGTCTGTTTCTCACTGTATGGGACCTTTACTGTCTGCTCTCAGTGTATTGGACCTTTACTTTCTCTGCTCTCACTGTATGGGACCTTTACTGTCTGCTCTCACTGTATTGGACCTTTATGTCTCTCTCACTGTATAACCTTTACTGTCTGCTCTCACTTGTATGGGACCTTTGCTGTCTGCTCTCACTGTATGGGACCTTTGCTGTCTACTCTCACTGTATGGGACCTTTACTGTCTTTTCTCACTCCATGGGACATTTACTGTCTGCTCTAACTCTATGGGACCTTTACTTGTCTGTTCTCACTGTATGGGACCTTTACTGTCTGCTCTCTATGGGACCTTTACTGTCTGATCACACTATATGGACCTTTACTGTCTGCTCTCACTGTATGGACCTTTACTGTCTCTTCTCACTGTATGGGACCTTACTGTCTACTCTCACTGTATGGGACCTTTTCTTTCTGTCTCACTGTATGGGACCTTACTGTCTGCTCTCTACTGTATGGGACCTTTACTGTCTGCTCTCACTCTTTGGACCTTTACCGTCTGCTCTCTCACTTATGGGACCTTTACTCTCTCTCCTGTATGGACCTTACTGTCTGTTCTCACTCTATAGAACATTTACTGTCTGTTCTCACTCTTATGGACCTTTACTGTCTGCTCTCACTATATGGCACCCTTACTGTCTGCTCTCACTCTATGGGACCTTTACTGTCTGCTCTCACTCTATGGGACCTTTACTGTCTGTTCTCACTCTATGGGACCTTTACTGTCTGTTCTCACTGTATGGGACCTTTACTGTCTGTTCTCACTGTATGGGACCTTTACTGTCTGCTCTCAGTGTATTGGACCTTTACTTTCTGCTCTCATTGTATGGGACCTTTACTGTCTGCTCTCACTGTATTGGACCTTTACTATCTGCTCTCATTGTATTGGACCTTTACTGTCTGCTCTCACTGTATGGGACCTTTGCTGTCTGCTCTCACTGTATGGGACCTTTGCTGTCTACTCTCACTGTATGGGACCTTTACTGTCTTTTCTCACTCCATGGGACATTTACTGTCTGCTCTAACTCTATGGGACCTTTACTGTCTGTTCTCACTGTATGGGACCTTTACTGTCTGCTCTCTATGGGACCTTTACTGTCTGATCACACTATATGGGACCTTTACTGTCTGCTCTCACTGTATGGAACCTTTACTGTCTGTTCTCACTGTATGGGACCTTACTGCTACTCTCACTGTATGGGACCTTTACTGTCTGTTCTCACTGTATGGGACCTTTACTGTCTGCTCTCACTGTATGGGACCTTTACTGTCTGCTCTCACTCTTTGGGACCTTTACCGTCTGCTCTCACTCTATGGGACCTTTACTGTCTGCTCTCACTGTATGGGACCTTTACTGTCTGTTCTCACTCTATAGGACATTTACTGTCTGTTCTCACTCTATGGGACCTTTACTGTCTGCTCTCACTCTATGGGACCTTTACTGTCTGCTCCACTCTATGGGACCTACGGTCTGCTCTCACTGTATGGGACCTTTACTGTCTGTCTCACTCTATAGGACTTTACTGTCTGTTCTCACTGTATGGGACCTTTACTGTTTGTTCTCACTCTAGGGGACCTTTATGTCTGCTCTCACTATATGGAGCCTTACTGTCTGCTCTCACTCTATGGGACCTTTACTGTCTGCTCTCACTATATAGGACCTTTACTGTCGTTTTCCCACTGTATGGGGCCTTACGGTCTGCCTCTCACTGTATGGGGCCTTACGGTCTGCTCTCACTGTATGGGACCTTTACTGTCTTGCTCCACTCTATGGGACCTTTACTGTCTTTTCTCACTCTATGGGACCTTTACTGTTCTTCTCACTGTATGGGACCTACTCTGTCTGTTCTCACTGTATGGGACCTTTACTGTCTGTTCTCACTGTATGGGACCTTTACTGTCTGTTCCACTATATAGGACCTTTACTGTCTGTTCCCACTGTATGCCTTAGGGTCTGCTCTCACTGTATGGACCTTTACTGTCTCTCTCACTCTATGGGACCTTTACTGTCTGTTCTCACTCTATGGGACCTTTACTGTCTGTTCTCACTGTATTGGACCTTTACTGTCTGTTCTCACTGTATGGGACCTTTACTGTCTGTTCTCATGTATGGACTTTACTGTGTTCCACTATATGGGACCTTTACTGCCTATTCTCACTCTATGGGACCTTTACTGTCTGCTCTCACTATATGAACCTTTACTCTCTGCTCTCAATCTATGCGACCTTTACCGTCTCTCTCTCACTCTATGGGACCTTTACTGTCTGCTCTCACTCTATGCTTTACTGCCTTACTGCACTGCACTCTCACTGTAGGGACTTTCTGTCTGCCTCACTGTATGGGACCTTACTGTCTGCTGTACTGTATTGGACCTTACTTCTGCTCTCACTATGGACCTTTACTGTCTGCTGTCACTGTATTGGACCTTTACTGTCTGCTCTCACTGTATTGGACCTTTACTGTCTGCTCTCACTGTATGGGACCTTTGCTGTCTGCTCTCACTGTAGGGGACCTTTGCTTCTACTCTCACTGTATGGGACCTTTACTGTCGTGCTCACTCTATGGAACCTTTACTGTCTGCTCTAACTCTATGGACCTTTACTGTCTGTTCCACTTATGGACCTTTACGTTCTTCTCTCACTGTATGGGACCTTTACTGTCTGTTTCTCACTCTTGGGACCTTTACTGTCTCTCTCACTGTGTGGGACCTTTACTGTCTGTTCTCACTCTATGGGACCTTTACTGTCTGCGCTCACTGTATGGGACCTTTACTGTCTGCTCTCACACTATGGGACCTTTACTGTCTGCTCTCACTCTATGGGACCTTTACTGTCTGCTCTCACTATATGAGTGGTAGATTGCTCAACCAAACATATACTTTGCTGCAGTTGTTATTTTTTTAGATTTTCTTTACTAAATGTGTTAGATTTGTTAAAAGGCATTTCATACGGTTAGATTAGCTTTAGAATTTTTGTTAGGTTAGGCTAGGTTAGCCTGGTGAGGTAAGTTAGGGCCCTATTAAAAGAGATTACCTTGAAATTGTTTGGCTCCTTTAGGCAAAATTCGTTATTCTCTGGATTATGGTGTGGATAAATGTTGGCAGTTCAAAATGACAAAATTGCTAGCCGCGCTCTCACCCACAAAGCCACGCCCACACACAAGCCACGCCCACCCCGTTTCGCCAGCGGCACGCTATGCACACCGCATAAAGGCGGCAATCAGCTTTACAGCTCAGGTGGCAAAAACCCTAGAGACACCCCTGTATAAATAGCAATAGTAGTTAGTGTAGCATACTCCCAATCTCAAAAGAATTGCAAACCAAGAATGGCAAACACTTGCTGTTAACCCCCATCATTCCAGCCACAACACAGCAGAGCGATGTAGGCTGTTAGCAATGTAGATTCCCAGGGTTGATATCTATCCATACCAGGGTGAGTTAGTGTGGGCCCAGGTCCATGCCCATGCATAATTACAGGTAACCAAAACTTGTAAAAAAAATAAACTTTCTCCCTGCGCACATTATTTTCAATTTTCCACATCACATAACCGATAATTATCAAAACCCGGAAAAAGTTTTGCAATCCAAAAATCCTAGAGCTCCATCTTACCAGATATTTACCAAACCCCCGAGCCCGTCCGATCATGACAAACACCCCGCCGAATGGCCAAAATGGCCGATAGTCACGCGCATGTATGCGTTTGGTCGGGGGTTGTTCGGCGATCACCTGGTGCAAAATATTTAAAAGGTAATTTAATTAAAATGCCAATAAAATGTTTATCTTTAGAAGTGATGCAAGAATCATAAAAATGCATTATTCATTTTTAAATTGATCTAATCTTATAATGATGTGTATTAATTATTCAGATGTATCAGTACTATATTATTCCTTTTAACAGCTGATGAAAATATTATTGTCAAGTCAGTTTTCAGGCTGTCATTTTATATGTTGGTTAGGATTTTAAACTAATGATCATTTATAGAATAAAAATTAAAAAGCACTCAAAAACTGCCATCTGCGGCATTACTTTACTTTGCTTTTTAACACAAGAGTTTTGAATCAATTTAAATTTATCTTGAACTGTTCAATGATCATCTTCAAATGAGATCAACGTGAGGAATCCATAAGATAAGGTGGCCATGACAATCAACAAAGAAATTGTGCAATAGCACAAATATAATACGAATAAAATAATAGCAAATGCTTTTGTAATGTATTATCAGGCATAGATCACACATTGCTTCATCAAAACAGTTGTGCATTGAACCCTACTGTTACTTTGTGGGCGAATAAGAGAAACAAAAACATTTCAAAGATATTACTGCACACACAAGCAACTGAAAAAAATGTAACATTTGATAAAATAAATAGTAAAAAGTACACTGACAGTGTATTCATAGCAATGTTTGGTAATGTTGGGGAGAAAATTAATATCCCATTTGAGTCATGTATATAATTGTTTTCTTCTAATTAATGCCTAGACACCCCTTTGCATCTAACGATCATCACATTTTATAACTGATTCTTAAAGTCACTGAGAGACATTGGAACATCAAAGAATACAAAAAGCTGACTGCTAGATACATAAAAAACTACAATTGAGGATGCTTCTCTTCCTCCCAAGCTTCTCTGCTGCAGAAGCTCCACCCACCTTGACAAATCTCAATATGGCACAAGTCATATAGCCCTAAATAGGCTGACATAACCAACCTCAAAGGTCCAGAGCAATTAAAGTGGGGGCAGCTGCATAATAATTAAAGGGCATGTCCACCCCCAAAACTATAATCCCCCCAACTACTGGCCCCACCATGTTAGTGTAGTTTAATCCTTACCTCACACCCCAGCTCCATAGGGTTCTCCTTGTAGCCCCCCCCCCCAAAGTCCCAAAAAAAGAGTCCATATAGGACACTGCCTGCTAGCTCCTCCAGGTAGATTTTTGCCATGCGTACTGCAGCCCTTCTCCCCCCTCCCTCCCCCTCCCTCCCCCCTCCCTCTCCTCCCTCTCCCTCCCGTTCTACTATCCCTCCCCAGCTCAATTCCCCCTTAATATTGTGCTCCCCATGTCTCCCAGCCCCAACCGCATATTTTTTTTTTTTAGAAAGCTCCCCAACTCTTACTTACCTCTCCTCTTTCCCCGGCGAAGTGAGCTGCCGGCAGCGCCGGTCTGTGATTGGCTGCCGCTCAGCCAATCACAGACGCGGCTGCCGGTCCCGCCCTCTTACAGTAAAGGTCCCATAGAGTGAGAGCAGACAGTAAAGGTCCCATAGTGTGAGAGCAGACAGTAAAGGTCCCATACAGTGAGCGCAGACAGTAAAGGTCCCATAGAGTGAGAACAGACAGTAAAGGTCCCACACAGTGAGAGCAGACAGTAAAGGTCCCATAGAGTGAGAACAGACAGTAAAGGTCCCATACAGTGAGAGAAGACAGTAAAGGTCCCATATAGTGAGAACAGACAGTAAAGGTCCCATAGAGTTAGAGCAGACAGTAAAGGTTCCATAGAGTGAGAACCGACAGTAAAGGTCCCATACAGTGAGAGTAGACAGCAAAGGTCCCATACAGTGAGAGCAGACAGCAAAGGTCCCATACAGTGAGAGCAGACAGTAAAGGTCCAATACAGTGAGAGCAGACAGTAAAGGTCCCATACAGTGAGAGCAGACAGTAAAGGTCCCATACAGTGAGAGTAGGCAGTAAAGGTCCCATAGAGTGAGAGCAGACAGTAAAGGTCCCATAGAGTGAGAGCAGACGGTAAAGGTCGCATAGATTGAGAGCAGAGAGTAAAGGTTCCATATAGTGAGAGCAGACAGTAAAGGTCCCATAGAGTGAGAATAGGCAGTAAAGGTCCCATATAGTGAGAACAGACAGTAAAGGTCCCATAGCAGTGAAACGACAGTAAAGGTCCCATCAGTGAGAACAGACAGTAAAGGTCCATACAGTGAGAACAGACAGTAAAGGTCCCATAGAGTGAGAACAGACAGTAAAGGTCCCATAGGTGAGAGCAGACAGTAAAGGTCCCATACAGTGAGAGCAGACCCTAAAGGCCCCACAGTGGGAACAGACGTAAAGGTCCAAGTACCATAAGTGAGAACAGACATAAAGGTCCCATACAGTGAAACAGTAGGTCACGAAAGAGACACAGTAAGGTCCCATACAGTGAGAACAGACATAAAGGTCCCATAGAGTGAGAACAGACAGTAAGGTCCCATAGAGTGAAACAGACAGTAAAGGTCCCATACAGTGAGAGCAGACCGTAAAGGCCCCATAACGTGAGAGCAGACCGTAAAGGCCCCATACGGGAACAACAGTAAAGGTCCTATATAGTGAGAGCAGACAGTAAAGGTCCCATAGAGTGAGAGCAGACTAAGGCTCCCATATAGTGAGAACAGACATAAAGGTCCATAGATGAGAACAAACAGTAAAGGTCCCATACATTGAGAACAGACAGTAAATGTCCTATAGAGTGAGAACAGACAGTAAAGGTCCCATACAGTGAGAGCAGACAGTAAGGTCCCAGTAGAGTGAGAGCAGACAGTAAAGGTCCCATAGAGTGAGAGCAGACAGTAGGTCCCATAGAGTGAGAACAGACAGTAAATGTCCTATAGAGTGAAACAGACAGTAAAGGTCCCATACAGTGAGAGCAGACAGTAAAGGTCCCATAGAGTGAGAGCAGACGGTAAAGGTCCCAAGAGTGAGAGCAGAACGTAAAGTCCCATACAGTGAGAGCAGACAGTAAAGGTCCCATACAGTGAGAACAGACAGTAAAGGTCCCTAACAGTGAGAGTAGACAGTAAAGGTCCCATACGTGAGAACAGACAGTAAAGGTCCCATACAGTTGAGAGCAACAGTAAAGGTCCCATATAGTGTGATCAGACAGTAAAGGTCCCATAGAGAGCAGACAGTAAAGGTCCCATACAGTGAGAACAGACAGTAAAGGTCCCATAGAGTTAGAGCAGACAGTAAATGTCCCATGGAGTGAAAAGACAGTAAAGGTCCCATACAGTGAGAGTAGACACAAAGGTCCCATACAGTGAGAGCAGACAGCAAAGGTCCCATACAGTGAGAGCAGACAGTAAAGGTCCAACAATGAGAGCAGATAGTAAAGGTCCAATACAGTGAGAGCGACAGTAAAGGTCCCATACAATGAGAGCAGAAGTAAAGGTCCAATACACTGAGACAGACAGTAAAGGTCCCATAAGTGAGAACAGACAGTAAAGGCCCATACAGGAGAACAGACAGTAAGGTCCCATAGAGTGAGAACAGACAGTAAAGGTCCCATAGAGTGAGAGCAGACAGTAAAGGTCCCATAGAGTGAGAGCAGACAGTAAAGGGTGCCATATAGTGAGAGCCAAAAGAGTGGTCCATAGAGTGAGAACAGACAGTAAATGTTCTATAGAGTGAGAACAGACAGTAAAGGTCCCATACATGAGAGCAGACAGTAAGTCCATAGAGTGAGAGCAGACGGTAAAGGTCCAAAGAGTGAGAGCAGACAGTAAAGGTCCCATACAGTGAGAGCAGACAGTAAAGGTCCATACAGTGAGAACAGACAGAAAGGTCCCATACAGTGAGAGTAGACAGTAAAGGTCCCATACATGAGAAAGACAGTAAAGGTCCCATACAGTGAGAGCAGACAGTAAAGGTCCCATATGTGATCAGACAGTAAAGTCCATAGAGAGCACAGTAAAGGTCCCATACAGTGAGAACAGACAGTAAAGGTCCCATAGAGTTAGAGCAGACAGTAAATGTCCCATGGAGTGAGAAAGACAGTAAAGGTCCCATACAGTGAGAGTAGACAGCAAAGGTCCCATACAGTGAGAGCAACACAGAAGGTCCCATCAGTGAGAGCAGACATAAAGGTTCAATACAGTGAGAGCAGACAGTAAGGTCCAATACAGTGAGAGCAGACAGTAAAGGTCCCATACAGTGAGAGCAGAAAGTAAAGTCCAATACACTGAGAGCACAGTAAAGTCCACATGGAAAGACAGTAAAGGTCCCATACAGTGAGAACAGACAGTAAAGGTCCCATGAGAGTGAGGAACAGACAGTAAAGGTCCCATAGAGTAGAGCAGACAGTAAAGGTCCCATAGAGAGCAGACAGTAAAGGTCTATACAGTGAGACAGACAGTAAAGTCCCATAGAGTTAGAGCAGACAGTAAGGTCCCTAGAGTGAGAACAACGAAAAGGTCCCATACAGTGAGATAGACAGTAAAAGTCCCATACAGTGAGACAGTAAAGGTCCCATAAAGTGAGAACAGACAGTAAAGGTCCCTACAGTGAGACAGACAGTAAAGGTCCCATACAGTAGAGCAGACAGTAAGTCCCATACAGTGTGAACAGACAGTTAAGGTCCCATACAGTGAGAGCAGACAGTAAAGGCCCCATACAGTGATAAAAGACAGTAAAGGTCCCATACAGTGAGAATAGACAGTAAATGTCTCATACAGTGAGAACAGACAGTTCTATCCTCTATCTCTCACATTCTCTCTCTCTCCTGAAGCCTCTGTCCTCTATCTCTCCATTCAGCAATATGCAAATAAGGAACAAGACTTCTGGGATTACAATGTTTCCATGGAAGCTCTTAGGAAGCTAACAGGCAATGCACCAAAGGGCCGCATCAAACCTGTTTTGGAGTTTAAGTCACTAACCGATATAACATCGGTTAGCGTGGCTTAAACTCCTTCTTGCGGCGGCTGTGTGGCTAACGCGAAAGTTAACAGCGAAATCGGCATTTTGTTTGCAGCACTTTTGACGCCAGCTACTAGCTGGCGTTGAAAGTGCCGGAACTTTCAGGGGCGAAGATGGTCCTCAGAATTTCAGCGGCGTCTCACAAAGGATGGTCCCAGAAGTTCAGCAACGTTTCACGGAAGATGGTCTCGAAGAAGTCTAGCGGCGTCTCACAGAGGATGTTCCCCAGAAGTTAAGCGGCATCTCACGGAAAATGGTCCCAAGAAGTTCAGCGGGGTCCCACGGAGATGGCCCCCTCACAAGGGCCCAGCAACCCCCCTCACAAGGGCCCAGCATCCCCCACTCAAAGTTCCAGCACTACCACCCTCACAGGCCTAACCTACCCCCTCACAGGCCCAGCAACCTACCCCTCACAGGCCCAGCAACCCACCCCCTCAGGCCCAGCAACCTACCCCCTCACAGGCCCACAACCTAACCCCTCACAGCCCCAGCAACCCTACCACCCTCTCAGTCCCAGCACCAGTACCCCCTCACAGGCCCAGCAACCCTACCCCCTCACAGGCCAGAACCCTCCCACCTCACACAGCCCAGCAAACCTACCCCGTCACAGTCCCAGCAACCCTACCTCCTCCAGGCCAGTACCCTACCTCCTCACAGTCCTGGCAACCCTACCCCCTCACAGTTCCAACAACCCTACCCCCCACAGGCCCAGCAACCCTACCCCCTCACAGGCCCAGCTGCCCTTACAGGCCAAGCTGCCCCTCACAGATCAGAAACCCTCCCACCTCACAGTCCCAGCAAACCTACCCCGTCACAGTCCCAGCAACCCTACCTCCTACAGGCCCAGTACCCTCCACCCTACACCATCCACAACCCTACCTCCTCACAGGCCCAGCAACCCTATCCCCTCACAGTCCCAGCAACCCTACCCCCTCACATCCCAGCAACCCTACCCCCTCACAGTCCCAGCAACCCTACCCCTCACAGTCCAGCAACCTACCCCCTCAAGGCCCAGCAACCACCCCTCACTCACAGGCACAACCCACAACCCAGAACAGTCCCCCATAAGGCAGACGCCTCCCCCTATCTTAGCCAACAACTAATACAACACAATAAATTCCAGCTGCCTTTGGTTGGATACAGACGCCGGCAGCTGCTCAGTCCCTGCTCTGCCCCCCTGACCAGCTTGCAGCGCTTCCTCCCTCTCCACCCAGCCCAGTAAGCACTTATTTTCAAATACACTTTATTAAATTGCGCCGCTCTTTAGTCCATAGACAAAGTGCCTCTTGCAGCTTGTCTCAGATTGTCGCATTAGCGAGACGGCCCTGTATTTATAACTTAAATTTTATCAAATTTGAGATTTTTTTTCACTCTCATTGACTTTTATTGGTCCATTATTGGTCCATTTTTTAGTCTGATATAGAATATTCAATAATTGATATAAGTTTCGGAACCCATCCCTAGTGGCCATACACGCAAAAAAAGCCTGAAAGCTAAGAAATAATAATCTGCATAAACATACTTACATATTAGAATATCATACGATCAGGATCTTCGCTTTATGGCCATGTTAAGAATAGATGTGATTAAATCTTTCAAAGCTACAAAATGTAAGCCCTAAATAATGATACAATTACAGTGGATTTGGAGACAAATATGCTTTGATGTAGTAATTAGCCTTTTTTGCCAGTGAATTCAATATTGTACAAATGTGTTTGAGTTAATGAAAAATACTGAAGAAAAAAAAAATGTTCAGGTGCATTCACCCTGAAAGTTTACTTAAGCGCTGTTTTCTGTTTATTCTTTGTTTGCTTAGGAACTATGTAAGTTCACAGTATTCCTGTTCCAGTGACACTTGAACTGGTTAAGGGCAATCTGGAAGCTTGCCAAAATGTGAACATTGCCACTGGATATTCTAGGAAATGGGATTCAATGGAATCTTGGTTAGAAAGGGTGGCATGCAAATGTCTTTAGTGCACTGACTTTATAAAGGCTTTAGGTTAATAGGGAACTGAGCAATGGAAAAAATGAATATGTTTTCAAACCATTAGCCTAATCTACAAAAGCTCTGAACATAATTTTTTAATTAAATGACATTTTCACCCCCAACAAACTTCTTACAGCGCAACCAACCCCCCAACTTTCATAATACCCTGAGGTTTGCTGGTACCTCACCGCACTGTGTCCGCCTTCTATAGGCTTTGAAAGCTCTTCATGAGCTCACACACGCATAAAGGAGATGGGTCATGCAGCCATTGTAAGGCATTGGCTGTGATGTAAGGCATAGCTGTGTGTAAGGCACAGCTGGGACTAATGCATTGTGGCCGTGTAAGGAGGTACAATATATTATAAATATCTTCTTTCTTAAACTCTGTGAGAAAGGTAGGTAGTGCCAAAGTAGGGTTTGTGGGAGTCTGGTCTCCTGGATTAGCTGTAAAAAGTTTTCAGGGGGGAGCCCATTCTATTAAACCTCATATATATTTTGCATTTTCTAAAATCCTGTAAATATTATATTGTAAATTTACTGAAAGTTCCTTGCAACACCATCTGTTCATACCTAATGTCTCTTATGCTAAAGCAGAAGGATGCAAAATTAAATAAAAAACAAGAACCCAAAAATTAGGACACAAATGTTTTTATTACAGTGTTCAATAAAATGATTCAACCCTTGCACGGCTTTTCCAAGAACAAAATAGAAAGTAGCGCAAATCATTTAAAGGGCATGTCCACCCCAAAACTATAATCCCCCCCACTACTGCCCCCAATCTGTAGTGTATAAAAATCCTTCCTACAATCCCAGATCCAAATGGTTGCCCTGTAATTCCTCCCCAAGTCCCAAAAACTGCCCACCAGGATTAACGCAGAGTCCTATATATATATAGGACTCTGCCTTCTGTCTCCCCTCCAGGAGAATTTTGCCATGCGCAGAAGAGCCCTCCCAACTTCACTCTCCTCCCTCCTGATTTGGTCTCCCTCCCCTAGCATTAAACCCCTTTGCCATAATATAGTTATTGGTCCCCAGCCCCAACCGCATATATTATATCAAGAAAGTCCACCGATCTTTACTTACCTTACCTCTCTCCTTCACCGTTCTAACTACCATTAGCCGCGTCCTGATGGCTGCCGTCACACCCCCTGCTTGCAGTTCTATGCAAGCAGAGGGCTGGGATGTGCGACGAAGGAGAGAGGTAAGGTAAGTAAGATTGGGGGACTTTCTTGCTATATAGTAATGCGGTTAGGGCTGGGGACCATTTACTATAATATGGCACAAAGTTAGTTTAAAGGATGGACATACCCTTTAAATTGCTTGCATTATATATACAATTGTATTGTTGCATTGTTGCCTGACCTTCTCTAAAATAAAAGAAAGCAATGCAATGAGATTTTTTTTCCAAGTGACGTTATGACAAATAATGATCTGTCATGGTAAGTTGCAGAAAAGTCTGCAGGTAATACCTGTTCTGGTTGACATTATTGATGTGACATTCATGTCGAATTGAATATCAAATCATAATATTGACCAGTGTATGGCCAGCTATAGGACAAAGTACAACGTTTAATTCAGAGGTACATCAAAAAGGTTGTAACCTACAGTATGTTTTCCACGATAAATGTAGTAATCCTCCTCTCATTAGTTAAGGATCTTACTTGGATCTATTTATTTTTTGATTCCCTACCTTGATTCTGGGCTTTCTAGTTATAGCTTGGAAGGACACACTCAGAAGCATAATTGATGTAAGTTTAAAGGGTAGTCCACCCTAACTATAAATTTTTGCTGTAGTTTAGCTTACCTTAGCCCACCCCCAACGGAATCGTCAGTTTTTTTAAATAAGCACAAGAAACATACTTACGCTCCTTCCTTCACTCGGCTGTCTGCCGGAGAGTGTGCCGGACTGGCAGCCGCATCTGTGATATGTTAAGCGTTAGCCAATCACAGATGCGGCGCAGCTATGCAGCCGATGGAATGAAGGAGCGTAAGTTAAGTATGCTACACTACAGCAAAGGGGCTTAAAGGTAGGGGTAGAAGCAGCTATAAGGGGATCATGAGGGTGGGAGGAAGGGAGGACATGCCAGTGTCCTACATGGAGGACAAGGAAGGAGCAGGGACCTGATATCACACGACAGCTCCTACTTTTCAAAACTCCCATAAGGAGCAGAGATGTATGGTAAGGATTTTTTAACGCTACACAGTGGGACCTGTAGTGGGTTAAATTTTGGTTTTGGGGATGGACATGCCCTTTAAAGGGCAAGTCCAGCCCCAAATGAAAACTTACAGGTAATATACAGAAAACATACAGGTAAATCGCCCCCCAAAACCCTAAACTGTAATGTGTGAAATCTGAAATATATAAATCTAACCTGAAATCCTGCACAATGTCCTGTTTCCCCGTTTTCTGCTTCCTGGTTCTTCCAGTTAGTAACTGTTGGTTATGGATTTGACAGTGACATCACAGCCAATGACTGATTGTTAATCCCGTGTCTGCCTCTTCTGAGCATGCCCAGGCTCAGTACAGGCTCAGTACAGGTTTTTAAATTGCTCAGTTTCCATATGGCATCCAGAACCATAGCAGGCATACAGTAATGAATTCATAGGACAAGTAGGATATATCAACATATTTTAAAGAGGCCATTCTTTCTAAAAGATGTTCTTATGAGGGTGGAGTTGTCCTTTAAGTTCTCAAAAGTTTTGACATTTAAGTCACATATGTGGAAGCACCTGTAGTCAATGAATAAAGTTATGTAATCACATTCATGCATATTGCACAAGTCCATGTACTACCAAGCTCATATTGATACCGCAGCTTCTTACCCACCATGTATCATCACATATACTTCTATTGCTCATATGATATAGAAACTCTTTCTGTCAGAAACTTACAGGGCACCCCAATTGAAAGGCCAATTAATGTAACACTAAATACTAGAACAAAATTTAAGGCAAATGGCTTGGTGTGTTCAGCACCACAAAACCTCTGCAAACCCCACACAGATTAAGGGTTAACATGGCTTACATGGTAATAAAGAAAAACAGCTGCCCTAGATGATTTATTGGTTGGTATTTCCAAAGGTTTGAAACCTACAAGTCAGTGTCCCTAATCCATAATCATAAATTATTATATATATATATATATATATATATATAGTTTTTTTTTGGGGGGGGGGGGGTTCTTCTTTAATCAAAGGTATGTGAATCCCCTTCTAATTTTGTAAAGACTAAAAAGCTCTCCCCTCTGAACAGCAAAAACTTTTTATTGTGCTTAAACATCGCCCCCTGCTGAACGGTCCTTTTATTAGTCCATTTGGGTGTTACCATCCTTTCTATTTTCCACACTAACAAGAACAATTTCTCACAACACTGTATAAAACAAATTAAAAAATGAGAGGAGTCTTTGAGTCACTTGTCTATCCATAAGGAATGAGAACTAAAGCAAGCGAGTGAAATAATCATTGCAATTCATTCTATTCATGTAAGTAGTATTTCTAAAATCCGTCATTTGCTCCTGGATGTTGAACCAGTCTACCGACAATTAATAGTCAGCGGACTGTGCAATTAATATGTCAGCAGACTGTGCAATTAATAGTCCAGGAACTGTGCAATTAATAGTCAGCAGGACTAGCTTGATCCCATTAGAATGCACTCAAGTAGCCAAAAACCATGTCTAAAATTTAAACAAATCTCTCTATTATTGTTCCACCTAACAACTGGGAAAGTTTTCCTAAATTGCAGAGACTAACATTGTTACTGCATATGCAGCGATCATGATTACCATTTAAATAGCCCCCATTGAAATTAAACAAAAGAAAAATGTTAAGAACTTAGAATATCTGGTTGAATTCAGAATAAGATCTTCACAACTACATTATTTGAACCTCTAGCTAGTTCTGTGCTCTGTATCATACTATGTTCTATGGGTTTGATTTGGAAGTAGAGGTCATTTTCAATGATCGTTTAATTTATAATGTATCTTCAGGTGTATGCGTAATATTAGACAAATAAACATGCAAATATATACATGTATAGTATTATGAGTAGCTAATTCTAAGTCAAGTCATCTCTAGCATTATAGGTCCTTTAGCACAAGTTGTATTTGACAAAGAAATTCCACACTTTGCACACTATGGGGCCGGTTTACCCAGACTCGCTGGCAAATATATGGCATTAAAGTCACGCTAACCAGTTCGCTATGGTTAGCGTGACTTTAACTCCATATTAGCATCGTTGCGTGGGTTACGCAAAATATCTTATCGGGATAATAAATCCTACCTCACTGCCCCAGGTACTTTTCATTTTTAAAAAGTAATTTGTATAGTATTGTATAGTTGAAAATGTTATCAGAGGGCTTGGTGTACTTCATGGTATTTTAAAGGGATGATTGTTTTGCTTATTTTCTTAAATAAAGCTTGTTTAAAAAAATAAATACAGACTTGAAATGGGTTGTATTAAAGATGGTGAGCTGCAAGAAGTGACTTCTATTAATAACTTATTTTAAGAACTCACCTTATGTTTTCTATAAGAAAACCTTGCCTTTTAATTGTTTTCTTGAGCAATAGTCCCACAGATATTACCACATCCATTAATTACCATAAAATATGAGAGTTGTTTGCTTATTGATTCAGCAAGGATTACACTTATGGCAACAGACTTTTTTTCTGACTCATCTCAATGTCATTGTCACTTATGATTCTCCCATCTCTGACAATGGATAACATATGTTAATATAGTAGGGCGAGGGGCTTGAAAGCAGCCAGTTACTGCTAGAAGCAGTCAGGTATTATATGAACATATTCTCTTTTAAGTAAATAAAATAATAGGGCATTAAGGAACCTGTTTATTGTTGTGTATGTAAATAAATACTAATCAGACAACATGGGCAATGTACTGTACACATAAAGTAATGTTGACAGAGCTATGTACCGAGAGCTGTTATTGTCCAAAAGGTGTAAACTTAACGTCAGTTGCTTGTATTCAATAAAGCATTTTCAATAGACATAGGGATGGCACAGAACTCGAACTGGAACCCGAGTTCGAGCCGAACTTTCGAGTTCCGGACAGACCCGGACTTCTCGAACTATCACGGACGCGGACTTTCGATATTTCCCGGACTTTCGTGATTTATCGAATGTTCGATGTTCGACATTCGAAAAATCATAGAATTTAAAAAAAAGTGCCCACATGTCCAAAATCCCCCAATGGCAGCTAATTTGAGCATTGCCACCCCCTGGGTATAAGGGCAATGCACCAGTGCCATTTAGTCAGTGTGTTGGAGAGTGTTTAGTGGAGACCTGACAGTGTAGGTATTGGAGAGAGATTTTTGTGCTTTTTGAGCTTCTGTGTGTGGATTTCAGCTGGTGGTTTAGCACTTGTAGTTACCCACCCCTGCATTCACACATCTGGAGACCCAACAGTCCTTTAAGGACTAACCTTCCTTGTGAGACCCAAAAGTCCTTTTAAGGACTACCCTTGTGAGACATAAAAGTCCCTTTAAGGACTAACCCCCCTATAAGTCCTTTGGACAATTTTTGTGTTAGACCTTCTAGGTGTACTGTTTTTTTGTTGCTTCTGTATCTGTGTGTCACATCTGTGTGTTTGTGTAACTGACAGGTGCGTCTCAGCAGCAATCAGCAGCTTTTGCTGTCTGGTCTGCTGTTTGCTGTCAGTCGTGTCAGTTGTTGCTGTTTGCTGTTTGTTTGCTGTTCCCACAATCCCTATCTCCCTTCCCGCTTTCCCTTGCACGAAGCTACTCTGAGGGAGAGAAGCCAATGGGGTATGGGGTCGTCCGTGGGGGCCAAGCTTGCCTGGCTCCGCAATAATGTTGTCCAATTGGCAGTGGGTCTACTGCTACTCAATGGTGCTGTTCCCACAATCCCTATCCCCTTCCCCGCTTTCCCTTGCACGAAGCATACTCTGAGGGTGAGAAGCAAATGGGGTACGGGGTCTGTCCGGAGGGGCCAAGCCTGCCTGGCTCCTCAATATGTTGTCAAACTGAAGTGAATCTACTGCTACTCAATGGTGCTGTTCCACAAACCCTATCTCCTTCCCAGCTTTCCTTGCACGAGCATACACTAGGAGAGAAGCCAATGGGGTATGGAAAAGCCTAAATAATTATGTTTGTAGTCAGTGTCATTTGTAAAGATAAATCGATTTTACGAAAGTCCTGGATTGGAACATGGTCATCAGACCATTCCAGGTCCCACAGCCATTTACATTAAGTTACCATTAATATTTAGTTGTATTTACTCAACGTCGAACTTTTTGCCTCCCATAGACTTTAATGGGTCCGTTTTTCGAACTTTCGAAAGTTCGAAAACAGACCGAACTTTCAATAGTCGACCATCTCTAATAGACATTAAATAAGGGTTTGCGTCAGAATATCATGTTAAAAACTTTAAAGTGATTTTTAGTACACAGTTGCGTGTGATACAATTTTTTGTGATGTATACAATCATTAAGATGTGAAACTGGTTAAACAATGTTAAATTGGAATCACAAGACAATTTTCCCTTTACCCTCGCTCTTCTGTGACGTAAATCTATTTTCTAAAACTCGCGTCACGAACAGCCATTTATTATCTAAATTTTGGTACATTGCTCGGCTGTCTAGATGTGCAAATGTAATATGATTACCACATGCATCGAATTACGTCTAAAAGTTGTATAAAATGTTATTAAAATCCTGTTAACACATTAACGAAATTTTAACTTGCGATAACAATTCTCGGTACATACCGTAGTCCTGTATATCTTTTTTACACCCCATTCTTGATTATTTTTTCTTAAAGGGCATGTCCACCCTTTCAAAAAACTTTTTACAGATAGTAGGGCTTCCCACCCAGCCCCAACCACTATAATAAAATCATTAGAAACTCCCCCGATCTTTACTTACCTTACTTCTTTCCTCCGCCGCATTGACCGCCCCTCTGCTTGCACGGACTGCAAGCAGGGGGCGGGACCGGCAGCCGCATCTGTGATTGGCTGAGAGGCAGTTTATTTTGCTTATGTATTGTAAACGTGATTAAAACACTTAGCGAGTAAGGAGTGCCACATACATTTCTATATCACGTTATATTCACCGCATTAATGTGTTTAAATTGGTACATTACTTGCATCGTCTAGATGCGCAAACTTAACGTGAATCACGCATCGAAGTTACATCTAAAGTCATGTAAAGTTTTGATAATCCCCATTGAGACCTAAGACCTAATTTTGCGATAGCGGGTCTCAGTACATAGCCCTGTATGTTCACATCAGTCAGTTTATAGATCCAAAAATATAAACATCCAGGATCTCTAGACAAAGCAGTGTCGTAGGATGCAGATGTCAGTTCGATTAGATTAGAAAAAGGGAAATTTGGGTTTATTCTGTGGGAAAAAATTCATAATACATCCAATACATTTATACATATATATATTCATACATTTATACATATATACATTCTATAATAGTTTATAGATATAGACAGTAAAGGTCCCATAGAGTGAGAGCAGACAGTAAAGGTCCCATAGAGTGAGAGCAGACAGTAAAGGTCCCATACAGTGAGAACAGACAGTAAATGTCCTATAGAGTGAGAACAGACAGTAAAGGTCCCATACAGTGAGAGCAGACAGTAAAGGTCCCATAGAGTGAGAGCAGACAGTAAAGGTCCCATAGAGTGAGAGCAGACAGTAAAGAGCAGACAGTAAAGGTCCCATACAGTGAAAACAGACAGTAAAGGTCCCATACAGTGAGAGAAGACAGTAAAGGTCCCATATAGTGAGAACAGACAGTAAAGGTCCCATAGAGTTAGAAGCAGACAGTAAAGGTTCCATAGAGTGAGAACCGACAGTAAAGGTCCCATACAGTGAGAGTAGACAGCAAAGGTCCATACAGTGAGAGCAGACAGCAAAGGTCCCATACAGTGAGAGCAGACGTAAAGGTCCAATACAGTGAAGAGACAGTAAAGGTCCAATACAGTGACAGCAGACAGTAAAGGTCCCATACAGTGAGAGCAGACAGTAAAGGTCCAATACAGTGACAGCAGACAGTAAAGGTCCCATACAGTGAGAGCAGACAGTAAAGGTCCCTACAGTGAGAGTAGGCAGTAAAGGTCCCTAGAGTGAGAGCGACAGGTAAAGGTCCATAGAGTGAGAGCAGACGGTAAAGGTCGCATAGATTGAGAGCAGAGAGTAAAGGTTCCATATAGTGAGAGCAGACAGTAAAGGTCCCATAGAGTGAGAATAGGCAGTAAAGGTCCCATATAGTGAGAACAGACAGTAAAGGTCCCCATACAGTGAGAACAGACAGTAAAGGTCCCATACAGTGAGAACAGACAGTAAAGGTCCAATACAGTGGAGAACAGACAGTAAAGGTCCCATAGAGTGAGAACAGACAGTAAAGGTCCCATAGAGTGAGAGCAGACAGGTAAAGTCCCATACAGTGAGAGCAGACCCTAAAGGCCCCATACAGTGGGAACAGACAGTAAGGTCCTATATAGTGAGAACAGACAGTAAAGGTCCCATACAGTGAGAAACAGACAGTAAAGGTCCCATACAGGAGAAACAGACAGTAAAGGTCCCATACAGTGAGAACAGACAGTAAAGGTCCCATAGAGTGAGAACAGACAGTAAAGGTCCCATAGAGTGAGAGCAGACAGTAAAGGTCCCATACAGTTGAGAGCAGACCGTAAAGGCCCATACAGTGAGAGCAGAGTAAAGGCCCCATACAGTGGGACAGACAGTAAAGGTCAAATAGTGAGAGCAGACAGTAAAGGTCCCATAGAGTGAGAGCAGACAGTAGGCTCCCATATAGTGAGAGCAGCATAAAGGTCCCATAGAGTGAGAACAAACAAGTAAAGGTCCCATACAGTGAGAAACGACAGTAAAGTCTCTATAGAGTGAGAACAGACAGTAAAGGTCCCATACCGTGAGAGCAGACAGTAAAGGTCCCATAGAGTGAGAGCAGACAGTAAAGGTCCCATAGAGTGAGAGCAGCAGTAAAGGTCCATAGAGGGAGAACAGACAGTAAATGTCCTATAGAGTGAGAACAGACAGTAAAGGTCCATACAGTGAGAGCAGACAGTAAAGGTCCCATAGAGTGAGAGCAGACGGTAAAGGTCCCAAAGAGTGAGAGCAGACAGTAAAGGTCCCATACAGTGAGAGCAGACAGTAAAGGTCCCATACAGTGAGAACAGACAGTAAAGGTCCCAACAGTGAGAGTAGACAGTAAAGGTCCCATACAGTGAGAACAGACAGTAAAGGTTCCATACAGTGAGAGCAGACAGTAAAGGTCCCATATGTGTGATCAGACAGTAAAGGTCCATAGAGAGCAGACAGTAAAGGTCCCATACAGTGAGAACAGACAGTAAAGGTCCCATAGAGTTAGAGCAGACAGTAAATGTCCCATGGAGTGAGAAAAGACAGTAAAGGTCCCATACAGTGAGAGTAGACAGCAAAGGTCCCATACAGTGAGAGCAGACAGCAAAGGTCCCATACAGTGAGAGCAGACAGTAAAGGTCCAATACAATGAGAGCAGTAGTAAAGGTCCAATACAGTGAGAGCAGACAGTAAAGGTCCATACAATGAGAGCAGAAAGTAAAGGTCCAATAAACTGAGAGCAGACAGTAAAGGTCCCATACAGTGAGAACAGACAGTAAGTCCCCATACAGTGAGAACAGACAGTAAAGGTCCCATAGAGTGAGAACAGACAGTAAAGGTCCCATAGAGTGAGAGCAGACAGTAAAGGTCCCATAGAGTGAGAGCAGACAGTAAGGGTGCCATATAGTGAGAGCAGACAGTAAAGGTCCCATAGAGTGAGAACAGACAGTAAATGTTCTATAGAGTGAGAACAGACAGTAAAGGTCCCATACAGTGAGAGCAGACAGTAAAGGTCCCATAGAGTGAGAGCAGACGGTAAAGGTCCCAAAGAGTGAGAGCAGACAGTAAAGGTCCCATACAGTGAGAGCAGACAGTAAAGGTCCCATACAGTGAGAACAGACAGAAAAGGTCCCATACAGTGAGAGTAGACAGTAAAGGTCCCATACAGTGAGAACAGACAGTAAAGGTCCCATACAGTGAGAGCAGACAGTAAAGGTCCCATATAGTGTGATCAGACAGTAAAGGTCCCATAGAGAGCAGACAGTAAAGGTCCCATACAGTGAGAACAGACAGTAAAGGTCCCATAGAGTTAGAGCAGACAGTAAATGTCCCATGGAGTGAGAAAAGACAGTAAAGGTCCCATACAGTGAGAGTAGACAGCAAAGGTCCCATACAGTGAGAGCAGACAGCAAAGGTCCCATACAGTGAGAGCAGACAGTAAAGGTTCAATACAGTGAGAGCAGACAGTAAAGGTCCAATACAGTGAGAGCAGACAGTAAAGGTCCCATACAATGAGAGCAGAAAGTAAAGGTCCAATACACTGAGAGCAGACAGTAAAGGTCCCATACAGTGAGAACAGACAGTAAAGGTCCCATAGAGTGAGAACAGACAGTAAAGGTCCCATAGAGTGAGAGCAGACAGTAAAGGTCCCATAGAGAGCAGACAGTAAAGGTCTTATACAGTGAGAACAGACAGTAAAGGTCCCATAGAGTTAGAGCAGACAGTAAAGGTCCCATAGAGTGAGAACAGACAGTAAAGGTCCCATACAGTGAGAGTAGACAGTAAAAGTCCCATACAGTGAGACAGTAAAGGTCCCATAAAGTGAGAACAGACAGTAAAGGTCCCATACAGTGAGAACAGACAGTAAAGGTCCCATACAGTGAGAGCAGACAGTAAAGGTCCCATACAGTGTGAACAGACAGTTAAGGTCCCATACAGTGAGAGCAGACAGTAAAGGCCCCATACAGTGATAAAAGACAGTAAAGGTCCCATACAGTGAGAATAGACAGTAAATGTCTCATACAGTGAGAACAGACAGTTCTATCCTCTATCTCTCACATTCTCTCTCTCTCCTGAAGCCTCTGTCCTCTATCTCTCCATTCAGCAATATGCAAATAAGGAACAAAGACTTCTGGGAATTTACAATGTTTCCATGGAAGCTCTTAGGAAGCTAACAGGGCAATGCACCAAAGGGCGCATCAAACCTGTTTTGGAGTTTAAGTCACGCTAACCGATATAACATCGGTTAGCGTGGCTTAAACTCCTTCCTTGCGGCGGCTGTGTGGCTAACGCGAAAGTTAACAGCGAAATCGGCATTTTGTTGCAGCACTTTTGACGCCAGCTACTAGCTGGCGTTGAAAGTGCCGGAACTTTCAGGCGGAAGATGGTCCTCAGAATTTCAGCGGCGTCTCACAAAGGATGGTCCCAGAAGTTCAGCAACGTTTCACGGAAGATGGTCTCGAGAAGTCTAGCGGCGTCTCACAGAGGATGTTCCCCAGAAGTTAAGCGGCATCTCACGGAAAATGGTCCCAAGAAGTTCAGCGGGGTCCCACGGAAGATGGCCCCCTCACAAGGGCCCAGCAACCCCCCTCACAAGGGCCCAGCATCCCCCACTCAAAGTTCCAGCAACCCTACCCCCTCACAGGCCCAGTAAACCTACCCCCTCACAGGCCCAGCAACCCTACCCCCTCACAGGCCCAGCAACCTAACCCCCTCACAGGCCCAGCAACCCTACCCCCTCTCAGTCCCAGCAACAGTACCCCCTCACAGGCCCAGCAACCCTACCCCCTCACAGGCCCAGAAACCCTCCCACCTCACAGTCCCAGCAAACCTACCCCGTCACAGTCCCAGCAACCCTACCTCCTCACAGGCCCAGTAACCCTACCTCCTCACAGTCCTGGCAACCCTACCCCCTCACAGGTCCAACAACCCTACCCCCTCACAGGCCCAGCAACCCTACCCCCT